>RJWH01002443.1:0-231563 GCA_004363575.1 Solenodon paradoxus | reverse complement strand
CTCCTTGCTGCAGCCCCAGGCAGCCCGCCGCTGTCCCTCTCCTACAATCACAGTGGTGATCCTGAATGACTGCCCTGCGTCCTCTATTCTCCGTCCCCGTGCATTCTACCGTAACCAGAGTGATCTTTGAAATGGTAGGTGGGCTCTCCCATAGGTCTTGGGTTCAGATCCCCTAGCCACCTTGACCCTCAGCCTCTCCAGTTTCATCTGCCAGGATTTCTTCCCCCTCTTAACTCCAGCCCTTGGAAATTTTAAAACAATTTCCAAGGGGTCCTTGTCCTCTCTTCATCCTCAGATCTTTTATGTGTCCTTTCTGCCTGCCATGCTCCCCCTGCACCCGGGCATCTCCTTTGCCCACCCTACAGGTCTCAGCTGAAATACCACACCACCCCAGCCTGGAGGCGATGACTCCCTCATCTCACACTTCACATTGCTCATTTCCTGTCCTATAATTTTCCTTTCTTTTGATGATAAAGTTCGGGAGGCCAAGAGCCACATTGTCTATGCTTGCTACTATCTCCTGAGGACCCATCACAGTGCCTGGTACACAGTAGGTACCCAGTGAATAAATGTATATTGAATGATGCTGCACCCTGGTGGCCTAGCAGTTTAGCCCACTGGGCGTGGTTCATATACATCCCAAGTTCCCTGGTTCACAACCGGAGGCTGGGAGAACAACCAATGGTGAACAAGTGAGTAAAATAAAGTGCTTTGTTCTCCTCTCTTCCTGCCTGCCTGCTTACCTTTGTTCCAGACTGTACTTCTCCTTTTAAAAAATAAAAAGTTTATGGAATGAATCAATAAATGAATGAATGATCATCCTGCCTCCAGTTTGTTTTCTCTCTGGATTGTCCTACATAGAATGTTTTTGGTTTTTCATTTTTGTAAATCATATGGACAGAGCACTCTTCTGTTCAAACATCACTCGTGGGCTGTGCCCACGTGTGGGTTGCCGATGCCCCAGCCTGGCCCGGAGTGTGGCAGCTGGTCAGACTTGGTCATCCCAAGTCCATATCTCAGGCATCGTCCTGAGGTCTCTCTTCACCCCTGAACTCCGACTGGTCCTGAAAGACTTGGCTCCAGTGACCACTCTGCCCTAGATGTGTTTCCTCGCTTTGTAAAGCCCTCAGGGAGCCTGCGCCTTTGGGGCAGGTGGGGAGGCACTGGAGATTTAAGAGGAAGAGTGTTGTGGACTCGGTTGATTTTCTTAAAGCATCTTGGGGGTGGATCTGGAGGCCTCTCACACACAGCACGACCTCGTCCAGCCCCTGGGATCATGGCACCTCACAGAGACTCATCATCGGAGCTAGATTTATACGCAGTCCAAGGCCGCCGCCTTTTTATCCCCCCAGTGAGGCTGCTGATCCAGCCCCTGGGACTGTAGTTTCCTATTTCCCTGAATCCCTGGCCTTCATCCCAGGGTCTCCTTTACAATGGAACCTAAAAATAGAAGCTGCTTTTACAGTGTCAGGGAGTAGGCAAAGGACTCAGGCAGGGTTTGAATAGACAGAGTGATACCTGAGGGCTCTCTGGGGAGGGTCGGTACTGGCCCAGGAGGCTCTGAGCATGAAGGGAAGCAGAGGCCAGACCTCTGGCAGGAGACAGCATGTCTCTGATGGCACTGGGGAAGGCTTGGTTCCCTTCCCTCCCCACTCACAACCTTTCCCCAGGCCTTTCCTGGCTCTGAGCCCATGTCTGGTCCGGGACTCCATCCTCATCCCCAGCGAGGACCTTTGGAAATCTGAAACCAACGTGGGGACGTTCGAGAGCCCTCAAGTGCCATCGGACCCAAGCCAGGCAATGACAACGAGGATTGGGGCGGCAGGTGGGGAGGGCGAGTGAAGACATCCTGTGCATCTGGAGGCCTGATTCCCGTCGGAGCTGCACACGGCTCTCTGGATGACAACCCTTGGACATTATTGCTTCCAGCCAAAGGTCACAGCAAATGCCCACACAGCAGGAGGACAGCCTCGCAAAGTCCTTAGAAAGCTCCAGTCCTAACAGCATGATCCTTGACGGGTTCCTGTCCTGAACCACAGTTTCCTCATATTTCCCATGATAATTCAAACAAATTATTTGATTCTATTATTCAAACTATTCTTTTATTCTAACTTTATTAGTCAATAGACTTTCTATTTATTAAAGCACACACATGAACATACATGCGTGCACACACAGCGCACGCACACACGCACACACTGACCCCTCTGTGCCTCAGGCAGTGAGGGTGGTGGAGGGTGCCATGGCGGGGGGCGCTGAACGACAACAAACCCCCTCTGAAGCCTAACTCGCCGAAAACCGCACGAGCCCTGAGTGCACCAAGCAGCTGTCACCAGACGGAGATCAGACATTGCCTGAATCTTGCTCAGGCGCCTTCCCAGTCTGTACCAGCCTCCCACCGGTCTCCACCCCACCCAGGGCAAATGCTCTTTCTGATGTCTGTGATAGGTTAGGCAGCTGTATTTTTAAAACTGATAGAAAATCGTACTGTTTCTGGGTCTCTGCTGTCTGGATTCTTTCCGTCAAGGAAAGGGCTTTGTTGGCATCGGGTGAAAAATGTCTGCATCAGGTGCGCCCTAGTGGCCTCATGGGTTAAGCTGGGCCACAGTCCGCATGCATCCCAGGGTCCTGGCTCAGGAACCAGGGCTGGGGAAACAACCAGTGATCACCAGAACAAAACCAATGAACAACTGAATAAAATAAATAAAGTGCTTCTTCCTGTTCTCTTTTCCTGCCTGCCTATTCGCCTTCATTCCTGAAAGGAAGGAAAGAAGGGAGGAAGGAGGGAGGGAGGAAGAAAGGAAGGAAGGAAAAAGGAAGGGTCTCTATGAAAACACTTTCACTAGGCACCCGTGACTATCCAAGAAATCCTGGGGACATATGAATCAGAAAGACCTGGCTTCAAAGCCAGCATCCTCTCTAACCAGCTCTCTGAGCCTCAACCTCCCCATCTGTAAAAGAGGAGACTAACCACTACTTTTAGGGGTTGCCATGGTCATCAGTGAGAGAAGGCAGGTATCACACCTCAATGCTGTGTGCCCAATAACTGCTCTGGGGCCCTCCCCAGAACAGAAGTTTAGAAAGCCCATCACATTGTGGATTCCAGTGGTTTCCAGTTTGCATTTCCTGGAGCCTCAGGGCAATGCAGGACGCTAAGGGGATGGTGGGGAGCAGGGGAAGGAGAAAGCTGAGTAGCTTGGATGTGGCTTTCCTACTCCAGGTCAACCGAAGCAGCACTGTGACTCGGTTGGATAAATCGGGGTGCAAAAATGGCTGCTTCTCTCAAAATGGTTTAATGGAAATGGCTGTTTTATTCTGTCACCACAGCGCGCTACCCAGCATTCCTGTCAGATGCTGTTACAGGGGAGAGCGAATGAGAACGTATCCATGCTAACTGGTCAGACCTTTCGGAGCACTTCTCCAGACAGATGCCCTATACTTGAGGGCAGGACACGTTTGATGCAAACAGAAATGAAGGAAGCAGTTTCGTTGTTGCTTTAACCTTCTATTTTGCTCAAGTATAAAATACCTTTGCAGGATAGCTATAGTTCTATTTATTGTTATGAATCATAATGCAACAATAAAGCGATCCTTTAAAAAGAAATCTTCCATAATTTTGTCACTTGAATAGAGTAACTAACACAGCAACATTTGAAAAGAAAAAGCCATGGCGGGTATCTAAACAAGCATTAGCCCCTCCTCGGTACCACACCCACCTTTTCCCTCCATGAAACCACCTCTTTGCCAATCGATGTGTGCAAATCTGGCTTCAAGAACGCACACACGGCTCAGGCCTGGCCCAAGGGTCTCCCATCGCCTGGGTCATGGTGACTGCCATGAGGAGGGCACCAAACAAGCCAGCCAATGAGAGTTCACCCTGACGTGTTTTGAATTGGTGGGAAAGTGAAGCTTTTTTCCAGTGGAGTTGAAGATTGAGCCACTGGGGGCCATCATGGTTAGAAGATTTGCTTGAAAGTACAAAGAAAGCACAAGACAATTACTGAGAGGTCAAGAAACCTATGTCTTGAATATTCTGGTCAACCCCTGGATTCAGCCATGCCTGAAACAAGTTATCTGCATATGTGTCCATCCCTGAGACAAGAAATTATTTTCTCCCTGAAGGATTTCCTTTACCTGCCCCCCCAAAAGTCTTGCTTAATAAAGAAATAGTCCAAAGTTTACTCATGAAAGTACATTTCCCTTCAAAGCTGCTTTCCTGGGAAGCCACACTCATTTCAAAGTATTGATTGGAACCCCTTAAGAGATAACCCTTAGTACCAAGTTCACAGCAAAGGCATCTCTGCCTTATGTCGTAGTGGGGAGAAGTAGAGTCTCCTGTTTGACCACTGAGTTTGTTCCCCAGATTTGATTCTGACTGACCGCACTCACACTTCAAATCTACCTGCAGAGCGTGGGGACTTACTGACTGGGATACCAGCTGAGAATGGGTTGCAGGCACGTCTTGGGGTTGATGATGTTTTTTCAAGGTGAAAGGGAGAAAATTATTTCATACATGAATTGTAGTCTGAAATACCAGCCTCATTATTACTGGTCAGACCTTATTCCCTGGCCTCTTTAGCTCAGAGAACCCTATGGCTTTCTCTTTCCCTCGTCTTGATCAGAGGACTCACATTCCCATTTCAGAAATAAGAAAATCAAGGCAAACTTAAGTTCGGATCAAGACTTCTTCTTCTATGTCATATATATATATATATATATATATATATATATATATATATATGTATCACTAAACCAAGAGACCTACAGGAGCCACGGCTAGAGATGGATCTTGGAATCTGGACAAAAAAAGATAGCAACAACAAACAGGAAAATAAAGAACACGAGAGGGGAGGGTCAAGCAAAGGCAGTTACTCCCTGGGAGCAGGCGGAGAGCAGTAGGGCCAGAGGAGAAGCCCGACCGTGGGCAGAGGACCCTGCTGGCATCTCCTCCTCCAGCTGGCGCTGGGCTGGGCATTGGTGCCCAGTCTGTGCTCTCTGCAGGGTCCTTGTCAGTGTGTGCCTGACATGAGAGCCAAGGCTCATGGCTTCCAAGCTCTGCCCAAGAAGAGGACATCTCACCCACTAGAATTACAGCATCTAGGCAATTTAATCCTCCCAAGTAGTTGGACAGGCCCTGGAGATAATAAAGAAAGAAGGTAACAGAGTGGATCTGCAAAGCCTTTAATACACAGCAATAAAGGGTAATGGGAAAATCGATGGGCCTATATAACAGGGTCACCCCAACTGCCAGCAACTGTCATTAAGGGGACTGCTGGTGCTCCAGCCACTGCCAGGCCACTGGGCAGGGCCCCAGAACCAGGGCCCAGACTGACCTCTGCAGAGCTCACATGGTCTCGGTCTCACCAACTCTCAGACTTTCTACTTGCTCCAGAACACCAGGGCATGGCTTTGTTTTCCCCTGTGGACACAACCTAGTCTCCTAACCTGGCCAAGTGACTTAATGTAGCTCCCATTTATTGATCACTCTCAATGGGCCAGTCTCTAGAGTAAGTGCTTTTTGAATTGTTGCATTGAATCCTTACAACAACTCTATAAATTAGCTACTATCCTGGAGTTTCCATTTCACATGTAAGTAAAGTCCAGAGAGATGCCAGTGCCCTTGATCGTGGGCTAAGGGAGAAAGTGGCTGGATTAGCACAGATGATAGGATGTGAGAGCTGAAAAGGTCCCATGGGGCATCTGGCCTAACTCTCCAGACAGAGAAGTGGAGTGACTGGATCACACAGCTGTTCAGAAGAAAATGTGGATTTATAAAGCAGGTGTACTGCCTTTTCAGTCTTGTGTTCTTTGTCCCCATTATATCATCTGATCATTTCCATCCGCAAAGCACACACTCCACTGGTTTTGAACTTTGGAGTCATTCATTGTAATTAAAAGGATGGTCATTTAGGAATTGTTTCAAGTCAATGCAAAGTTACTAAAGTCACTCCCTGTGTTCTGGGGGAAGGGCTGATGAAGAGCAAAGAGGTCTGGTTTTTGTTCTTAAATACCAACATCATTTGGCTGGGGAGAGAAAAACACACAGACCTGAAACAACTTCAGAATAGTTCTAAGACAACCAATAAACAAATACATGTGTGTGTGCGTGATGCCAGCCGTGCACACTGAACATCGGGGAATTAAAAGTAAAGGGAAAGGCCAGAGAAGATTTTGTGGTGGTAACGAAGAGTTCAGAACTGGGTGTTGAAAGGTAGGCAGGATTGGGAGTAGAGAAAATGAGAGGGTGGGCAGATATACAGAGACAAAGACCTCATCGTTGGAAAGAGCATAAGAGAGCATTCTGGACCTACAGGGAAGGAGAATCCATGGTGGAGAAGCAGGGAGATGAATGCTGGTGGCAGGAGATTTTAAATTCAATGCGGAAGGCAGCACTGAGCCAATGGAGATGGTTAAACACGGTAAAGCAAGATGATGGCAGAGGGTGTAACTGGCGCCAGCCTCTCTGGATTATTGGAAGGTTGGAGGACTTGAATTCTAGTTAGGAAGGTAATAAAGGCTCCCAGGCAAGAAGTAGTGGTGATTGTGAGGAGACCAGAACATAATTTAGGGGCGAAGCCCAGACGGGGTATGGTGAAGGGGTCACCATGGTTTGGTGTAAGGTTGTAGGAGGCAGGGTGACAGGTGGGACCACTGTTACAGGACTGTGGTAAATTGTGAAGTAAGGGAGCTGAGTTCATGGACTTTTGGTGCAGAAGGGGAGAGGGTAATGTGGGAACAGGAAACTGAACACAGGAGGCTTGGGGGAAGGGAAACACTTGTGGGGGAAGAATTTTTTGAGAGCCATTTTCCTTTGAACATCCTGTGGCAAAGAAGTTTCTAGAACAGTTTGCCAATTCTTCCTCTCTTTAGGCGAGCTCCAATGTTCTTGTTTTGTGAGTGGTGTGGAGTTGGGTTACAAATGTGGACCCGTGAGACTGTCCCTTCTGGTCTGGGTTCCTGTCTGTCTTTATGGGCCCAGAGTCCCAGGCAGTTGCCTAGGAGCAGATCGCCTAAGACTGGCCTCCCAGGGTGGCTGGAAGATTCAGTGCAAAATGTTGGCCCAATAAATGTTAGCCATCCTCCCATCTCCTGCAGTTCAAGGTCCCCGACCTCCAAGCAAATGCTCAGTGTTTCCTGAACTGTTCAAGACAGGCGGCATTGGAAGACAAACTGCTGGGTGGAGTCAGCAGGCGAGGCTGAGGCAGGAATCTGTCCAAGTTCACTCCTGAGTTTCTCCAAGAGTGGCTGACACCGCCCGATGGGTGTCTATGAGTCCCTGGCCCCTGGCAACCCAGGGAGGTGAAACTCAGGGCAGGACTCAGAAACACGTGTTTAATAAGCTCCACGGGCGATTCTACAGCAGTGAGGCCCGAACGCCATGTTTTGTTCGCTACCTTGGCAGGCCTGCGTGAGGACCACTCAGGTGATGGGAGCCCGCTCCCCCATCCCTTCGGATCCCATTCTCTTAATAAGGTGCCTCCCAGTTTCATGGCCCTTTGGAGAAAAAAGAGGAAAGGAGACTAGAAAAAGAAAGTGGGGTCTGGGGGCAGGGAGTGAGGGAGAGGCTGAGGGAAGGACCCGAGCTGGGGCGCGGCAGAGAGGGGCATCTCTGGGGCGAGGAGACGGAGCCACTAGGAGCCACCAGAGCTGGCTCCCTGCACAGTGCAATCGTGCCGGGTTATTAAAGGGAAGAAGAATGAGCCTCTGTATCTCGGCGGAGCAGGGCAAGAGTCATCAGCAGACGTTATTAAAATCCTTTCCTCACCAGTGAAAGACACTTATCACTCTTCATCAGCAAAGCTCTCTCTTTTTGAAAAGGAAAATCAACTAAACAGGTGGGGAATGTCCTTTCACTCCTCCTCTGTGAGTCCAAGGCTGCCTCCCAACAGCCCTCCACTGGGGTGGGGTGCACAGAGCCCACCCAAATGGTAGGAGGGGACCTCGAGACCTCAGTGTCCTGGCACTGTGCCAAGCCGGGAGCCTCGCCCCTGCTGGGGAGGTGGGGGTGGCAGCCGGCAGCACCAGAAGACTGTGCAGCAGTGATGAGTACCCGCTGCAGAGGTCCTGGGGCCCAAGAAAAAAACGTATGGCAAGAGCATTCTGCGCGACTGGCAGGGCCGGAACCTCCTGGCCGGGCTCTGGTGCCTGCTCTCACCTCCTCCTTTCTGTCCTCCATCCCACCTCAGGCTACCCTCCTGAACATGTCACCCCTGATTGACAAATGCCAGGAATTGCCCACTGCAGCAGGAATCCAGCCACACGTCTCAGCCCAGGCCCTTAATCCAAGGCTTTCTCCAGACTGCCCTCTGAAGGCCTCCTGCTCCTGCCCCCACACCTCCCCCAGGCTGCAGGCCCATGCCAGGGGCTCCTCCCCACACCACGCTGCCCTAGCCCTCCCTGCTTCTGCTTCTGGCAGTCCCTCTGCCTGGAGCGACTTTCTCCCTCTTTTCTGCCAGGTGATCCATTTAATGGTGAGGCTTAGATGTCCCCTCCTCTGGGAAGCCCTCCTGACCTCTCCAGGCAGAATTAATTATTCTTCCTCCTCCAGGCTCCCATAGCAGGTATGCTACTGTTTTAACAATTACTGCACTGTATTTTATTTGGTTGTAATCCCTTGCTTCTATCTGTCTCTCCTCATTACAGACAAAGTGTTCTAGCAGGAAGGGGAGGAGGGCTGTGTCTGGTGCATAGAACTAGGTATAGCTCTTAATTAAAAAAAAAAAATACTAGCTAGCACATACTGATGGTTTATTCAGCACTCTGAGGTCCTTTAGATGCATTGTTTCAGGTACTCCTCCAAGTAGTGAAGCCCATTTCACAGATGAGGAAACTGAGGTTTGGAGACGTGATTATATGCTTAAGGACACAGGGCTAATACATAGCACAGCAGGGATAACAATCCGACTCTGAGGACAACAAAGAGTTTTCACGGACTGTATGACCCCCTACCCCACCTCTGGTGCCGGCAACCCCTTAGACCGACTGGCAGAGGGAGTGGTGGTGGGACCTGGGTCGGATCCCACCAGTCTACCTGCTTCTCCATCTCTGTGAGTGCCAGCTGTCTCTGCCGCCAGGCAACGCAGCACTGCTGGGCAGGCATTTGTCCATTTTCTCTGGACCAGGTAAAGCCTGAGAGAATGGTCTCTGTCACTTCCCCAGAACTAGCCCCCATCACACACCTGCTCTCAGTGTCCCCAGCCCAGCAGCCCTGTCAGCCAGCCCCTCCCTGCACCCCCTCCCCAGGCCCTGCTCTGCTGTCAGCATTTCGGCCTCTCTCTCCAGCATCCACCCTCCCGCTCAGTCTTGGGAAACTTGCACAGGACCATGTTCTTGTTTCTGCCCCCAGGCTTCAGAGAACTTTGGGGGGTCGGAGCCTTGGCAGTTGTCATAACTCCCCCTTTCCAGCAGGATTCAGGAGTAGCGCCTCTCTTCCCAAGCCCTGTTTTCAAGACCAACTTCTACAAGTTTGGTTGGTCTTAGAACTTTGTAAGCTTTCTGAGACTAGCGGCTGAGTTTTCTTTTCTCTCTTTTCCTCTCCATAGGTTCCGTCCTTGTCATCTAAAGCTGTGTATCAGCCAGGTGCCCGGGGAATGTCAATGAATGGATTCATGGAAGACACTAAGAACACGGCAGGAGCGCTTTCTCCGTCGTCTTCACCATCCTATCTCCGCATCCACCGTCTCATCGTCCCCTCGGGTTCTAGAGAGGATGATGCCTCTCCTCCTTAAACCATCTCTGTGCCCACCTCTGGGCAGCAACTGTCCAGCTGCCTGAGGACAGATTAGCTGGCCCTGTTGACTTCTCATCCGCGTGCTTAAGACCAACAGAATCCATCTCATTTCTAGAGTCACTGAACACCAATCATTTACTGGGAGCGCCAGTGCAGACCGCCTGTCATTCAGGGGCAGTTCCTGGAGGAGCAGATCACCTTGTGTTTTCCCCTGTTGGTTCCCTAGTACCCAGAACGGACCCTGGTGCATAGTAGAAACGCCATCAGTATTTGTTGGGAAAATGAATGACTAAATGGCCGTCGCGTTGACTGCACGCATCTGTTCATTCCAGACAGTTTATCTCATATCACTATCACTCAGCCTCTTTTACTGCAGGAACCTCTCTCCACCTTCCCCCTCAGCCACCATGCAATTAATTCTCATCCTTCATCACTGCCAATTTTGTAACATCCCTCTGAGAACCCCCAAGCATTACAGTCATTTCCATTTGTATAACTCTTCACCCCCCTGGGGACTTCAAGCTCTCCCCTCCTCCTCAGGCCCTGAGTTCCCTCATCTGTTCTGTCTTTGCTTCACCTCCTACCAAACCTGCCTCACAATGAGCCATTTTAGCAAAGACCACAGCCATCTCGTGGGGCACCCTGCCTCTCTGTCCTGCACCTGACCTGTCTACGGCTCTGCATGTCCCCCAAACCTTGTTCTCTGAAAAGAAAATGTTGCCTGAGAGCCTTGCAGAACATCATCATGCAAACGTGTGCTGACTCACTCCAGCTGCTTGGCAGCTCTTTAAAAATGTGTGTTTCACCTATTTTCTAAAGGGGGAAGTCTCTTTGGTTCTTCACTCCACCTGTTTATATAATTCAGTGACCTTTATGAGCTGTCTCATTGAATAAGCATCATTCTCCAGGGGAGAAATCAACTTATCCGTTCTATTTCATACTCTACCTCGTTCACTTAACATTTTTCTGTATACACTTTCTCAGGTATTGACGGAGAACTCATATTTATCATTTGAAATGGTTATATAATATTCCATCAGATCAATCTTCCATAGTTTGCTTAACCATTCCCCAATTGTGGAGCTTTGGGTGCTTTCCAGGATTCCTATTATGAACAGGGCAGTAATAAACATCTTTTTTTGCAAATAGCTAATATTTCCTTTTCAGTTATTTTCCTGCTCTATATTCCCCAAAGAGGGATTATTGGGTCAAAGGCTAGAAACACTTTTATGGCTTTCGTGCAAGGTGCCAGACTGTTCTCAAGAAGACTGTACTAATTTGCAATTCTCTAGTCTTTTTATTCATGTTTTGTAGCCTCCTAATGAATTCCTCCAGGGCTGTTTCATATCTCAGAGGCCTGCCTGGGGCATCCAGCCACCCTGACTGAAAATTCACAGGCAAGTGTCCCTGAATTTCTTCAACTTCCTGCCACATCATTATTTCTGTTCCACCCCAACCCCCCTCAGAAGGCTGATCTCCAAGGAAGAGGTGTCCAATTTTCTCTCCCAACAAATCTCCCTGCCTACGTATGTGACCTCATTCCCTCCTGACTCTTCAAAATCCACTCTTTTCACAACATATGTCTCTCTCTTTTCCTCATCCATCTTCACAGCCTGCAAATATCTTCACCTCCCTTTTCCTAAGAGCAATAAGCAATTTTCCCTTCTCCCCTCAACTACTCTCTTGCCATCATCCATCTTTCTGAAGCTGCACATCCCCTGCTCATCGTCCAGCTCTGTTTCAGCCTTTGGCACTCTTTCATTGATGACCAGCACTCAATGAAAGCAGCCATTGCAAGTCCACCGATCATTTTCTTAAGCACGTAAACACATAACCTTTGATTGGTCATCATGTACACGTTGTTGGCTCTCGTGTCTTCACTGAGACCGTCTCCTGTCTGGGAGTCCATGGGCAGTGCAAGTCCCTTAGCGTTCCTTCTATCCTTCTGGAAGAGTCTGTTCTTGGACCTTTTAATCAACTTTAAATGATCTTTACGTCCTAGTGGAGGCAGGAGAAATGGGTAGAATCAACCCCACTCCCAGCACTAGTGGTGAGTGATGGTGATCTAAGCCCGCCATATAAACCCTGTCCTCCTGCCCCAGTGATGGACCAGAGAAATGCAGATGATCAGAGCCATCAACACATGACATTCACCAAGAGACCTCTGGTGATTTGATGAGAGCAAAGCTCAAGATTTTTGTTTCATAGTTGAGAGAAGTCAATACTTTCTCTTCTCTTGGGCATAAATGATCAATATAGAAATCTAATTGTGTTTGGCTACCATTTTCCAATGTTAAGGAACTTTAGGACTAACATGAAGCCAAGATACAGAATAAAGCAGAGTTTAGAGAACTAACACATAATAGATCCAGATCCCTGATTGAACTATGCCTGAAGCCCATGCCACTGGATATTTCCATTGTATTCCATTGATATTTCTTATATTATTGAAATCATAACGTGTATTGGTGACCAAAATATATAACTATTATAGCCCCCTTAACTGTTCTCCCTGCACACTCCCCGTTTATACTTTATATCTTGGTGCTTGCATCCATTTCAATATCTTCCATGATTACATATATGTGGATGATTCCTCAACCTTCCTACCTACCACCTGTCTCCTTTCTCACCTCCAACTCCAGCATTGCTAGATATTTGCTGAGTAGATATATGTGGTCTTTGAAGATTTAATCTTAGTATTGAGCATCCAAATTTTCCACCACCACCACCATCCAAGTCAATTAACATTACTCCCCTGTTTCCTCATGTCTCATTATTCATTCGCCCAAGTTTGAAATGTTATAGTCATCTGTGTCCTCCTCTCCTTTACGCCTCACTGCTACCAGTGGTGATGACCTTGTGCCTTTGCCTCTGGCTGCCTCCTGACCTTCATTATTTCTCTCTCAAATAGTCTACCTTCCCAGTGGGGTGGCCTGTCTACTGGTTATCTCAGTTCTGACCACCCTACACGACACTTTAGAAACATGTTCCTAAAACTCCAAAGTAGTCAAACAGTCAGTGATATCTCAATATGTTTTAGATTTTGTCCAAATTTCTATCCTAATCTGAGTCCTCCACTGTAAGATTGTCCACAATTGTTCTGGTCTTGTTCTCCCCTTCCTCTCTCATGATGCTCAAGACAGAGAAAAATGGGTTCATTTTTCATTTCTTCCACATCTCGCTGCCCAGGAGAGGAATCCCACCTGGACTGCCTTCCTTTCATAGTTCATCTGCTGAAATCCTACTTATCCTTTCAGATTTACCTCCAAAGACATCTCAATAAAGTAGACTCTGATTTCCTCAAATAGAAATGCATTTCCTTTCTTGAACAGAAAAACAAGCTTGTATCTTGGTATCCCTTACACACAGATCACTTGAAAATGGTAGGTGCTCACTGAATACTCACTAAATTAGCCCGAATCAAGGGCAACCTTATGGAGAAGAGAGTCTTCGTTTTTCAACTGTGGAGTCACCAGAAGCTCTGTTTTCTTTTTAAAACTGCCATCTAGGGATTTACCAAGTGAACAAATATTTATTTAGTGCTAACTATGTGCAAGTGAACACTGGAATCTGCGAGAAGCTGGCTTTGCAATCCTGCACCCTGGGATGACTCAGAGCTGTGTTTCTCAGAGCATGGTCCATAGGAAGCGCCTGGAAGCCAAGGACTGGCCTGCCTTCCACAATATCAATATGTAGGGCAAACTCTGAACGTATAGCTGATGCACTAGTGGCGGGGAGGGACAATAGACCTGTAGACTTGAATTTTGGACCTGGATCTTTCATTAATCAGCTGTGTAACTGTGAGCAGGTCTTTCTGAAACCCTGCAACTCTATTTCTTCTTTTTTTTTTAATAGAGTAATTGTATTAGTATTTCTTTTGTCTATAAAGTCATACTCATTTTAAGATACTGAACTTGCTTCTCAGTCTTTGGGTGTTAACCACCGCCAGAGTCCCAATGTCCCTCTCCACCCCTTGTCCCCTCTCTCCTCCCCTCCCACCTCCAACCCCCTGGTGCCATCCTCATGTCCTGTGAATTTTTGCTGGGGTTTATCTATTTGTTTCATTTCATGATATTCCACAGATGAGTGAAACCATCCTGTATTTTTTTTTTTTTCTGACTTATTTCCCTTAACATGATCCACTCCAGTTCCATCCAGGTGGCAGCAAAGGGCAAATTTCATTTTTCAGTAGCTGCGTAGAATGTCATTGAGTATCTAGACTATAGTCTCTTTACTTGTCGCTTGTGGATGGACATTTAGGTCGTTTCCATGCTTTGACTACTGTGAGCTGTGCTGCTATGAACACAGGGGTGCAGGTACTTTTCTTGATGTGAGATTTTCTACTTCTTCTTTCCCTGGGGAAGAGCAGAGTTAGGCTACAATTGTTTCTCAAAGTAATCTTCAGAAAACTTGCATCCATTCACGGAAGTGACTTTTAAAAATGGAAATTCCCTGGATTCGAACTAGCACAGCCTTTGGGGACAGGGCCTTGGGGTGGGGGTGGGAGGAAGTACCTGCATTTAGGCAGACTTGCCAGGTGATTCTTAACACCACCCAAATTTAGTACCTCTAGCACTTTGAAATCACAAAATGCTTCTGCTCTAAAGTACAGAGGCTACTGGACCACGTCATAATTCGAGTTCTTCTGCAGGGATCAGTAAAACGGACAAGTGAGCGATCCAGAGGGCATCGCCTCCTGAGACAGTGACTATGGAGAGAAAGGCTAGAGAACCCCCATTCCATGGCCCGCTCCTTGGGTCGCAGTCCCTGGAGTTCACCACGGCTGTGTGCCTAGATTTGCCTTTCTTACCCCTCCCTTTGTCCCTTTCTTTTCTCCTTTCCTTTCTTTTCTTTCTCCCCTCTCTGCCCCTATCTTCACTTTCGCCCTCTTTCTGATCCTTCTCTTTCTTTCCTTTCCATCCCACCCTCCCTCCATGTCTTCCTTCCTTCTTGCTCCTTTTCTTTTCCTTTCCCATCCCTTCCAACCCCGCCAGCACCTGGGGCACCACATCACTAGCAGGCTGTTCACTTGCACTTACCTAATACACTTTTTTCCGGTGCAGTCTTTCCGGCTCCTTCAATCAGCTGGGAGCGTTTCCTGTTCGGGCCTCTCATACCACTTTGAACTTCTCTTAGGCCATCAATCATATTTGGCTGTGTAATAATATTTCAGGTCTACTTTACCGCCTGTCCCTGAGGAGAAAGGCTGTTAGAGTCATCGTCATCACCCCCTGCTATGGTGCCTAGTGTGGTGTGATGCATAAATTGACAACACTTGCACGGATGCCGTGTTTGCGAGTGTCGCGTTTTCACAGTGAGCAGCAGGCCCTGAAGAAGTACTGGCTGAGTGGTTCAATGAGCAAACACCTCCCCTGTCTGGTCCACAGGCAGGACGGGCCTGGGGCAAGGCCACTGACTAGGGACTAGGAAGTTCAAGTTGGAAACTTTGTCTGATCGCTTAATAACCAGGTGGGCTCGGGCAAGCTATTTTCCATCCCTGGACCATGATTTTATCTGTCAGGCGGACCTCCTAGTACCTTACTTTCAGGGTTCATGAAGATTAACTGCAATTAATTGTGAAAACATCTGGCACGGAGCAGATCATCTCAAATACAAGTTCAATAAAATTCTTCCCTTCCCCCAACACTTCACCTCCATGAGAATGTCCCTTAGGACAAATGCTGGCTTTTCTAATTCTTTCTCTCCAGATTTGTATGCGGTATCTTGGCGCACTGCATACAAAGATGTACAGAATACATTTTGTGGACTCTTAAAAATAGCCAATGTCAGAAGGTGAAACACATATGGGAAACGCTCGAACTGAAATGAACAGACTGTACTTGTTAGGATTCTCTATTGCAAGGTCCATAAACCCAATTCAAACAAACTTATGGAAAAAAAAAAAAAATTTGACTCCCACAGTTGGGAAGCTCTAGACTGGATCTGGCTCTTAAGCACAGTGGCATCCAGGGGTTAAAATACAAAAGTCAGGATACTGTCTCCTTTTCTCCAGCTTTGGACTCTGCCTCTGTGGCTTCATTTCCCCAATTACTGGGAAGGATGATGATGGGCTTGTGAGTCAAAAGGGACAGAGGTGCTTGTAATCTTTGTGTTCCATGCAAATCTCACGGAAGCTTCTTGTCTGGAGGGAGAAGGACTTCTCTTTCTTCAAGGACCTTTGTGGGGCCTATGTCTACACCTACACCAGGCAGGACTCCGAAGGATTTAGGGCCACCATTGCTCCAGCCTGGCGACATGACCACCCCTGTGGCCATGGGAAGGACTCAGCAGCTGGCAGCCCCATAGACCATAAGAATGAGAGGAAGTGCCTCCAAAAGAAGAGATGTCAGCAGACAAAATCAACTTCTCAGCACAGCTAGAAGGGAACATGCCGTTTCCCAGGCCTTATGCTTGCCACTGTCTACTTTGTGTTAAAGGACTTGGCTTCATTTACTCAGCAATTTATTCATTTACTGTTATTGGGTGGGAAAAGGCCATTTGAATATCTCCTAAGGCCCAGTCCAGAGCCAAGGGCTGGAGTGAGGCAGCGCTGAGGATGAACATGGGTTTCCTCTCATGGGATTTCCAGGTCAGTGATGACGCACGCACTTCTCACTGCCTGCACTGCCACAAAGGCACTCTCTGGCTTCCAGGAATTCTTTCCAGAAGATTCTGGTTAGGGGGTACTAGCTGAGAGGAGTAGCATTCTATCCCATTACCACCCATTTGGCATAATCAGTGTGTAGCTCAACGGGGCCTTCCCAGGCAGCGATCACAGGATCAGACTGTCAGATGAGAGGATGTTGAAAGCCAGGTCCCTTCAGAAGTTTCTGCAGAGTGAAACAAGGGTAAGAGCAGGGTTTGGGTTAATTTTGGTTTGGTTTTGCTTGTTTTTGTCTTTGTTTTGTCTAATTGTTATAAGACATACAAAGCATAAATTTATCAAATTTTAGCCATTTTAAAGTTCAGTAGTGTGAGTACATTCACGCTGTTGTGTAAGCAATCGTCAGAACTTTTTATCTTGCAAAATGCACATTCTATACCCAGTCAATAACAAGTCTCCATTCTCCCCCCTCCCTGGCCCCTGGCACCCACCTCCGACTTTCTGCCTCTAATTGATGACTCTAGATACCGCCTATACATGCGATCATACAGGACTTGTCCTCCTGTGACCGACTTGCTTCATTTAGCATCGTGTTTTAAAGGCCCATCCGTGTTGTGCAGGTATCAGAACTTCCTTCTGAAGGTTTATCATATGCCGGTGCATGGAGAGAGCCCATTCCTTTATCCATTCATCTACTGATGGACACTGGATGGCTTCCGGCTTTTGTTTTTGTTCTTAATGCTATCCCCCACATGCTGAGGAGCTCCACTGGGATGGTAGGAGCCTGAGTGTCCTGGAGTTTGGTGGAATCCACACAAGATAGACCCAAGTAGGACCCTGAGCAGGCAGCCTCAGGGTTTCAGGGTGCCTTCTTCTGGGGTAGGCTGGACTTAGAGGGAGGGATAGTTTCCCGGGCCCTTGGAAGTGTGTCCATGACTGAGGGAGACGATCAAGAAGGAAAGGAAATGCCCAACTTTATCTTCCTCACAATTTGTCCAGCATTGACCCTGATTTCACACTTTGTTGACCAATCTTCGGAACTCTTGTTAGGTCATTAGAGGTGACTTCAAACTCTAATGTTGTACTAATTACTGTGTGAGAGACCTTTACTTATTCTTCAAGACCCACCCCCTTGCTCTGCTGAGCCTTCCATGACAGCGCTCCCAGCAGCCTCCCTCCCTGGCCATTGCCCATCCCCAACTTCACTTTCCTTGCCAGCATCACCTGTGTCAGACCTGGTAGCTATCTGTTGTCCACCCCACCTGTGGTCCGCAGCCAGCCTCATGCTGAGTGCCCAGTGTTCCTCAGCTCCTGGCACTGAAAAGTGTTCGCTCTGCCTTTGAAGGTGGGAAAGGAGAGTCACACTGATTAAACGCGGAGCTGCTTGAGGGGACCCAGCATCAAGAGACTGTTAGCTGGAGGCTGAGCCAAATAGAAGTCGAGTGTCTAGGGGACTTTGAAATGGCTGCTGAAGACAAGGGAGTTGCTTGTTGGAATGAGGCGACCCAGAGCAAGTTTCACGGCACTGGAGATCAATACTGTTCCTTCTAAAGAAACAAACAGAATCAATGCCAGCTGCCCCAGGTCTCTGAGCAGATCTGAAAGCCCCAGGGCCCACGGATGGAAGCGCCATGCTGATTTTGCAGAATGCAACCATGTAAACCATTTGGGAATCTAAGACACGTTATTGCA
Source organism: Solenodon paradoxus (assembly GCA_004363575.1). Lineage (NCBI taxonomy): Eukaryota > Metazoa > Chordata > Mammalia > Eulipotyphla > Solenodontidae > Solenodon > Solenodon paradoxus. The sequence continues at coordinate 213,534 of RJWH01002443.1, read as the reverse complement.
TTCATACCTGCAAGTGCACCTGGGCCGCTGAAGGCCATGCACGAAGGTGCAGCAACGGAGCAGCAACCACTGAAGGGCAGAAGAGTTCTTAGGTACTCTGTCGGCTCCTTCACCCACAGCAGACATCGCTCCTGGACGCCCGCACTAGTATTCCAGAGACACAGTCTCAAAGTGTTCTCAGCAGCGTTTCAGGTGAACACTCTCAGGCAGATATAACCGGACATTCATGGGCACACTTTCTGCCTCCCCTGGTCCAACCCAATCCAACATCATTCCCCCAGAGCGCTCCTGCTGGAGGGCTGTTCCAGAGGCACAGGGAGTCTATTTTCCTGCTGAATAGCTCGGATTGTTAAACCTCCCATTCGGTTAAAACGTGGTGTGTCAGAGCGCAGGAAAGACGCGAGGACAGATGCTGAGAAAGCGTTTCCTGAAGCAGGACAGAAATAAGCCTCCTTGTAATTTCTTCCCCTCTGTCCCACACAAAGGAAGGCTCTCCTTCTGCCACGTGACAGTCCATTTACTGCTTAACAATGATTTTGTGCTGTCTGTACCCCCAACTCCCACTTCAATATTTTCTTTTCTCTAGAGGCAACCTCCTGGGTGCTTCCAGTCATTTCTTAGGGTGTTTGGTTTTCAGACCACTCACTCACTCCTGGCATGTCTCCCATGATCATGGCCCAATTTATCTTTGTTCTTCTTAATTACGGTGTCCAGAGTGTGCACAGTACTTCATTTGTGCTCTTACTCATTCAGAGCACAAGTCAACCCAAAGGGTCATTTAGGTGAGTCCTGAGTGGTGAAAAGAAATGCACCAACTTGACAAGGTACATTAAGGTGTCTCTGGGCAGGGACAACATCTATGAAAGTGTGACTGTGACTCGTTTGAGGGATGACGTGCAAATACTTGTTTGATCTTTGTCCTATGACTTTTTCATGACAACAGTTATTCTTAGGATCAAAAACTCTGAGTTCCAAAAGTCCTTAGAGGGATTCTTTGCCACTCAGATGATTCAATTGCTAGGCTACAACTGTCCTTGCAAAAGACTGGAGGCATATCTTCTCTGAAAGGGAACTTTGTGGTTTGAAGGCAGGCCACGCCTCTGCTCACCAGGCCCCCAGGGCGAACCCCCGGGGCTCAGCTGCTGAGGTGCCGGTCAGGTGAAGCCCAGATTTGAGACCGAGGGCCCGGGAAGAGAAAAACAAGACCTTCTTTTCCGTTGAAACTGACCTCATTGTAATGTTAGTCATTTTTCAGAGTGATCAGCGTTTCCTTTGTCAGCACAATTCCAGGCATTGTGTGTGCACGAGGCTGTGCAGCTCTGGAGGGGCCAACAAGGTGGAGGGACAAAGACAAAGGCGCTCAATCTTTTGTCTCCAAGGAAAGTGTATCCCCCAGGGTTGGCCAGAGGTAGGGGAGGGGGAGTGGGGGGGAAGACTGAGAAAAAGGTTGAACATGAAGACAATGACGACACTGCGACGCACAGAGGAGAAGGTAGTGATGGCTAATGGAAGGGCCGGAAAGGCTTGTGATGTTTGCATGGACCTGGCATTGCTCAGTTGCTCAAAACCCTCCAAGACTTGCCAGCATGCTCAGAAATGAACAGGGGTCCCAAGAGTGACCTGTATGGTCCTGTGGGCCTCTGGCCACCTCTCAGTGGCCCTGCGAACCTTGCTTGCACTTTTCCACTCTGCTCACATGGGCCTCTCTGCTGCCCCTGAGTGCCCCCATCTTGGGACTTTCCCGCTGGGGTTGCCTCTCGGGAATTCTTCCTCAGCTCCCACTGGCTCCCTCAATTCACTCAGTCTCTGCTTACTTGTCAATTGTGCAGGAAGACCTAACATCACCCCCATGCTAGCCTCTCACTCTGCCTCATTGACTTAGGACTGTTTCTTATGACCTGAAATCACCTTTATTCTAATTTATTCGTTGGCAGTCTCCCAGTAGAAGGTAAGCTCTCTGAGGGCTTGGATTTTACCTGCTTTGATCCTCTGAAAGCTCCAGGGACAAGAATTGAGCCCGGCATACGACAGGTACCAAATAAGTACACATGGAGTGTATGTCAGAGTGAGCTCATCTTCTTGATGACATATTCTAAAGTCGTAGCAGCTGAAGCTACTAACACCCAGCACCCTTGCCTGGGTAGTTTCTAGAAATAAGTCCCATCTTTTTTGAAAACGACCCCAAAGAGTTTCTCATCTGAAACCTTGTGGTATTTTGTACTTGGCATGATTTCTCAAAGATTTTGACTGGGACTCTGAGCTCTGAAAAGTCTTCCAGCTGCCTGGGAGCTTTTTCCACCGAGGCCTAGGGAACTAGATACATTGCATGCTGAGGGGATCAACATCTAGCAGGAAGGTTATGTCCTTAAGCCAGCACTGGAAGCTCAAAGTGACGTCACCGAATTTCCCTAAATATCCTGAGCATCACAACGGATGACTGATTCTTCAGTTGTGTGGCCCAGGAAAACCCAGATCCCTGGATGCACTATCTGATGCCTTTCCTCCAGGAGGCGCTGGGGACGGAGTGTGGTGAGCACTGGAGTCAGACTTCAATTATGAATCCTCGCTCTGCCGCTTCCTTACTTGCTGTGTGACTGTACGCAAGTTTCTCCACCTCTCTACGTATCCGATTTTTCATCTGTGAAATGGGATGAAAATAGTACCTGTCTCATAGGGTTATTCTGAGGACCAATTTCATTAATGCAGGTGAGGTCCTTGGACTAGCAACTGGCACAGAGTATTTCAATTAATATTAGCGGTTATCTGATTATCTCCCATCTGTTCATACTGGGGCATTTGCTCAGTGGGTGGGGAGGCAGGCAGGATGTGCTAGACTGTTTACATTATAATCGCTGACTTGTTCTCTCTTATGCTTTTTGCTTGTTTCTCCTTTCCTAAACGCCAATAGCTGAATTTGTATCATGTGACCTTGCTGCAAATTGCCTAGCTGCTTTCCTTCTGCTAGAATTCTGTATGTTCTTATACTGATTATCATACAAATTTGAGTTTGAGCCCCTTTATAAAGGTAGGAGAAGAGGAGGAAAAAAAGTCAACGAGAAAGAGTTTGGGCTCCATACACGAACAGCTCCACACCCTCCAGGGAGAGCGGGGTCCACCTTTCCTGATGTCCACTTCCCCAAACACCTACCTTCTTTTTAACGTCCCTTAGTGCCAGCTCCTTCTCTAGCTTCAGCACTCTGGACACTATTCTTCCAGGTTCATATTCATCCCTTTCTTTCAGCGCCGAGAAAGTGAAAAAGAAAGAAAGGCAAAACTGCAAAACTGCAAAAAAAAAAAAAAAAAAAAAGCCTGTTTTTATTTTTTTTAATGTGACATGCAGAAGGGAAGAGACTAAAGAGGTGGCACAAGAAGGGAGTGTTTGCTGTCTACCCAGCAGAAACTGCTGTCCTACCCAAGAGATGAACCCTGAGGCCACAGTTACAGGAGACAAGCAGGCTTCTCAGGAACAGTCTACCTGGGATGCGAGCTGCTGGCTGCTGTGCAAGTTTTGACCACACCTGGGAAGTTTGGTTATCACAAGCACTTGCCTCCCTTCTAAACCTGGGACAGAGTTCCTTTTCCTGGGCCGAAACAGAGAACCACGGACACGTCACACAAGAGAGCAGTGAGCGCCAGATGTGATCATCGTCCTTTGGTCCAATACTCCACTCATTCATTCACTCATTCGTTCATTCATTCACTCATTCACTCAACAAATGTTTCTGAGCACTGATGCGCCAGGTATGATGTGAAACTTTGGGAATAGAAAGGCAAAGTAGACATGACCTTCTTCCTAAAGTAGCTTCTATCTCGTGAGAGGTGCACACACAGAGACCCCTCAGACTTCAGGAAAAGTGCAGTGTCTTAGGTTGGAAAGCTCAGAAGTATCCCAGGGCTCAGTCCCTTGTGGCTCAGGTGGCTGAGACAACTGGGGTGTCGACCATGTAAAGTCCAAGGACCTAAGTTCAAGACCTGAGGCCAGGGGCCAAAATAAACAACAAATTAAATAAAAATGCTTCTTCCTCTATTCCCTCCCTCCTTCCCTTCTTCCTCTCTTTCCTCTAAAGAAAGAAAGAAAGAAAAAAGTTTTCTCAGTCCCAGGCAGTGGTCCTGACAAGTCCCAGGAGAGGAGTGAGAGGCTGAGACAGCAGAGGAAGCGAACACAGGGTGTGTGACTGAGCGGGTGAAAGCAGGGTTCAACCCCGTGGCGGGGAGTGTTTCAGGACTAGCATAGAAGTTCTCCAGGCATCTGCCATCAGAGGAAGAGAATCTGGGGCCACTGTCCTTCAACTCCTACCTTCTGGCCCGACCTACCCTCTGGCCAAGCACATAGCGGCCACGGGCAGTCGAAAGCCCCAAGTTTGGAAATGAGACATTGTCTCTTACATGGACTTAAAGAAACAAGCACAGAACAGTCTGGGGCCTCTGAAGAGGAGTTCCCAGCTCAACCTGGATGGGTCAAAAGTCTTCCTGGAGGAGGTGGCAGTTGAGCCATGTCTTCAGGGGTCCTTTTCCAGCGCTGTGCAGCAGTGCACAGGCGGAGCCCCTGATGTCTGGCCGCACTGCTATTTTTGGACTGAGAGCTTTACTTATGTCTACTTATCGCCCTACTCAGAGCTCGAATGACGGTCCTCTGCAGAACTGAGGGACCAGAGTGAGCAGCGAACTCATGGGGACCACTTGCAAAGAGTGTCCGAGGACGCTGAGTTTGCCCCAAACCCGCCCCAGGTTTCTATTTGTGGATCAGGTGCTTCCTCAGACATCCTTCCTTCCAGAGTTGCCATCCCGCAGCTGCCCAGCCCCCGTCCAGATGCTCTCACTCCTCCCTCATTAGCACCACCTCCCAATCAGACCAAGGATGTGGCCATCGGGCTGCCCAGAATCGCTCTCCCCACCTTCAGCCTGCCCGGAGCAGAGTTCAGATTGCACATTTCCCGACACTCAGAGAGACCCATTAATATTTAGCATGTTGCATTTCCAAAGCACTTTGCTAACATGAATTGATCTTTTCGGCACCCCCTCGTGAGACAGCGCAGCACTACTAGCCATACTGGGGACGACAGGCTTTGGGAAGTTATGCTACTCAGACGAGGACCATGACTGGTGAATTATGGCTCCAGATTTGAACCAAAGTGGGTGACACCGTTGTCTGAGCATCCAGACAGAAGGCCGGATGGCCCCAACACCCCTCTCCTTTCCCAGGGTTGGGGGTCCTGGAACAAATCCAGCCTTCTGATGGCTGAAATAGAATGGGTTTGTCGTCTGCAAGAATGGACGGTGAACATATCAGCTGTCATTTAGGGAGCACTTACTTATGTGCCTGGAGCTGGGCATTTGACACAGACTGTATCATTAGCTATCACCACCTTCCCCACCTGCTGTGATGTCACCGCTATTATTATTTTGTGCGTCAGAAAACCTGAGGCCCTGAAAGGTTAAGTAAGTGGCTTGAAGTCCCCCGCTACTAATTAGTAAAGCTAGGATTTAAACCCAAGCTCTTCAGCTTCAGAGAGCTTAAGTTATTATGAATCAACCTCAGGATGGGTAGAGGGATCAGGTCAAGTCAAATGACGCTTTGTGACGTCTGCCTACTCCCAAGCCACTCATCATACTCTCTGTAAGATTATTTCTAAAGGTAAAAGAATTAGGGGGCTGAAGGCTGTTAGCAAAAGTATTCTTGAGGAATCAGTGTATAAATTAGAGTTGTTAGTTACTTGATTCCCTCTGATTTTACTTGACTTGATTTCCCTTGGCTCCTCATTCCCAGTCCTGCCTACCAGGACAGAGAAGGGGCTGGTTCAGCCAATGAACCTGTGTAGGCCGGTGTTCAGTTGCAGCACTCCCTTTGCTGGGGTACACACACACAAGGAATGATGGTTTTGTGGGGTGCACTGCCACCAAGGATTTCTGAGAGCTCATAGCAAAGAGGCAAAAATGACTTGTTCCTCCAGGGAAGTTGGGGAAAGTTTTGTGGAGGTGACATGAGTTGTCTCCTGATGGAGGGGGTTGGGGCAGAAAGGACATTAAGGCAAAAGAGACAGTATGTGCCCAGGAAGGAAGGGAAGTGTGAAAGAACAAGGTAGGTTTGGGGAGAAATAATCTGTTCTATCTGCCTGAAGTTGGGCTTCTTGTTTTCTTGAATTAAGCGGGTCATTTGGGATCCCACTGCCCTAGATGAGGGAAGAGGCCACACACCCTAGGGCATGCCTTGAGAAGGTAGCTCTTCGTGACATGGTTAGCCAAATGATCAGTGTTCTGTGGTTTAGCAGAAAAGATGACTGTTACATATATAAGCATTTAGCAAGCTTCTCTCCTCAGGGCACTGTGCAAGGCGCGGCTGGTAAGGGGTTTTGACCTTTGGGCTCTGGGGCCATGGGAAAATTCCTGGACTGGAAAGGAAACTTTGAGGAAGGATCACTGTCTTGACCACTCTCTTAAGGGAAAAAAGACTTAGCATGGCATTAAAAAAATAATCTGTTTGCTTCCTCCTCATCTCTCCTATGAGCAAAACTTTGTGTAATTTGTATGCCCCCTTTTCCTTGCTGGTTCTTTAGTTTACCACACCATTTCCCACCCATCATACAACTTAATCCTGATGATTATCAGTGAGCTAGGTGTCCTTAGCAGCTTTCTGTTTCACAGAAGAGGAAACTGAGGGTGAGTGAATCATTTAAGGTCATAGGATTCATAATAGTAGGCAGTTTCAGGGTCTGGTCTTTTCCCCTCACATACACCATCCTGCCTTCCAGCTCTGCACTTGGCACAGCCGAGTGCTGGGGAGGGAGCTGTGACTTGCTGAACCGGCTGGGGCAGGTGTTGAGGACGTCAGAATCAGGGCATAGATGTGACCTGTGGAACTGAAAACCAGCTCTCAATATTTGATTGGTTCAGCTGTTGCTGAGCCATGAGATCCTAAGTGGCAGAAGTTACTAGTCTTTCTTAATTACACCTCGAAGGAGTCAAGAGGAATAGGGACATAATGTCACCGAGCTCTTCCTCCAAGTGGGCACCGTGGCATTGGACGGTTTGGCCGCTCTAAACCTTGAGATCAAGGGGTAGACAGAATAGCTGTGTGTGTAAGTGTACAAGTGTGAATGTGCAAGCAGGTGTGAGTGAACACACAGTGTGTGTGTGGCAGCAGTGGGGGGCATACTGGCACAGGTCAGTCCTCTGTACGTGCGTGTGTGCGTGTGTGCGTGTGCGTGTGTGTTGTGAGGGGTGGTGGGGGGAGTGCTGCACCGTTCAGTCTTGTGTGTGCGTGTACGTGTGTTTGTGTGTGTGCCTGTGGGGGGTAGTCGTGGGGGTGTGTGCTGGCTCAGCTCACAGTCTTAGAAAAGTTTCCGATGCTGTGACCTCACAACACAGACAGTTCGCCCAAACACTAATCGCCGCCATGCCCTTTAGAGGTGGCTTCAGTTAGTGGCGAGAACATTCTGTGATCCTAATTTAGACTTGGGAGTCTGGAGTCACTGCTACTTGTCAGAGTTCTCTATCATGTTTTTCCTCGTGAATTAAATAGAAGCGCCCTGGCATCCTAAAGGATCTTCTCCTCTGGTTGATGCTAAGACCCCTACATGTCTAGGTAACAGCATTTACTGATGTTAATCGGGGGAGAAGGTCCCTGACCCAAGAGCCCAGTGAGATTTGGATCCTTCTGCGCTCAAAAATGAAAGAATTCTCAATCAGGAGAGACCAGTCAGGGCCCACATTTCCAGGAGCAGGTTCATTTAGCATCTCTTTTTTGATGACACTTTCCCCTCCATCTTCCTTACCATCTGGATGCTTACACGTGACACTGGGAGGACACTGAAATTCTGAGGGCAGAGCTTTCTGGCGTGCATGCTTTGTTCAAGCTGTCTGTCTGGAGGACAGGCTGGGATGGCTGCGCTAACCACTGAGCAGCTAGGCGAGAAGGAAGCCTCAGAGTACGAGCACCAGACATTCTCTGTTAGTCATCCTCGGGTTCCGACGGTCACACTGCTAATCCCAGGGACAGCCGGACGGGACGTTGTCTCGGCTTCCTCCAACATAAAATGATGGTAACAGTAGGTTACGCTTTGCAGGGCTGTGCACGGATTGACTCAGGTCAGGCAGGTACGTTTAGCACGGCTCCTGGCACATAGTGGCGTCTGTCACACGTGACTAGTTATTAAAGGAAGGATCCTCTTCTTTCTCTGGGTATTTCTTATGTTCTTTGCTGTCCCCCTTAACCCTCTCCTGAGTTTCCATCTCTGAAGCCAGCTGCTCCAACAGCTCCTCCATCTCGCTATGGCATCACCTTCACCCACACACTGCAGTTCGTTTCAGTCCAAGAGTGAAGGGCCCTTTAAGCCAGTCATCCCTTATTTATTCTGTTAAAAAAACCAAGGTCCTTTGGTTTCGGGTTCCTTTATTGTATTTTGTGAGGCACCGAGCATGCATGGAGACTATGTTAACGTGAAAGACTAACAATAGCAGCTGAGACAGATGAGAAACCTGAGGAAGTGAAGTCACCATTTTGAATTTAGCTTTTTATTGATGGGCTGAGTGACCTGGGAGAGACAATGTGGCTCCACGCTAAAGAGCCCCCAGGGACTCAGAGGCAAAGGTTTGGATCTCAGTTACAGCAGCAGCTCTGGTGACCCCAGGCAAGCAATCAGCTGCCTTTGCTGGGCCTCCAAGTCTCCCCAGGAAGCCTGGGTTTAATGCCATGAACAGACCAGAGGTGTGCGGTCACGGCTGCTGTGTTTGGTTGTGCAAACTGCACTGCCGGGTGAGGGTACGAGGGTAGGAGGGGTTGAGACACGATCCAGGTCTGGCTCATTCACCTGTGCACCCTGTGGGCCATGTCCACTTGGAGAGAGGGACACAATTTTCTGATTTGCACCAAGGTACTCTATGTGTCAGTGACAGCGCCGTCCACCAGGGCACAGGGTTGAGTGCACAGAAGGGCACCTTCACCCCACACAGTTAAGGAAACCTACCATTTGTAGGCCCGATACTTAGGGGGGAAAGAAAGAGATAAATACAGTTTTTGCCCTGAGTTCCTCTTTCACCAGCCCCTCCTCCCCTAGCTTCAAGCTATGTGCAAGTCTAATAACTAAATCTGCAAAAATGTCTGTGAAATCCACCCTTTTGTTTCAGTATTTCCTAACCTAGATTATTGTAACAAATGAGCTCCCACTTCTACGCTGGTACCTCCCCCTGCCCCCCCAAACCCCGAAATAGTCACTCCTTAAAATGTGAATTACATAACCTCACCCCCTTGTTAAAGCCCTTCGTTATTATAATTTAAACCAGGGTCCTCACCAGGGACTCAGGGCAGTGTGCACTGGCCCCAGTGACCTCATCATGTCGTCTAGATGACTCCGCTCACATACTAGCTGCATTAGTCAGGTTCTCCAGGGAACTAGGAACCCACTGGATGGCTCTCTACTATCACTCATATACATCCTACTGGTGTGTGTGGATGCACATGGATCTCCCGTCGATATGCAGGTACAGACACACATTTACATGTGCAAGAACCAACAGTATACAGTGTGAGAAATACAGATACAGGTGTAAATAGTGAGAAGCCCCACAATCTGCTATCTGCAGGCTGGGGACAAAGGAAAGCCAGCAGTGTAATTCCAGTCCAAATCCAAAGGCCTGAGAACCGGGGGGAACAAGGGTTTAAATCCCAGTCCAGGGGCAGGAGATCAGTAGACCAATGTCCCAACGCAAGTCGGTAAGCAAGAAGGGAAAGAAATTCTTCGTTCCTCAGAGGGAGGATGATTCCATACTTAATGTAGGACGATCTGCTTTACCCAGTCCACTGATTCAAAGGCAAACATCATCCTGAAACATCCTCACAGACACATCCAGAAGCAGCATTTCATCTGGGCATTTCTGGCCCCATGATGTTAACACAAAATTAATCGTCACACCATTGCGATAACTAGCCAGTCTGTCCTTCAGACAGCCTAGCACGTTCTTCGTGTGGTGTCATCCCTTTGGCTGGAACTCTTCCCCTGATTCTTTCCTGAGTCATCTCTTTCTAATCCTTTAATACAAAACGGAAAGTTCCCCCCACCGCCCTGCCCCAGAGAGGCCTTCCTGGGTCCCCTTGTTAAAATAGTAAAGAAGCCTATGTTCCCTACATTCATTGCAAGGATGTTTTATCACAAAGCTGCTCAGATGAAAGTAAGTACAAAGTTGTTTGCTTTTTAATTTATCTGCTAGATTATGAGCTTCAGAATAGTAGGGACCACACTCATTGTTCTCTGCTGAATATCCCTGGAGCATCTTGCTGGTCTCTGGTGTATAGTAATAAATATCAATAAATATTTGCTAAATGAAGTTGTTGCAAGGAATTCATTTATGAGGATAGGAATCCCCACATTACAGAGTAGAGACTCATGGTATAACAAAAGAAGGGACGTGTTGGTGAAAAAGCCCTGCTTTGTTATTAGCTGACTTCCCTGGGGATATAAATATCCTCATCATCACTCATTATTTCAAATTACCAAAGGTTTAAAAACTTTCAACATTCAACAGTTGACTCTTCAAAGCTGGGATGAGGTGGCTCTGGCACAGAATTGGAAGAGAAGTCAGTATGGCTGAAAGACAGGAGGATCAACCTGTGGGAATTAAAGTCTCCCTGCTAGAGGTGATACTTGATCTGTGATTTGAAGGATGGGTATGTTGGCTTAGGCGCTATACCGTGAAGCTGGCTGTGGCAGGCTTCCTCTCTGTGGTTCCACATTCGACTGTTCCTGGCTTCCCGACCAGCTCGCCTCTGCTCGCCTGGGAGTTATCATCCGAGTCAGTCCAATCCTTAGAAAGTTCTTCCATGTGATTGGTGTTCTACTAGATTTGCTTTGAGTCCAAAGAGGAGAAATAGGGCAGAAGTTAGTCAATGGAGAAAGGAAAGATTTTTCAAAATTGAGCGACAGCTTAGGCAAAGGTGAGAGAACAGGTGCCTTAGAGCAATTTGGTAAATGTATATATAGGAGATTAGCTCCAGACAGGCTGTGCCTGTTAGGCTGAGGAGCAGAAGTTGATTCCCACCCTGGTTTGGGGCAGGTGGCTGAGAGAAAAGTAAAGGGACTTTTTCTGCATGATTCTTATCACAGCTGGTGCTTCTGGCTGCTTTATTGTTGGTTTTGTTTTTTGGCATGGAAAAACTTGATTATATCTGTTTCTTCCTAGAGACTGTAAACTCCACAACAGGAGGGACTGTCTTATTCATTACTTTCTCTGGGGCACTGTGAAGAATTGTCCATGCTCACTTACCCCACAATAAGACCATGGTAGAAATCCCCCTTCTCTGAGACCCCAACCACAATTCAGGCTGGAAGGAGCGGCTGTTGTCCATATTTTGCAAAAGTCACCAACGAATTCCACTTTTTCTCAAACATAATCAAGTGGATCCATTAAAGAATTTTACCAAATGTAGAATAGGTTTAAATGTTCTTTTTGCAGAAATGGGCCAGATGGCCCAGGCAAGACTCAACAGAGGCCCTGAAACCAGAAAGGAAGGCAATGCGGTGACCAGGTGAGAAATGATGCGCTCTGGGTTAAATCACCTGCAGGCAGTGTGAAGAGGGAGGAAACTCAAGAGACAGAAAATAGGATCTGTAAGATTTGATGATTTAAGAGATGAGTTAGAAAGAATTCTTGAAGGACACTGGTAATGACGAGAAGGAAAATGTAGAACGTGTCATGGGAAATAAGTTGTAAAGAAGGTCCAACAGTGGCAAAAGGAACCTGAAGTTCAAGTTAGAGGACCCTAAGGTACCTTCAGGTGGGTGTGGCCACAAGGCCATTTTCCATGGGGCCGACGCTGCGATGCAGAGGACGTAAGAGGAAAAAGAGACAGAATTTAGATTACTTCTTTCGAGACACTTGGCTTGAAGAGGACGACAGCCCGTCTGAGTGGGATGGGAGGGTCTGAGACCACGTTTATAGCCCAGGGGAAGGAGGAAGGGTGGAGTGGACTGAACATAAACACACTCCCACCCCCGCCACTTGGGCAGCCCCGCCCCGCGGAACCCGGAGGCCGCCCGCGCGCCTGGCCTGCGGAGACTACAACTCCCAGCAGGCCCCGCGCGGCGCGGGGGCGGAGCCAAGGCCTGGCGCGCGCCCCAGCGCAAGCGGAAGAGCTCGAGCTTCGCGAAGGCGGCGGAAGCGGAGAGCGTCGGCGCCCCCGGTAACGAGCATCCCCGCGTCCCTCTTCCTGCCTGCCTTCCGCGCCCCAGCCGGGGCTCTCGCCTCCGCCTCTCCCCTCCCGCTTGGGACAAGATGGCCTTTCCTTCTCGTTTGTTACCGTGTTTTCTCCTCACGTGACGCTCGCTCGGGGCGGGCCCCGCCTGGGGCGGAGGTGGCTGGGACGCTCCCGCCCTCGACCCCGCGGGCCCGGGCTGACAGGGGCCTCGCCCTCCGCGCTCCACGTTGCGTGCTTGCCGGGGGCCCTCGCCCGGTCTTCCCGGCGGAGGGCCGTCTCTGCCGGCTTTCAGCAGGTCCCGAGCGGGCCCGTGGCGACCCCCGGGGGTGCGGGGCTGCGGGCCGCAGAGGCCGCCCCGAGACGTCCCGTGGCTGCTGGCGATTCCGGGCCGCGAGCCCCCGCAGCCCGTGCGCCCGATGCTCGGAGCCGCTCGGGGCGGGCTGCGGGGTCTGGGCGCCCGGCTCCTGACTCCCGGCTCCCGGCTTCGGACTTCGGACTCCGGGCCCCGGGCTGCGGGCTCCCGGCTCCCGACTCCGGGCTGGGAGTGAGCGAGCAGCCCTGCCACGGCGTGCGCTCCCGGTTTTCCCAGCCCGGGGTTGCGTTTTCCGTCGTAGCAAACCCACCTCCCGAGCTGCGTGCGGGGCGAGCTCAGCTTTTGGAGTCTGCCGCCCCGGGCAGGCTCCCGGGTCTGCCCTCGCTGGCCGTGGTCTTTCGTGGCGCCTTGGCCGCGCCGTCGGTTCCCAGCTGCAATTGGCGGTACAGGTGTTTGACCCGCCTGCCTTCCAGCGTTGTTGCGGGTTTAGCCGAAGTGATAGAGGTGCAGAAGCATCTTTCAGCAAACTCTGCAATCCTCCTGTCTCCTGCCTACGCCAGTTAAAAAGTTCAAACCACGTTCACGTCTTAATGAAGTTGATCCTCAACATGTTCAATGAATTCAAATGGGTTGATGAATAGGAGGAAAGTGGCTTTGGAAACAAGCGTGAGTTGTACGAATATTCTTAGGTCGTGTTCCTAGTGAACAGGTGACACTCTGTTCCTGTCACCTGTGGAGTCGATTTTAAACTTCATCTGGATTTTGAGGCCCGCCAGCATTCTTCCCTGGCGCCCAGCACCCACATGTCCACCCCCTCCTGTCAAAACCTCTGTCAGCACTACTCAGGGACACGTATCCCAGAGCTCTTCACGTTCCTTGGGTCTGGTGACTAATACCTGCCTCCAGCAGGACTTGTCTTTCCTTTTCTCGGTGCTAACCCTAACCTTTGTGCACTCTAACGGAAATAAATACAGGGGCTCCTTTCACCTGCACTAGTTGTGTTGGCTAGGAGTCTCTGCTTCCTCGTCTTTAGAATTCAGAAGCTAAATTGCCTATGTATACGAATTTTGTGGTCGTTAAGTCGAGACTTTGAAAGCAGGTAGCTTTGGAATTTCGCAGTTAATTTTTTTTTTTATGGGTTTGGAGATGTAGTAATTAGGTAGTGTTGTATTTATTCCGAAATCAGTGGGTGAGAAATCCTTGAATATGGTTCAGAAAGCAGAAGATGGATGGCAAATACAGTACATTAGTTGAGTGTACACAGATTTGAATTCAGATCCTGCTGCTGTGAGGTACAGTTTATGGCTTTGGGCTAATTAGTTGACCTCCCTAAGCCTGTTTACTAATCTCTAAAATGGAGATAGTAGCATTTACCTCACAAGGTATCTCTAAGGATTAAATAAGATGTGAATATAAAGAATTTAGTAGTGCCTGGAGTTAGTGCTTATTATTTTCTTGCTATTGTAATTAATGATTATGATGTTAATGATGATAAAAATGATAATTTTAGATTTTTTTTTTGAGATTCAGGTGTTTTGTTTTTAAAGTGTGGATCATTTTCCTTATTCCTTACTAAAATACTGTGAATATAAGTTCTCAGTTTTCAAGGTGGTGGTGTGTGTGTGTGTGTTTTTTTAGCAGTTGCATTTTATATAAAGATATTTTTATGCTGTTTTTCACTTTTAGAGTTTTCCAAAATGCTGTTGTTTTTGAAAAGGTTGTTGGGATGTGTTATTGGACTGGTGCTTTATTTACTAACCTACAGTAAGAATTCAGTTTTCTGTCTGCAGATTGCATCTGAACAATTACCTATGCTTATGACTCAGATACTGACTACTGGTTACAGAGCATTGTAGAGCTTTTCAAAAAACCTTTTCCCTCCACTGTTTTGTTTTAAAAGCTAGACTTTTTGACTCTTAAGAGTTCTGGGTAGGATCTGGAAGATTTAATGATCCTCATTTTTTTGATGGTGGAAATTCTTAGTGACTGGTGCTTATGGTAGCACGTGTGTGTGTGTGTGTGTGTGTGTGTCTGCAAGGAGTGAGTTTAGTGAGTTTAGAGAAACCAAGGAGGAAAGCCTAATGAGAAAAATGATTTGTTGGTCAAAGTCAAGTCTTAGGGTTAAGAATTGAAATGTTTATCTTTAATTCCTTCAAACACCATATTGGATTATAAAGTGTCTACAGTTTCAGATGTTTAAGAAATGTTTCTTTCACTTTTTTTTCTAGGCTAAATTTTTTTTTTTTAAATTGTAGTAACTTTCATCCTACACATTAAACTCCTATGTGTAGGTTCCCCATATGTCCAGTTTTCCTATTCCTCGGGTCTATGTCAACACACCCTGCCCTCCACCACATCACCAAGTTACTCTTTTTTGAGTATCCCTGGCTGTGCTTTGCCAGTTTCATTCTTTAGTCATAAATCAGCAAGATAACTTTTTTTCACTGAAGAAGTATACAAAGCTATAGCAGTAGAATCTCTTCCATTAAAATCTACCTTGTATGTTATAATGTATTATTTTTTCCTTTACATTTTTAACACTTTTGTTTCTTGATTTGTTTTTTACTGAAAAGAAGTTTTGAAAGGTAGATTCATTCTCAGCTATAGCACCTAAATGTGTGTAGCTGATGCACAGTTGGTAATAACTGTGCTGAATAATTCTGATAGGAACATTTTGTTGATTGTCCTGTGTCATTAAGGTGCACTGTGGAGAGGTAGTACTATATTATGGAAATGACCTAAGCTTGGAGTTAGGCAGACCAAGGTTTGAATTTAGGTTCCACTACTTAGCAGTTTTATGATTTTGGTTCATATAATCCTTCTGAGTTTATTTTCTTGTCATCTACAAAACAGGGATAATAATACTAAGCTTGCATATCTGAAGAGCTTAGATTATTAGCTAGGCTTAGTAAAAAATTGATGGCATTATTATTAATTACCATGACAATTTTTTATTACTTTTCTGATAGTCATGGATTTTGGTGATAAATCCATATTCATTCCCCTAATGCTTCACATGATCAGTGTATTTCTTTGTTAGCCAAGGTTAAGCTTGTTGGCTGTGACCATGGAACCCTCAAACACAGTAAAGCTAATTGGGCAACGTGGAGTTTGAATCTATGACCCTGTCCTCATTATCTCTGTAAGTTAACTGTTCACAAACTGTCTTACCAGAATGAATGAAAAGGTTGGTATATTGTTGATTTGGCAGCCATGCACTCATTAGACGTAATAGAAGTAAATGAAGTAGTGCCAGAAGTGCAAGTATAGATTTTTAATAATAGACTTCTGTAGATATGACTAGCCCTCACACTAAGTAAAATCGCTGACGTGTAGGATGATTTTTGACACCTCTTAAGATGAACTATAATATAGACACTTCTTTTAGTTGTTGAGTTTGTTGCAGACTTTTCATCAGTAGGAGAAGTGAGAAGAAATGGAATCAGGCTCGGTTCAAGAGAAGCCCACCCTCCTGTGCCACCACTGGATAATGTGCTCTGAGCGAGGGGTGAAAACATTTAGAGTTTCCATTAATGAGCCTGGCAGGATAGATGAAGCCCGGGGAACTCCTAAGAGCTTATTGAATTACAGAGAAATTCCAATTGTCAGAGCTTTAGATAAAAGAGAAGTTATAGGGTGGTGCTCAGCAGCAGTGAGCCTGCGCTTGGAGAGGATGTTCTCCTCTTTCAGTGAAATGTAGACCAGATGCTTCCAGTCTGCATGTGCATTTTTCCTTGTCTCATGCTAGGCCTCTGTACAGTTTTCATTCTTCATGCTTCAGTTTTAGTAATATTTCTTGTTCCTTTTGTCTCTATGTATGTGTGTGTATATGTATATAAATGTTTATATATATATGTTAATGTCAACCATGGCTGGGTTGGGGCTAGGGATAAAAGCAGAGAAACATTGTTGGGAACAGCAGATTCTCGAGTCTCAGATTGTGAGGTTTTCAAATACCATGGGTTAGCTCGTGAATGAGATGGAATGGCTTTCTAGAATAGGCACGTTAGTTCATCACCATTTAACTTAGTGTGGAGGCAAAAATTTGGGCAAAAGATGTATGGCATTCCTTAATATGAGATTTACTTCTTAGAGAAGAATCTGAATGTATGTAGGGTTACTATTGGCTTATAGCTGGATTGTCTCGGGTTCTTTGCCATGGAATAGCAGAAGAGTAATATGGAAAGAAGGGAAGCACTTGGATTTAAATCCTAACCTCTCAACTTTTACTATAGTCCTGTTTGTATTTTCTTATCATCTGTCAAATAGGAATACTAATGCCAGTCTTGTTTAATAATAAAGATTAGAGGGAAAAGTTAATAAGGATGTCTTAGAAATGGGTGACTGGGGAAGAGCCTGACAAAAAGGCTCAGAGTCCAAGAAAGGAGAAACACACACACACACACACACACACACACACACACACACACACGGGTAGGTGATGGGGAAGAGACAGACAAAAGGGAAACACATAGCCACATACAGTTAGTAGGCAGGGAGTGAGGTCAAAGACAGAGAGGAAGTCAGTAACTCTTAAGAGTGGTAGTCAGACAGAAGCAAGTTAGAAAGAAGGTAATTGGAGATGGAGAGCAGATGCAGAGATGTAGACAAAAAGGAGGGAGGGAACAACCTGGAGGACATGCTCAAGAGAGGGAGAGTTTTTTTTATTGAGTTTTTGTTATTTGAAGAGACCTTGTAAATATTTATAATTAGCGGGAGAAGGGAAGAAAAACAGATATTAATAGTAAATCAAGTAGCATGTATATAGAGTTTTTATTGCATTAAAATTTTCACCTAAATATTAAATTTATTTTGAATTTTCGACATGCAAACATTATGTCAGCTTATGTGTTACAGACCTGTTAAGTACCCTGACCCCCTTCATGGTATACTTCTAAATACATTAAAAAGTTAAACTTTTTTTTAAAAGAATTTTTTTCTTAAAACTAGAAATGTTTACCATAGAAAACTTGGAAAACACAGAAAATTTAAAAGAACAACAAAGCTACCCATAATCTGAACAACACATAGCAAGGCTCACAATTTTTGTGTTTTTTTTTCCCCCAGTCTTTTTTCCCAAGGCAGCTCTTAAAGTTCTTTTCTTTACTAATCTCTTCTAGGAATTTAAAAGCTGTTTATAAGTCCATATAATACTATTTTTAATGATTTTGTGATTCCAGTTTTGGCACTTAGGTCCTTCCATGCACTGTTTGTATAACTATTTGTATTTTCTTCCTCCCTAGCTTAGATGAATGACTACAACTGCACATTATTCATCTTCGTGCCTTAGACATTTAGTAAAGTGTCTTAAATACAGCAGATACTCAATATATTTGAAATGAATTGATAAATTCCCAGTAGAAACTCTCTTAAAAAAGATCCGTTCAATTTCTTATTGGTAGATTAGATGTTCCTTAAAGTTGAGAGACTTGATGTTAGGGTGTGTTATTATGAAGCTACAAAACTAGGAAATGGTGCTCTTTATGGTTCCCTTTTGTTGGTAGAAAGCCAGTCAAAAACTGAGTGTAAAACAACCATTTTGTTACGCTGTCGATTCTGTCGGAATTCAAACTGGGCAGTGTGGACATGGCTTGACCCATAGCTGGAAAGACTTGAAAGCTGGTAGTGACTGGAATCTGGAGGTGCCTTCACTCACACATCTGGTGGTTGATGTTGGCTGTCCTCTAGAATGCCTACCGGGTGTCTCGCCACAAGGCTAATTTGAAATTCTTCACCGGTTGATAGCTGCTTTCTAAGATTAAGCCGTGTTGCCTTTTGTGACCTAGCCTTGAAAGTACCCTAGTGACGCAAGCTTGCCACATTCAAGGAGAGCAGGGGTTATTTTGAACCCATTTCTTATAGGAAGCATGTCAGAGTCACATTGTAAGAAAATCTTTGGGGCTAGGAAAGGGGCAGTAGTTGTTATCTTTGAGAAAGCGCTAGTGAGCTGAAAAATAGTAAGTTTAAAAAAATGAGTTAATAAAACTCACTTTTTGAATGTCAGTGAATTAATAATCCTATTGAATATTAGTAAGCTCTGTGCAAGATTTTTTTATTTTTAAAGGAAATGTGTAGGCAAGAATGAAGGTTGGTAGGCAGGCAGGAAGAGAGAGAAGGAAGAAGCACTTTATTTTATTTAGTTGTTCATCTTGGTTGTTCCCCCTGGACCCAGGGCACAAACCCGGGTCCTTGGGGTGTGTATGGATTACAATTAGCCAGAGGCAGCAGACCCACCAGCTACTTCACCAGGGCATGGCTTTATTTTTTTAACCCAGTTTCTAAGTTGATTGGTCATTTTCAATACTTAGACATTTGTTTGCATTCCCTTTTAAAACTCCGTAGTCTTATTTTATGAGTAATATAGGTTACGTGTTCACTATAAAAATTTGGAAAATCAAAAAAGAGACAAATAAAATCTGCCATAATATTAACCTCTCAGATATCACCGTTTTCAAGTTCATACTTTTTCATAGTTCCCATATTCAGACTGTTATTAGTGGAAAGTTTTCAAGTTTCTGGCAGCAAAATCCTGTATGCACTGATATAAGGCAATTATCATACTTAGTATAATGAATCATTATACTTCATTATCAATGTCTTTAACAACAGAGTGCTGTCCCAGACCGTGGGTGAAGTGTTTTGAAACATAGTATGTGTGTCATGTTAAACCTAGAATCTGAAAAATACGTCTGAATTCCGGTCTGTCTGGTCCCACGAGTTCTAGATAAGGGATTTCGCACTGGAATTGAAGACCTCATGTTTGGAAAAGAGGACTTTATTATCCACTTTTGGTGATTCTAAGCTTTTGCATCACATGAGTCTTGCCAGAACTTTTTGTGCTTTCATTTCACAGGAAGGAAACTAAATCCTTATTTGCTTACATGATCTGTAAACTCTTGGATTTGTCACGAATGTCATTGTGACAGTTGCTGTGTTACCGCTTTCTGCCGGTTTTTTTTTTTTTTTTTTTTTTGTACTGTACTTCTTGTTTGTTTCCTTGGGTGTGTCCTTAAGGTTTTCTTTGCCTCTCACCCTTTGTTCCAGTGTTGAGGAATTTACCTTTCACTTCATAGTGTCATGTGGTTTTAATTTTTGAAGTATTTCTGATTGTTACCATTATAAATTATAGGCCTGCTTATAATAAGATATTTGGAAAATATAGTCATATTTTCACCACCTGGAAGTAACTTGACATTTTGGTTTATCTCCTATTTTCTCTGTGTGTATATTAATGTAACATACACGTATGCATAAATTGGAATCTCTTGCTAATTGCATATATTTTGTATCCTGCTTTTAACATATATGTTTTTTTATATATATATATATATATGTATATGTAATATGCTTATTAATAGTGTTTAGGACTGTTCCTGGAAGTTAGCATGAATTATATTGTTGGAAGCGATCTTTTACATTTGTATTCATTTTCTGTGGGAACCTAGGACACGGGTTCAGGTTCTGGCTTTGCCGTTGTCAAACTGAAAACAGGACAAGTGATAGGTTTTTCTGTGGTGGGTATCTAAAGTGTCAGTTGTGAAATGAAATTTTCAAGGTGTCTGATACAACGATTTTAGGAAAGTTCACCCTCTCTGAGAAAATCGCCCGTGTGCAAAAGTTGTCCCAGCCTGGTCAGTAGCTCTGTGTGAGAGTTCTGTGTTGAGGAAGGCAGAACGCATGGTATCTGTGCGAGAAAGTGGTGGAGCAGTGGGTCGAGAACAGGAAAATTCCACACGGGGCCTGATGAGTATTTCACAGTAAGAAGGGAATGGTAGCAGTATCGCTCACATGGAAGATGTGATTTTTATGGGGATGGTTAGTAAAGAAAGGTGATTTGTTAGGGTGATGTGTGTGGGGGGATGAGGAACAATTACTGGATGTCTGTGAAGGCCAGCTCAAGACCTTAGGTTTGATCCTATAGGTGACGTGATTTCTGTTAAAAGTTAGTGGATGAAAATAGTTTGAGAAAGATTGGCTGGCAGCTTTGTGAGAGAACCTCAAGTAGGGGACGGCGGGAGAGTAGGGATACTGTGGAAATAGAAAAAAATGATAGTTCTTTAGGAGGAAGAACAGTAAGTGTGGGCCTAAAAGAGCTGTACGAGTGAGAATACCTCAAAGTTTTGGGCCTGACATATCAAGTACTCTGCTGTCACTGAGAGCTACGTAGGGAAAGCATCCAGGAGGGTCTAGGGAGAAAGATAATGAATTCAGTTGATCTAAGTTTTAGAAGGTAATATAAAAGGTAGTTTAACAAATCTGGTGGTTTTGTAACAAAGAGCAATATAAATAAATGCTGTCTCTTAAAATGATTGATTTTTGAGGTCATGAATTTATTCTAGCAAATAAATATTCTTTAGAATTTATCTTTTTGAAACTAATTTTAGAATTTGTTGAGTCATACAAGAAAACCAATTTCATTATTAGATGGTCAGGTCTTTTGTCCCTAAAGACTATTATCTTGCTTGATCACTCATCTCATTACCATACTTGTTCCTAAGTGACATTGGTAGTTTGTAAACAATCTGTAAAGACATAGCATTGATTAGTATTTATTAAATAACTATTGTGGCTGCTGAAAACAACCTTAGAAGACTGAAAATAGCGTCCTTAGAATATTAGAATAAGGTGCCTAGTGTTATCTGGTTAAAAGGATGGGTTCCTGAAAGCCTAGTTTGAATGCTTGCTTTAGTACCTATGAGCAAGTTATTTAACTTGTCTAAGTCTCAGTTTCCTCATTTGTAAAATGGAGTTGTTGATAATTTTCCCTACTTTATAGGATTGCTGTGATAATTGGGTTGGAGACTAGAACAAAGCTTGACTAATATTAAAGAGCTCAGTAAACATCACTGTTTAATACCACCACCTCCACACTGTTTATCTATTTTATTCGTTTAAAAATTAGTTATGTTCCTATGTAATTGTATGTTATACATATGGAATGAGAACAGCTGGAGATAAAATTAGAGCGCAAATAAAAGGTCAAACAGACAGAGATGTGTTTTTTAAATAACATTTGGTCTGGATCTTAGTGAAAGAAGAGCAGAAAAGAGCAAGGTTGGAATCTTGGAGAAGACTCATAGTATCGGAGTGGCAGACAGAAAAAGAGTCCACAAAGGAGCTTTTTTAGAGAAAGAAAGAAAACAGAAGAGTTTATATTAATATAAAGGTTAGAATAATTAAGATTAGATTTAGTTGCAACGAAATAACAGATTTAAACATACTCGAAGTTATTTATCTTACCGTCACAGCAGCAGATGTAATCTGGGATTGTTACATTTGCCGTGTGTCGATATTGTTCCACTTGCCGTGTGTCGATATTGTTCCACTTGCCGTGTGTCGATATTGTTCCACTGTGCTGGACTCTGCTCTTTCCCAAAGTAGCTGTAGGGCCTGCCATAGCTGCAGATGCACCAGTTATTTTACCCACATCTCAGCCAGCGGGAAGGAAGAGAGCAGAGCTGGTCTCCCTGAAGTCGTGCATGCCGCTTCTGGTCGTGGCCCAGTGCTGAGACTTAACCATATGCCAGTCCCTTCCTGTTGGAGATGTTCGGAATTGCAGACTTTTGAGTGATCAGTGGCTGAGAATAAAGAACAGGACTAGTGTGGGTAATTGAAATATAGTGAGATGAAAAATCGAGGGTAGATAGCAGAGTTAATTTTCTTTTGGAAAGTTTAGTTCATTATTAGTCATCTTTGAGGGAGTTTCTAAAATTATGAAACTATGAGTATAAAGCTACTTTTGCGAATTGTATTATTACCACTTTGTTTTTAGGGTGTAATCCCTTCGCGAATTCTTTTAAATAGGATTGTCAGTCTCGTAAGTAAAAAAAAAAGGTCTATGTCCACGTGTGTATGTACGAGGGTATCTATCCGTACATATGTTATTTAGCATTAGCGTTGGCCAGAATTGCTTGGTACAGTAATATTGTGCAGTAACATTGATGGTAAGGAAGCTGCTTCTTGTGTCACTTTAAGCCTGTAATTTTATTTAGTCTTCTCTCCACTCTCCAATTTGGTTGTCTTGGCCAATGTTTTTAATCCGTCTTTGTCCTTTTGTATCACTACTCTCTCTCTCACTGCTGTTAATCATTCTTCCCAAAATAGATAAATGAGCAAATTTAATTAAATGTGTTATTTGCACCGTCTACCGATCATTAATGAATTTGTAAGTAAGGTCAGACCTACAGTCTTCCCGGTATTACAATGACTAAATTCTCTCTGTTGACTTAATTGGTAATTTATTTGCTTTTAAAATTTTTTATTTTTAAAACTTCCATATTTTGAATGTCTATGTTCTTTCAGTGTGAAAAATACTGAAGTTTTCCGCCAAAAAGGGAAGAACTTTTTCCTAAGAGATTTTGTCCCTTACATTTTGAAAATGTTTTATTTATATATTTTTGAATGAACAGTATATTTAAGATAAGAAATTCATATGTTGCGATTTTTTTATATTTTTATCAAGGTATTGTTTAAAATAGACAGTTTAAAAATCCAAACTGTAAAAAAAGGGTTTTATAATGAAAGAACATAGCGAATAGTTCTTGTCTGCACCCCCCACCCCCACCAAGTCCTTTCCTTAAGAGGTAACCACTTTCAGCTCCTTCAGCGGTTTCTTCTGGCATTTATGTGTGTCTGTATATTTCAAAATAGAATACGTGTGATGCTACCCTTTGACTCACCAATTTATTAATTATATATTGAGTTTTTATGATAAAGCTTTACTGTTTCTAAACCACCATCACCACTGCTACTCCTCCCTTAGCGTCCTGATTTAAGTTATATTACAGTGTTTGGTTAAATCAAATAGGTAATCCTGTGTTTATATTATCATGTCTGTGCAGGTTTCACAAATTGCTGAGTGTCTCAGTAGCCTCTTTGTGCAGTTTTCCACAAGGTCATCACAGTCATCTGTCGGTTCCAATTATCTCTCTTATTCTTAAAGCCAGTTCTTGGAAACTTCTCTTCTGGAGACTGTTGTCCCGCTGGCTGTGCTCGCTTTGCTGTCTTCCTTAGACTTTTCTCTGTGCTGGTTTTCAGCCCAGTTGTCACTCTTCGTGCTTCACTTAACCTCGCTCTTAGGTGGCGCACATCCTCTAGTTTGCGGTCGGATTCAAAAGATGGGGCACTAAGGCAGAGTCTGGGGATGACAGCCTTCAGCACGCCGGTCCTGTCACCTAACTTCAGTCTGGAGTTCTGCTTCTGGTGCTTTTCCTGGCGTCCCGTTGGCCAGCACTCCTTCACTTCTCCTGTGTTGGGGTCTGGTTTTCTTTATCCCTGTTGGTGATCCGCTTCCTCCTTTGGTGTCACTGGGTGATGAAACCATCACTCTGTAGAATATCGATCAGGCACACTCTGAACAAAGCAGACTGGGAATCTCACGTGGTGTTTTGGGGGCAGTGTGGCTCAGGGAGGGAGAAGTGGGCTCAGGTCGTCTGGAGGAGGGTGAGGAGAACGCTGCTGTTCACTGGTCACCACCCGAGTGTGTTTACCGCCCTGATTTGTTGGCTGGTGAAAGCGCTCTGCTGAGATAAGTTGACCTTTTCCATTGAATGGGTTTAAAATTGGTTCTTCTTATAACTTTTTATCATGGCTGTGCAGTTTTTTACTGAACTTAGGAGAACTGAAAATTTTCAGTTTGCTAGTAATATTCTATGAACAAGTAAATGGGAGGTGATTCTTTGAACTTGCAAAATCCCGCTTTTTTTGGTCCTCACATTTGGTTAATATAGTTTGGGTAAGTATAAAATTATAGATTAGAAATATTTTTCTTCAACTTCTTTCTTTCTTCAACTTTGAAAGCATAGATTTTTTTCCTCTTGTTTCTCCTGTTTTCTCTATTGTAAAGTTCTGGGCCAACATGAATCTATTGTTTGGACCTTTTTGTTGGAAACTCTTTGGATCTCTGTTTTGATCCTCTTTGTTCTGAAATTTCATAATGAAATGCTTGATATGGATCTATGTCTATTTTCAAAATACATCGTGTTAGTTGCTTGTAAGACTATTTAAATCTAGAACAGTTTGCATTTTTCTGGGAGCTAATGTCTGGTGTTGGGGGCCAGTAGATCTTTAGCATTCAGTAAGCTCACTTAAGCACAAAATTTTTAAATCCTCTGTACTTCTACTCAGTCCCCAAAGTGGAGATAATTTGTTTTGCATTCTTGAGAGAGAACCTCCAGTTAGAGAGGGAGGAGGAAGGAATCTAACTGCTTCTTAAACAACTTTTATCCGGTGCCCCTGCCACACCTCATATCCTATTCCAGAGTCTTGCCTACAATTTCAGGCCGTTTCTGAATTTCCGACTGCACGTTGGGTCCGAGGTCAGCTTTCTCTACTGTTATATTGGAACTTGGCTCCCAGGGTCTGCTCTGCAGTTAGCATTCATCTGTATATGTGCCTGCTTCCAAGGTTTTGTTACTCCATCTTTCTGAAGTTATATCTTAAAAAACAAAATTAATTGTATAGTGAAGGAAAAAATGAAATAGTGGTGAACTAGTGTCTTATATATAGATGTTGATTTACTATGATGTATACCTGAAACCTATTTTAATGTTATATGATGTTATAAAATTTAATGTTTATTTAATGTTATAAAATTGATAAAATCAATTTAAAAAAAAACAAAGCAAAACCTAGGAAATTTTCCTGCTGTTTTGGATCTTGGAAGAAGCGAAATTATATGTGTATGTCCATTCTACTCTCTTAACCCACAAGACTAAGATATTTGGATAAGATTAATTAAACATTTTATGAGATGATACTATATATATGATCATAATTTTAGTGTATGAAAGACAAAATAACTGAATATGGCACTCCAATACAGTATCTAAATATGGGTCTTCAGAGAGGGCATTGCTATAGAACAGGATTTTTTCATGTTTTCCTTAAGATTATGGGATAATTTCTAAAAATACTTTTAAGAAAAAAAGTGAAAATGATTTATCTTAATTATAAGAAAGCTAGCAAATGTTGCTAAGTATGAGGAAGAAGATAAGAATAACTTAATTCCACTTCTCAGAGCTAATCACTATTAATAGTTTAGTGTGTAGTTTTTAGTTTTTCTACATATGTGCAAGTATGTTTAAATGGAACATACTATATTATTTTGCTTCTCCCGTATTTTTTCTACCATAAAAATATAATCTCTTGACTCAAGAGACTGCTCTCAGCATCTAATAGCTAGTATTTATTTGATTACAGATTATATACCAGACATTGTTAATGTCTTTTTTCCTGTTTAATTTATATGGACTTTATTTCAGACTACAGAAAAGTACAGAAATGTACAAAGTAGCATTGTGTAGTGAAGTGCTAATTTACTGCATTCTGCCCCTCCCCCCATTTATTTCTGGAACTACTGGAGAGTAAGATGCAGACCTGTCCCCCTGGAGACCTGAGTACTTCAGAGTGCATTTCCTAAAAACAAGGACATTCTTTTTAATGTAACCACAGTACGGTTGTCAAAATCAGAAAATTAACATTGATTTAATATTATCTAATCCACAGACTTGTAAAAATTTCACCATTATTCCAATAATGTCTTTTTATATAGCAACAGAAAATTCTGTATCATGAAGTGCATTCAGTTGTCATATCTTTTCATTTCCTTTAATGTGGAGCATTTCCTTAGTCTGTCTTTATTTTTTTTTATGACACATTTTTTAGGAGCGCAGTATAGTTATTTTGTAGAATGAGTCTAAATGTGTTTATCTGATATTTTCTCATGATTGGAGTCAGGTTATCCATTTTTGCAGCAGTATCAAAGAAGTAATGTTATGCTTCTCAGGGCATCATGTCAGGAAGCACAAGATGTTAAAATACTGGTGATGTGATCTTAGATCACTTCATTAACTAGTGTATGCCAGGTTTTCCAATGTAGAGTTGCTGGTTTTTTCCTTTCGTAATTTTTTTGTGCTAAATATGCATAACAAAATTTACCATTTAGAGTTGAGTGGGATTAAGTACATTCACATTTCCTTTGTACTTATAAAGTATCTTTTAAAAGATCTTTAGACTTTATAAATACCTTGTTAATCCCTCAGCTTTTACTCACTGATTCTAGTATCCACGGTTGATTTCTTCCGAATGACTTCCATGATGCCTCCTGCATGGTTCTTTTCTAGCCCGTCTCCCCTCTACACGTGCAACAGAACTTTAGTTCACTGTTTGACGCTCTCCTTGATTTGGCCAGTGTGAGCCCCTTCATGCTGATTTCTCTCTCCTTTTGGTTTGCCCTTGTCATTCTTTCAGCAGTTCCTCTCTTTATCGCAGGGTGGTATAGGCTCATCTTGCACTTTCCCAGCCTGAAGCCTAGAATGACTTAATTTCTTCCAGGAGTTCTGGTTCCCTTTATTAGAGAATGGCTTTTTCTAAGCCAAAATCTTGACTCTAGATGTCTTCATTACTATTAGGTGTCACTGCTTTTAGAGCCTTTAAAAAAAATCCAGGAAATAAATAACATGGTGTGTGTGTGTTGTGTATCTTTGTCTACTAAAAACAGTAAATTTATGTGAAGACCTCTTAGCCCAGCCCAATAGTATAGGGTTTAATCCACACTTCCCTCATTCTGTGTTTAAACTTCCTTTCCCCTGAGGGAAAAATCTGGCACCATTATTCATAGTTTTACTTATAGTTAATCCTAGAATATCAGAAAATAGTTTGCGTATCGCTAACGCATACCATTATTTGAGATGCCTTGTACAGAGGGTTCAGTATTTGTTGATAGAATTTTTTTCTTTAGTCAAAGGATATATAGTATAAATCTTTATTGACCAGTAGGGTAGCCACTACTACATTAATTGAGATATGTTGTAAGTATAAAATATACCCTAGATTTAAAAAAATTATTATGAAATATGAATTGGGAAATATCTCATTAATATTTAATGTTGATTAATGCTGAAAAATTTTAGCTATATTAGATAAAATAATAAAATTAATTTAACCTATTTTTACTGTATTTTAATGTGGTTACTAGCAAATATTTAATTGCATATGTTAAAAATAACTTGGATTAGTTTTCTCTCCCATCATTCTGCCCCTCCCCTACTTGCTTGTGCTAGTCATTTGAAGTACTGTTTAGTTCTACTCTTATTCTCAGTTTTTCTCCCAGTCCTAATTGATCTTCTTTGATACTGCTGCAATGCAAGATGAGCATTAATAGTTGCAAAAGTTAAAATTGTACTAAGAATAGATACTCAGAGCAATGTCACCGATTTCTTCTATCCTTTTCACTCTGTTTCCAAAATCTGCATTCATCATTTTCTGAATTATGTTTCCTTTGTGTTTTTCCTTAGGCACGAAGACCTATAACACACCTGTATTAGTATGTTATAGGTACTCTTTTGTACACTGCTCTTTTCACTTAATACAACATATTTTGAAATCCATTCCACACATACAGTCTCTCTTCGTCCCTCTACAGATGCTTTGTATTCTGCTGTGAGGGCATTAACCATTCTTTTATGTTATTTCTAATATTTTGCATTTACAAACTGTGCTTCAGTGACTTTGTTCATATATATTTTCATATATTGAAAGTATGTTTGTGTGTATCACTACAATGGGGATGGTTGGGTCAAAAGTTTAAAAGCGTATGTTTTCTTAAATGTTAATAATTTTTTTTTCTGTGAGAGTTAGAAAAATTTGAATTCCCACCAGCAATATATGAGCTTGTTAATTTCCTCACAATTTCACTATCAGAGTGTGATGTTGATGTTTTTAGTTTTTCCTAACTTTGTAGGTAAGAAATCATATCTCTATAGTTTTCATATTTATTTCTCTTAACAGTGAGATTGAACATCTTTTTGTATATAAGCATCATTTTGATATCTTTTTATATGGCTTGTCTTATCTTTTTAATTTTAAGTGATGTGTTACAAATGTTTTCTTCCAGTTTGTCAGTTGTCTTTTGACTTTACTTGTATGTCTTTGTATGTGTATGTGTGCATGTGTGTGTATGTGTATATATTTAAT
Organism: Solenodon paradoxus; assembly: GCA_004363575.1. Taxonomy (NCBI): domain Eukaryota; kingdom Metazoa; phylum Chordata; class Mammalia; order Eulipotyphla; family Solenodontidae; genus Solenodon; species Solenodon paradoxus. The sequence continues at coordinate 185,059 of RJWH01002443.1, read as the reverse complement.
CTTTCTGTAATCCAGTTTTTCATTCTTTTTGTTGCATTTGAATTTTGGGTTATAATTAGAAAATCTATTCCTTTACCCAGAGTGAAGAGGAATTCACATAGTTTCTTTAGTACTTACATATTTTAGTTGTTACATTTGAATGCCTAATGTATTTGGCATTTTTGAAAATGAATAGTGTATAAGTTTAATAATTTTTTTCAAATATTAGTTATCCTAGCATATTTTCTTTAAAAAATTCGTGTGTTTATGTTGCTGTTTACGTGCTGTTTCCATTAGTGTATTTCTGAACTTCCTCCTCTTTTGCATGGGTCTTCCTGTACCATTGTCACACTTTTAATTGTAGAGTCTTGACAGCATATGTACTTTTAGATTTTATAACATTTTATTGACTATTCTTACATGTTTATTTTTCTGTTGAACTTTAGTATCAACTGTTTATCTCCATAAAAACATACTTGTTCATATTGGGATTTCTCTTGAGAGTATGTTAAATTCATGAGTTAATTTATGGATAAGCTACATGATGTTGAATTCTGTTGAGTGTTCCAAGCAAGAACAAGAAATACCTTTTTATTTGTTCAAATCTACTTTTGTGTCTTTCAGGAATGTTGTAATATTTTCCTTGTGTTGGTATTTACCTTTGTTAAATTCTCCAGTCAAGCCTCATTAATGTGTTTTGCAGATCTTTATATCAGTATTTATAGTTACATCATTATGTTTCATGTCTGTGTAGTTTTCCATAGTGTTGACATACCATAATTTATTTAACCTGATCCATATAGATGAATAGTAGAGTTGTTTATATTTTTTCACTATTATAAATAATTCTGGATTAACCATCCTTGTAAAGTCTGGTTATTTCTTTATGATAGATTCTTTGAAGGAGAATTGTCGGGTCAAAGGCCCTTTGACTTATAAAACTTTTTGAAACATAATGTTAAAATGCTTTCTTTGTTAATGAAATATATACCTTCACCACCAATGTGTGAATCCTAGTCATCTGCATTCACAAACAAGACTTCATTGTTCTTTTAAAATATGTTTGCTGGTTTGATAGCCAAAAAAAAGAGTTTATTTATTTTGCATTTCTGTGCAACTAATGTGATTTAATTTTTCTTTGAAGCCTGATAACATTTATTTTTCATCCATCCATCCAACAGCATATTCCTCTTGAGCATTCACCATATGTTTCATCCTATATGTTAGAACCATAATGATGACTGGCATCAAACATGTTCATGTTTTTGGTCGTTGTATTGTTTTACTTTTTTTTTTTTTTTTTTCTAATAGTAGTTAGTGAGTGCGTCTGCCTTAGAATAGTTTTCAGAGGACTGAGAATGAGAGAAAAGGATATTTCCTTATTCTCTTTTATTGATGAGCATTTAAAAAGTATTTTTGTTTATTTTTACTACAGATTTTATGGCAATTCACTGTTAAACTTAGTATTACAAAATTAGAATGAAAATTAAACATAGACACGTGTCAAAAATGGTAGCTGCATTTTAATAAAAATAACTTTATCAATATTATTTTCCAGATGAGGCTGCTACCTGTCAGAACTTTTGTACAGTTTGTCTTCAGACACAGTCTACCTGCCTGTTCTAGAGTTTCATTATTCAAAATATAAATGTTGCATATCTGGTAAGTCATTTATCACACTTAGGCATATTCTGTAGAAATATTGTTTATTCTAAATGTTTGTTTATATTTAGTTTCTTCTGTGTTATTTTGTGTTATTTTGTAACTCTCATGTAAAACATGTTTGAAAATGGCAATATCCCGAAAGCCTTAGTGTCATTTGGAAATACTACTTCATTCTTTTCACGGCCTCTCCTAATTTTGATGTTCGTTGTAGAGAGAAGAGGAGCTGGTTAAATATTGGAATGCGTTTTCAATGTTAGATTACTGCCTTTGCTCTGTTCAGTCTCTCTCTACTGTAAAAACTGAGAACATCCTTACTTTTAGGTTCTAGTTTCTCTGGAGTTCATATAGGAAGCACCACAAATGCAGTGTTGTCTGGGTTCAGGAAGAATCTTTAATAAAGCAGAGTGAATAGTGAAAATGATAAAACTTAGAAATGAAAAATTACTAGATACCCAGTGAAGGTGATTTTAATTTTTTTACTATTACTCTGTAGTTGTTACTTAATTTTTTTTTTCCACAAAGACTTAGGAAGTTGATATGACCTGCTATTTTGAGAGTTTTTTCCTTACCCATATCCTCTGATGATCTAGTCTATTCTAATGCTTAGTCTAAAGCAAAGTTTCAACTGGGAAGCTGATATAGAGGATGAAGGCTTTAGTGGTAAGAAGAGGGCCACTCACAGCAACTGCCAGAAGATAATTGCACCCGTGTGATGCTGAATCACGGGGCAAAAAATTGGGTGGGGACTGTAATGAAATGATACCAGTGATCTGCAGACTTTTCTTTTAAATGGTTTTGCACAGCAAGACATAGTGGGAAATAAATGTCGATGCTGACTCAAACAAAATTTAAGTATGGGGAGCCACAGGCACGGAGAAAAGGGGAGAGAGCCTTCGTTGATGTATGTTTTTCGGTAGTCTCTTTTGCTTTTGTTAGCATGAAAAGCTGACTTCAGATGTTCCTAGATGGTTCGTATGGCTCATATTAGCAGAAGCCTGGGATTTCATTGTGCAGGACTGAAAAGGTCTGGATCTCAGCAAAGCAAAGTGAGTTTTAATCTTGGTTGTTTAAAATCTCCTTGTACCTGTCTTATTAGGAGTATTATTTTTTTTTAAGAAGAAACTAATTTGCAGCTGGCTATTAAAAGTGACATTGTGTCTGGGAAAATGCTGTACTAACACACAGCGCTGTCCCACAAGAGTGCTTCTGAAGTCCCCAAACGCAGTGCTGACAATCTGTAACAGCCTGTGAATTGTCGGGCAGCAATTGGGGAAGGTGGACAGCAGAGTGAGGTAGCTGTGTGCAAGTTATAGAGGATGTGAGACATGACAGAAGAGTGGAGGAGCCCTGTTGTGGGGCAATTCAGATGGAAACTGCTGGTTGTTAGTCTAAGAAGACTGAAATAAACAGCTAGAGAGTGTGTGTGGGTTTTGGTGAGGAAGAAATAATACATTTCACTTTGCCTTTCAAGGTATTGATTGTCAAGGTATCAGCAAAACTCTGAGGTTAAGTGTTATATTGATGAGACTTTGGCTTGGATAGGTTAGAAATGTTGACGTTCCTAAAAATATCTCTTCATGCTAGGAAATGAGACTAGAAAGGGTAGCGGGGACGGGGCTTTTCCTAGAATTATTGAGAATTGGGAGTAAGGCAAGTTACCATATCTAGATCCCAAATACTGGGCCTTCAGACAAGCACATATCCAGTTATTTATTTATTAGATTTTAAACACGCATATGCTCTTACTATCAGCTGGTATTATTTCAGAAATTGGCCAGCTGTACAGGCTTCACCAGACAAGACACAAGTTCCTGGGTATTATTTAGATCATGGAGGAGAATTTAATACTGGGGAATGTTGTGGTCCTGTTCTTTCTCTGACGATGGGTTATGCAAAGTAAATGTATTTGATTGCTGTCGTAGGTTGAATGTTTCTGGATGTGGGTTTAGACTTGGGGCATATTGTCTTTGAACGCATCTCTCCTGTTGATCCTGTTATGGTTTCTGGTTAAATATGTTACTGCTCGTCACTAATCCTGTTGAATTAAGTAAGCACAGAGATGTCAGTTTTAAGATTGCTTGCTGTCTTACCACCTTAACAAGGATAACACATGTTTACCAAGATGCCAGGGTAAATGAAAGGGTGAACAGACCAAGGGAAGAGACAGGGACTCTTCTAGGCAGAAGCCTGTAATAGCATCACTTCTTAGGAATTGTCTGTGGGTTCTAGACTGGACTCTGCTATGCCTCGGGTATCAGATACCTAAATATTGGTATTGGTGTTGCAGGCTCTTCAGATCGCAAACAATCTTTCTGGAAGAATCTTCTACTGCTTCCCGGCATTGAAACTTTACCTCCAACTAGACTGGTTTTTATAACTGTCTCCAAAGTAATACATTTTGACATACTGCTTCTTCATATTGTTGAGTCCATTCCTTCTACTTGGAATCTCTTCCTTCAATTCTGTGTCTAAATACTGACTTCTAAAGCTCCAGCTCCCCTTTAGGACACCTTCAACCATTCCAGGCCCTTAGTGATAGCTTTCTCCTCTGGATTTTTATCATTGACTGTTTTTCTCTTTATATAGCTGTTGTATACTTGAAAGCAACTTAATTTTTTTTCCTTATTTTCCTAATTATGTAGAAGGCATGCTGCATTATTCATAGAGCTCAAATAATGTTATTACTTGTGGTCTTCACTTTCCACTGCCCCTTGCATAAATGTCAGAACATAGATGCACTTAATGAATATTTATTTATGCGAAAATGCCATGACCGACCAGTAGCTTTTACTAGTCTTACCTTTATCTTTCCTTTTGTGTCATAAGAATAGTAGATTAGGATACAGTATAAGTTCCCTAGCCATGCTTATGATTCTTAGAAATCTGATCCCTAAAGGAGCATTGCTCTGGAGACACTATTCTAAGCTAATATTCTTGAAACTCTAATTAGTAAACTTTCCCTCCACAGATAAGAAAAGCTCTTCTTACTATCTGATGTTTTCTTGCCTGCTTTCGCATGAAGCTTGCTTCTTTTTGTTGTCTCAGTTTCTTACCAGCTACCTTTGGCCTTCACACTTGTTGGTACAGCTACCAGGAGAGAGTAGATAGGTACAGAATTGTAACTACCTCTAAGGACTTCACCTCCTTTACAATTATTCTTTTTTATTGCTATTACATTTTGATATTTTTTATGGCTTTAAAAACAATTCTCTACTATGCTTTCATCACTTTTTATAAGGTATGTATTCTAGTATAGTAGTAGTTAGGTGTAGAGACTTTGAAATTCTAACCAATACTTGGAAATTGTGTGATCTTAAGAAACTTACGTTTCATATTTCTCATCTGTAAAATTGAGGTGATAATAACTGCCTGAGTATTATAATTGGGATCAAGTGAGATAATGTTTAAGGCACTTAGCACAGATTAAGCCTAGTGGCCTCTACTTTCAAAAATTTACTCAGAAGTTTATTAGCTTTAATCTATGAATACTAGAGGGCAAAAAGGATTAAATTTAATGCATGTCAAATTGAAGGTGCAGCCCTAAAGCCATAGTCATTTCAACTCTTTTATTATCGACTATAGGATATCAGTTTAATGCAGAATAGACTCAAGAGAGGAACTAATTTCAAATAAATACAGAAGCACAGGCCCCCTCCAAATGTGCAGTGAGGGAAAGAAGTCTCAGGAGGGTTTTGCCACTCCCCCTCCCCCACTTTGACCGGGGTGGGGGTGAGAGTGGTGGGGGGTGTGTGTGTGTGTGTGTGTGTGTGTTAAGAAGCAGACTTTTCTGACCCCCCTTTCTAGTATCTGTTACGTTTATGTAACTGTCGCTCAGGTGTGTTAAGGCTCTGAGTCTTTGGAGGTAAGGTGGTCAGTAGTAGGTGTGTCAAGCTTGGAACGGTTAAGTCGGTGAACCGTGAGGTCACCACGTCAGCGGTGCATGAAAGAAATTAAGCTGCCGACTGTTTCCCATCCCACAAAGCAGGAAGTCAGTGGTGCTCTGATGCATGGCCACTCGCAGGAAAGTGTAAAATAAGTTGGGGGCACGGTTGTGTTATGTTGTGAAAAAACCCTTTTTGTGTCTTAGTTCATCTATTTTGGAACCTCAAGTTTCTACTGGAATCATGTATCCTGTATCTTTCATTGTCTTGATTCTCAGATTTTTCCTGCAACGTTCCTTCTAGTTATGCAAGTGGTGTTTTTCTAACCACATCCAGAAAGGCAAAGACTACGAATGTTCAAGGCAGGCTAATATTAAAGTACCGTAATTATTATGTTCTGTTTGAGCTTACCTCTGAAAATACCATCGGCAGTAGTATTTGATATACAAGTTTCTTTTGTTTTTAGATAAAGATTTAAAAGCACATTCTGCATTCTGCATTGAAACTTGCTCCAGTCTGAGAATTGTGTTACCCATTTTACTGGTTATTATTCCCAAGTTCATTTGTGCCTCTGGAGAAAGGGAAATGTGTAGAGAAAGATAGTGTTTTCGAATGGTTGGGGGAGTTAGTAGGAAGAAGGGTAGAGATTATTCGTTTGTGGAAACGGAAGGGAGGGAGATCTGACACCTGGTGAGGTTCTTCACCATATGGCTGTGAGGGTGAGGCAAGGTGAATGGGGAAGTTTCAGAGACAATAGTGAATTATTATTGTCAGCACTTTTAAGTCTGGAAGGTTATTGGAAATAGACAGGCCATGAAAGCATTAGAGCTCTTTTATTCTTATCCTAATTGGCTCTCTGGTTTTAGCAGTCTTTGAACTCTTTGTATTTTTACTTAATCTGAGTAAATTGTGACTATTTATATAATACATTATTATGAAGGACCATACTGCTGAATATCTGATAATCTAGTGTGATAGTTAAGTGCAAAGATGTTGAAGCCCTAACTAACACTTAGAAGCTGTGCAATCTTGAGTTATTTAAATTCAAGATTTTTCATTTGTAAAATTGGGATAATAATACTAACCTCATAGCATTATAGTTAGAATCAAATTAGATAGTGTACATAAAACATTTTACACAGTTCTCTCACATAGTTAGTACTCATTAAATGGTAACTGGTTAGTTTTTCCTTTTTCTCTCCCTCTGCTTCTACTGCTGGGAGTACTCTACCACTGCTTCGCTTTTGCTTGTAGGGCCTAAACCTTAATGAAACAGAAAACATAATTAGGTATGGTTCACAGCAGCACATTTTGAAAAATAATGTCATTGTTCTCTTAGGCATGATTTACTCGATCTTTCTTAACCAAATAGAATCTCTATAAAAAGATTCTTTTTTAATGAAAGGATAGGGTCTTTGTGTTGGCTTAAGAGAGCCTTGCAAATGAGTATAAAAATCGGTTATTCTGAACTATTTGCTTGATACAAATAAAACTGCCCTTTTTGAGTTTTAGGGAGTTAGAGAAATTAAAGTTCAAAGAATGGTCATTCCTTATTACCTAACACAAGCTATTTTTTCTGAGAAAGTACCTTTTTTGGAGTTCTTAGGAGAAATGTTTTGTCTGGTGCAAAGAACAGTCATAGCAGAGGTTTTGTCCGGGGTGTGAGGCACATTTTTGCAGGAATGGAAAAGTCATCTTGATCGTTTATACTAATGGAGATGAGCATTAGTATGGATAATATATTTGGTTTTGATATGCATTATGCGATTACTTTTGCAGCACAATTAACTTCCTGATTAAACTTTGCTGAGCTAATATATTCTGTTTATACCGGGTGCAAAACTGGGTGAAGCAGCTGTAATGGTGATTCTAGTTTAGTTTAGAGGAGTTCTAAGGTCTGGTCTTAGTTCCCATTCAAGTAGCTCTAAGTCTTAAATTCCTTAACCAGTTTCTTTATCTTTACAATGAGAAGGTTACACAGCATGATGTTCAAAGGCTTTTTTCAGTTACAGGGTTTTATCGTCTGAATGGCGGCAGTTTGGCTGTAAGAAACGCCGCAGTAACACGTCTTGGCCAGCAGAGGGTCCAGTCAGTCAGTTTGTATTCTGAGAATCAGAGTACAGACATGTCCTTGAAGTAAGGACACGTTGTTCCTCTGTTTAGTTTCAGTTGTGGATCCTCTTGCTTTTCTAGTCTACTGGCACTAAATACATTTCTGCTTCTTTATTTTCAGTTTTCTAGATAAGACTGAGATGAGTTCATAGAGAAGGGAACGGGGTTGGGTTTTCTGTTGTGGATTGAGCTAATTTTGCTCTTGACAATAGTGAGTGGCTCTCAAGTGCCCCGTGGGTAGCTTTGCTAGGAAGCACAAATGTATGAGTGATCAAATTTATTATTTGTAGCCGCCTTCCTATCCCCACATTCGTGGGCTCAGACATAAGTGACACTCCGCTGTCCTCATTTGCTCTAAAGTCCCAAGGCTGAAAATGAAAAGTCTGAGAAATGATAGTAGAACAGCTTTTGTAATTGAAACTTAGGTTATAGTCTTGCTTAGTCACTTGTTATCTAGCTGTAGATACTAAAACCTCAAATTCTCAGTCCTTATTTGGAAAATTAGGGCGTTGAGCTCTGACCTATATAATCCCTGTTAGTAATAGAATTCTAAGATTCCACAACAATGGACTCTTACCACTCCACTGAGACATTATTCTTCCTTTTTTTGGGAAAGGTGTAGGCAGGAATAAAGGCAAGCAGGCAGGAAGAAGCATTTCCTTTTATTTCCATTTAATTGTTCATACTGATTGTTTCCTCCAGGGACTGAAACCCAGGGTTATGTGTCCTGCATCCTTCAGAGGCGATTGACCTAACCACTGTGCCATTGCATGCCTGAGACATTTGTCTACTCCACAAACAAATACAAGTTCTCTGTGGATAATGAGGGCCTGAACTAGGAGCGAGGCCACGCTGACTCGGGTACAGTTGATAATGAAGCATTTAGAGAAGCCATTTAGGGATAAAAAGAGAACACATGGGTCTGGACTACCCATTGGAAGCTAGAGTCAGAGTCCATTTCTTCCTTCCACACGAATGGAAATAACTGATACAGAGACCAGGTGTATAAGGTGAGTGGCTGTGAGAGCACAGGCTCACGTGGAAGGTACAAGAGGGCAGGAGCCCAAACAGCCAAGCTGAGTTGAGGGTCTAGAGGAGACAGAGCAAAGGGATACAGAAGTGTACTTGTGAAAACGGGCAAAGGTGAGCGCTGACGTTTGCTATGTCCGCAAGGGAGTGGAGACCGGCCAGCAGACTAGATAGAAAGAGCATGTAGGGATTATGTACAAAGGGCAAAATTTTTATCTGTCTGGTTTTAATTGCCAACTTTGTTACTTGGCAAAGTCTGCTCGGTGTATCCAAGGCTCCACATGTAGGAGTAGTGATGAAACCAGCTGCGTGGTTTGTGTGGTCCAGTGACTGCCGTCACTGGCCTTTCATAGTCACAGATCTGCTCGCGACTGCTGCGGTGCTCATGTCACAGAACTGGCTGGTAAGAAAGTGGCAGGCCAGCTGGCTTTTCCTGTGCTCCTAGGCTGGAGCCCAGCTGTTCCCTTTGGGCTTTGAACTGTTGGAATCGCTGGTTAGCAGCTAGAAGGAATGAAGCACCTCAGCCTAGTTTGCGACAGTAACGCAGAGGTGTTAGAATTTCTCTTCTAGAGGTTTACACTGAAGTAACTTAGCCTGATTGTGTGTCTTAATATTACTGGGCTTCTGACCGCTGAAATACGGCTTGGATCGATGGTGGTTTGGAGAAAGTAGAAAGAGGGCTATCCATCATTCACAGGCTCCATAGACGCTGCCTGATAATTCTGCTTTCACCAAGCAGCCATCTGTCCATCCATCCATCAGTAGGATGAAATGAGATTTAGCGGAACAGGCAGCCGTAACTCTGAGACACTTTTTAACCAACGATTGCAGCCCTGGCCTGAGTCTGACCACAAAGCACAGCACTGGGGTTTGGCGGGATGTGGCAGCAAGAGCAGTCTCCTTCCCGTCACCGCTCGCGTAGCGTGTCCATGTGAGGCTGGAGCACAGCCGTAGATCCCACGTAAAACTGGTTTCATCTTGGGGTGACTAGCAAACAGTAAATTCTCTTTCAACTCCATGTTGTTTCTAGTTTTTTGTTTGACTTGGAGAAGAATCTTATTATTTCGCTTCCCTGGAATTCCGCCATGCAGTTTACCTTTTAACCCATCTCTTCTATTGGTAGACTGCTTGTACATGCTAATAATCTGGAGGACCACCTTCTTCTCAGTTGACAACACTGGGTACTTCTGCTGGCAGTTCCTAGTTCACGGCAATGAGGGATGAGGTTAAATTAAATTCGAGGATAAGTCAATGATTTTATTCTATAGAAATTCTTCTTTTTCTTCTTAAATTGCAGTTTTTATCCTGGTAGCAGAAATTTAATCACCGTTCTCTTATTTCTAGGTTAGTAGTGCCAGTATGAAAGCAAAGAAAATGTAGACAGGAAAATTGGTAAATGATTGGAATCAAGAGTGGCTTATCCCTCGAGTGTATCCACAGGGGCTTCATGTTTGCACATTAACTAATTCCTTGCTGGTTTCCCTTCTTGTCCAGGGCACCGAGCCTTCTGCCCTTCCAGTCTGTGTAGCCGTGTGCTCATACTCCCTGCCCTGCTGCCTTTCCTCGCCATGTCTAGCTTCCCTGACCGCTTTCTTCCTGCGGTCACTTCAGACCTCGGCTCCTGCTCTCTGTTCTGCAGCCTTGCTTCTCGGTTCAGGTTGGGGGAGGGGTCCAGAGCCTAATGTACCGGAGATGCTTCGGAAATGAGCGCCTTGGATGCATTCCTGGGCCTATTGATCCACCAGCAGTTTATGCATCCTGACATTCATAATCTCAGTAGGCTGCTGATGTTCCTGATTAATGGGCCCAGGGGCTGTCCATCCGTCACTTTACATTAATTACTGAAGAGGTGTTTTTCCAGTGATTTACCTGACAGTGGGCTGTGATAAATACCCTTAAGCAGAGTGGGCAGTGATTAATCACAGGGCCACACCCCTCCCCCCACGTTCCCTTCCCCCTAACCGCAGGGCAGCACTGGGACCTGACCAGAGCGCCCCCTCCCCATAGGCTATCTGTCTCTATAATTGCTTGTGGGTGCATATTTATTGGGACATGGAATCTGGCAGATAGCATTCTAGAATTTGTGCCAAAGATGATGAAAAATAAATCTTCCCAGTAGGAAGAACCAGCTAGTGTTTTTACATGGGGCTGAGAAGTATCTTTGAGCTGTCTTTATGTTGCTTTTAAGAAATTTGATAGAAATATTGCCCGTCTACCATGCAAGCACTCAGCTCTGTCCTGGTTGGTCTGGGAGCTTTAAAGAGAGGAGAAGGCTGTTTCGTCTTTGTGCTGTTTGTGTGGTATGTGTGGTCATTCAGGGCGGATCTGTGAGTAAATAGGAAAAACCAGAGAACATTTCATGGCACTAATATAATTTCGGGAGGATGGGATGGAACTCCAGGGTTCCATTTCTTGCATTGTGGCCATAGAAACTGAAATCTAGTTAGTTATATATGTGAGTACTTTTTGTGTGTTAGGCATAGTATTCAATTCTGGAAATAAGATGAATGTGACATAGTGGCATCGCTCATGGAACAAAATCTGGTGCACCTGACTTCAGTTTCTCAAGCTATAAAACAAGATTTTCCAGGAAATTGTTCAAGTATTTTTCAACTGATTAATATTAAATTTCAAATTAACTTCTACTTTCATTTTTTCTCTGAATATTTATCGAATGCCCTTTGTGTTCCTGGGGATACAAGAACAGTGAGAAGCAGTAGCTGCCCTCAAGGAACTCTATTATAGAGCATGAAATGATTTAAGTGGAACATTTGGACAAATATGTAAGGGAGCATAAAACGACAAATGAACACCATAGCTAATGAATGTGCTTGAATTCGCGAAGGGTGAAATCACTGTATCTCCAAATAGTTAAAGAAAAAAGTTGGATTGGATTGGAGATAAAACCTTTTGAATGAATAGAGACTAGGATTATTTAAACTGAGATTGTTTAATTCAGAAGTTAGAATGAACTGAGTGAGCATGAGGCTGTCTATGCAGAATGCAGATTTGTGTTTGAAAGTGGTGGAAATATGATTGGAACAGTAGACTGACATCAAATTGTGGAGAATTTAGAATACTAGGTAAGCGTAGTTTATATTGTGTAGACACTAAAGTTTTTGAACAAAGAATTAAAAAAATTTTAGAAAAATTTATTATATATTGACATGCTTAATATCATTTAGAGTTGCTAGAGTATCTTAGACTATTCTTAGTGTCCTCTTTTATAAGATTATTTAGAGTAAAGCTATCTAGGTTAAAATACAGTTTTATATATCTTCCTGAGTGTAATGCAAAGATTGTATAGTTTGGTTATATATGGAATAGGAAATAGAGTTAACTGTCAAGTTTTTTACAATTCTCGTTCATACAAAGTTGAGTCTTAAGTTAATTGAAGTTTTGAGTAATTACTATAGAATTAAATTTGGAAAGACTGTGGCTTCAAGTTGGAAGAAGAAATTTGTATTTACTCTTTCTAATATAACTTCATTAAGGCTGCACTCACTGGCTTCTAGACTGGTATATTTCTTGGGGATGTGATTGGTTTATTTTAAAAATAAAGGTAGAGTTTATTTACATACATAAATTTGCCTGTCTTAGAGTAATTCTGTGAGTATTCATCAAGGCATGCTCCCATATAGTTAGGACGTAGAACAGTTGCATTCATTCAAAATACTCCCCTTGCCCCTGTGTCTTCAACCCCTTCCCAGAGCCTCATCTTGTGGCAACTCATTTATTTTCTGTCCCCAAAGTTTTGCCTTGTTCAGAAAGTGATATAAATGGAATTGTATTTCTTAGAGATAAATGATGTGGAACATTTTTGTGTGTGTGTGCTTTTTGTCATTTTTATTTCTTCTTTGATTAAGTATTCAATTGTCTGTTTTCACGTATCGAGTTTTGAAAGTTCCAGATAAAAGTTCTTTATCAGATTTGTGATCTGTAAATTATTTTCTCCCACTCCATTGGCTTGTCTTTTCGTACTTTTAGCGTTGTCTTTGAAGAGCAGAAGCTCTGATTTTACTGAAATCCAGTTTATTAGTTATTTTTTATTTTATGAATCATGGTTTAGTGTTGTGTCTATGAAATCTTTGTATAACTCAAAGTCGCAAAGATTTACCCCTATATTTTCTTCTATATGCTTTCATACTGGCACTACTAACCTAGAAATAAGAGAATGGTGATTAAATTTCTGCTACCAGGATAAAAATTGCAATTTAAGAAGAAAAAGAAGAATTTCTATAGAATAAAATCTTTGACTTATTCTATTCATATTATAGTTCTAGGTATTCTACTTAGGTTTGTGATTCATTTTGAGTTAGTTTTGTATGAGGTATGAATAGAAGTTACCTTTTTTGTTGTTAAATGTGAATTTTTAATTATTTCAGTCCCATCAAATTACCTTTTTTGTAAATCATTTGATCATATATGTATTGACTCTGTTGTGGATTCTGTTTTCTATTGATCCATATATTTACCCTTTCATCAAACCCACACTATTTTCTGTTCTTTACAGTCATTTTGAAATCAGATAGTGTGAATTCGCTAACTTTGTTGTTCTTTTTCAAAATTGTTTTGGCTATACTAATTCCCTTAACTCTCAAGATTCAATTTAGAATCGGCTTCTTAGTTTCTATGAAAGTCCCTTTGGGATTATGATTGACATTTAAAGATCACTTTGGGAAGGACTGACATTTTGATACTGATCTTCCCATTCGTGATCTTTATTTAGATGTTTGCTTTCTTTCAGTGGTCTTTCAGTTTTCAGCATAGATTCTGTCTGCACATATTTTATTTTATGCTTAAGTTTTTCATTGTTATTGTAAATGATAGTATTTAAATATTCAATATGTATCTTTTTATTGATAGCCTATAGAACTAACTTGTGTTCTGTTACCTTGTTCAGCTCACTTCTTACTAATTATTAGGTCTAATAGCTTTGTTTAAAATCAGTAGTGTTGTCTTTATAGAAATTTATGTTGCCTACAATTAAAGATTCATTCTTTTCAATTTGAATTTTTTGTTTTCATCTTTTTGTCTTGCCTATTACATTGGCTGGAACCTCCATTTCACAGTGTCAAGTAGAAGTCGAGAACAACTATCCCTGCCTTGTTTTGCTTGTGAGGGCAAAGCGTTTGGTTTTTCACCCATACATTGTGATGTCTGCTGCGGGTTATGACTTAGCTTTTTAAGTTTGTTTTAAGTTTTAAGTTTGTTTAAGTTGTTGATTTTTTAGGTAGCCTTTGTCAAGATGAGTTCTCTTCTGTTTTCAGCTTGCTGAGAGGTTTTATTAGGGATGGACATGAATTTTGTCAAATATTTTTTGTGAATCCATTGAGATTCATGATTTTTATCTTTAGTCTTTTGCTGTGTTAAATTGTATTTTGTTTTTCCTAAAAAGTGTTTCTCCTTCAGTCTTGAAAGATATATTGCTGGGTTTAGGGTTCTGTGTTTACAGCTTTTCTTTCAGTTTGGCTTTCAGAACTTCTGAGTATTCTTATGCTGTTCTTCTGTATATAATGTTTCTTTTCTTTTCTTTTTAAACTCTAGCTACTGTTAAGATTTTCTCTACTTCCTTTCCCCTTCGGTTTGCATATTTCTTTTGTTCTTTGCTGCTACTACTTGGTATTCTCCAGAGCTTTTTAGAGCTGTAGTTTGATGTATTTTATTTTGGAAAATTCTTGACTATTCTCTCCTCAAATATTGGGCCTGTCTTGTCTTTTCTCTCTTTTTTTCCTGGAATTCCAAGTATACATGTGTTAGATTATTTGATGTTGTCTTTTAGCACTTGGATACTTGGTTCTGTTTTTCATTCTCTTTTCTTTTTATGCTTCAGTTTGACTGATTTCTACTGACCTGCCTTTACTGTTCTTTGCTTGTGCTGAATCCACTTAGAGTCACTGAAGGCTTTTATGAACTCTGTTACCATTTTTATTTCCAGCATTTCCATTTGATTCCTTCTTTCAGTTTCCACCTCTCTCAAATTACCCACCTGCTTGTGCATGTGCCCGCATGTCCTGTCAGTGCTAATTTACAGGCACACTTTGCTTTCACGGTACTCTCGCTTTGCTGCACTTTCCAGATACAGCATTTTTACAAACTCAAGATTTATACCAGTTTTCCAGCAGCATGTGCTCCCTTTATATCTTTGTCACATTTATTTAAGGTATGTAGATTTTCTTAAAGACAGTACACACTTAATACACTGCAGTGTAGTATAAACTTTTATATGCATTTGTTTGAGTCACTTTATTGTGATGATCTGGAACCAAGCCTGGAATATCTCTGAGGTATACCTGTGTTTTATCATAATTATTTTAAATTCATATTCTATAGTTTTAATACCAGGGTCATATTTGAATCTGGTTCTGTTGGTGGTTTTGTCTACTGACAGTGAAGAGATTTATTTGTATTGTTGTTTATATTTTTATTTCTTTTGGTTGAAATCCAAATATTTTGTATAGAGTCAAGTATAAATAATGTATTAAAAAAAAGTATACAAAAAATTTATTCCTGGAAATGAGCATGCTTTTCTTTTGCTGACTTTTTTCTTTTGCATTTTTTTAAAGTAATGTTTTAAAAAATTTTTACACATTAAAATAGACTCATATGTATAGGTGCCCCATTCCTCATATATATGTCAGCACACCCTACCCTCCACCAAATCACCAAGTTCTTCACCATTGTCCAGTGGGCTCTGCTACCATTTGCGCCCCCCAGTCCCAGCTGGGCCCAGTCCCAGCTGGTAACCTCAGTTTTGTTGCAAATGTCCAAGGTTTGGTTTATGTTTCATCTGTTTCTTTGTTTTGTCTGTTCACATCCCACCTATGATGGAGGTCATCTGGTATCTATCTTTCTTCCTCTGACTTATTTCACTTAGTCTCATCCCCTCTAGATCCATCCATGTTAATTCAGATGACAGGATTTCACCTCTTCTAAGGACTGTGTAGTGTTCCATTGTGTATATGCACCACATCTTTTGATACATTCATCTGACCTTGGGTACTTTTGCTAAGACTTTTTGTGTGACTGTTGAGGGGAGGGAGGGTTTCAGCCAGGCCATTCTGGGAGATTTCGAGCTGAATTTAGGTTTTATTATTACTAGTTTACCCTTATTTTCCCATAGGCTTCAAGTTTCTCTAGTGTTAGATTATGTTTAGAGTGGAGTTTGGTTTGCCAAATTATTTTTCTTATGTCTTCTCTCCCCTTAGATTTTTAGGTCACCTTTCCTTTGAATTAGCATTTTACTGAGTCTCCCCAGGCTTTTGTTCTTGGAGCTGTAGGTTGCAGTTACTGTTACTTGAGACTGTTAGCCTGGTGCAGGAAAAGGAAAGGAAGGCATATCCTGAGCGCTTGCCTTAGTCTCAGTGTGTGTAAGCTTTTCCTTGAGCCTCAGCGATTTGTTCTTTTTTTCTCCCAAGTGATTTTCCTGTTTTTTGTTCCTTTATTTTAAAGGAAAGGTACAGTCAGAAATGAAAGCAAGAAAACAGGCAGGCAGGGAGAGGAGAAATAAGTACTTTATTTTATTTAGTTGTTCATTCTAGAGGTTGTTTTGTTTTCGTTTTGCTCTGTTTACTTTCCTTAGTTTCATTGGGCCCTCAGCTGTTGACTCAGGTCAAAGGATTTGTTTTCTTTTCCCAGCTACAGAAGGTTTTTGATTTTTGTTTTCTTAGAAGGGGAGGTAGGCAAGAAGCATCCAGTTGGGACTTGGTACTTTCCCCGCAGGGACTGTCGTTCCCTTCTCCCAAATCTGCATCACAAGGGAAACTTCTCTTTCTCTCAACTTGCCCTTTGTCTTATTTTCTAGCCTCTAGTGAGGTTGTTGGAGAAGATTCTGTAGTGGACGAGAATTCTCTTTCTGTGATTAACAGTGTTCTCACGGTAGCCCACATTTGGCCTTTAGCAATTTTTAAAAAACATTTTAACTGATTTTTTGCTTCTGTGGCATCTGGCATATGTGACAGCTAAGCTGGTGCTTATGTTCCTCCCTCCTTTGAGGAGCCCGTCTTCTTGCCTTAGATTTTGGGTTAGTTGATATTTTGTGACCTACTTTTTGGGTGAATTCAAGAAATTGGTGATTTTTCACAATATTCACCTTTTGTTTAAGAGTGGGAGTGATATTTACCTGTTTTCTACAGCCTTTGTAGAGTCCAGAGTCCCACTTGTTTATTTGAGGATGTGATTTTGACATGGGATTTTCGTTGATCAGAATACCATTTAAATCTGTCCATTTTGATTTCTATTCCCAAATTATTATTTTTTTCTTTCATTTATTCTTTCTACAATGTTTTTTTGGAATGTGATATGTGCTGAGGCATTATGCTAAGTGTTGGAGATAAGTGATGAACAAGAAGATATAGTCCTTTCTTAATGAATTTACAGTTTAGTGGGGAAGACGAGAAAATTGAAAAAGTATGATAATGAAATATTAGAGATGTAATAGGAGAAGTATGTGGAAGAGGCACCTAGTGCAACCTGCAATGATTATTAGGTAAGGCTCTCAGAAAGAGCTATGTTGGGGACCTGCATGTGATGTAGGAACTAGTTAGGTGACAGTGGTTAGGAGCTTGCAGCAGGTGGACTAGGTAGATGAAGAGACTGTGTGAAGGCTAAGATTAAACAAACTAACCAACTCACAGAACAGCATGGAGGGTCCACTAATCTAAAAGAAGTTTGATGTGGTTGTATAACATAAGAACTTAAGTGACAAAGGCAAAGAGTAGTTGATAGGAGCTGGGTTAGAGTTTTGTAAGCCTTGTTTAAAAAGTTGATTGTATCATAAGAATGATGGGAAATTATTGAGGGATGATAGGGAAGGATATATCTGAGCAGCTAATTGTTTTGACAGGGTCATTTTAGATGCAAAGTGAAGAATAAATGGAAAGGAATCAAAACAGAAGGACCAATTAAGTGTGTTTTTGCAGTAATGTAGGCATTCGTGTGTTGGTTTAATCTGGAGAGTAGCATTAAAAGTAGGGAAGACTAGGTAGGTTAAAGAGATAGATTTGAATAAGAGTGGAACTTTCCAGTTGATCGAATGTGCAAGGTGAGGAATTAAAGTGCATTCAGTGTGTTATGGCAAAGCGTCCAGACAACGAGAAGAATGACAACCAGGCACTGGGGTGCTCGAAAGGTAGAGAAAACAGCACTTTATTGCAAGCCCAAAGCTGAGCGACAGGGGTCCAGGGAGCAACTTTTATTCTCCGAGGTGCTGATTCACCTCCGGGGCTACGGGTGGTTTCCGCTGGCAGCTCTCTGTCACTTATGCACAGCTGCAGAGTGGGGAGGCGATGCTTGTTTTTAGTCACCACAGTAGGCGTAGCTGCAGCCTCCGTGGTACGATGACAGGACGTAGCTGCAGTTTCTGCAGTACCGTGAAACACTTCCTGGCAGACTAACCTTTGCACTGCGGTTAGGGTAATATTTTCTACCGTAAGTGAAGTCTTGATATAAAGACTGTAGAACCTACATGTTTGCTGCTTCCGGGAGAAGGGAGAGTAGAATAAAAGATGCTTGGTTTTATCATTCATGGTGCATGTTTGGAAATTCACTGAGGTTTTGGGTGGAAGTCAGTCAGAAAAGGCGAAAAAGAAATAATACCTAAATAATATATAATTCATGGGATTAAAATTCTTTCACTTGATTTTTTTTTGAATGTTAAGAAAAGCAGAAGACTATTATTTTGATTCCTTGAGTTTTGATATTTCGCCTCTTAACTCACAAACAAAATCTGCACACTGACTTCCTTGCTCTTTTGGAACAAAAATATTATACGACTAATCTTTTCAAAGAGCTGTTCTACACAGAGAGAAACTGACTATTTAATCGTATAATCTCCTTGCTTTTCTCAGATGCTTTTACTCAACATTTAGCAGGGTAGCTCCTACAGGAGCTTTGAAAACTTTCGTTAGAGAGCACAAGTCTCCTGAGCGTCCAGGGAAGCCTAAGGCACTGCCCGCAACATCCGTGGCCCATTTTGTGCCGAACACACTGCTGGACGCCCTGCTTTCCTGGTGTCAGAGGAGCACAGTCTGAATTTTCAGAAAAGGGGAGTTCATGATAAGCAGGCCCCGCATATTCAAGATTCAGCAGTTACGGTGGGAATGTGTGTGGTGCTCATGAAGGTAAACAGATTTAAAATTTTCCTTCTCAGAATGATGGAGTTTAAAAAAAAAATACAGCATGTTTTCACAGTGTTCAAGCTAAGCAGTTAGAAGGTTAAGGAAATTCAGCGAGCGGATGGAAACTGGGATTCCGATGGCAAACATAGTGTATTATACACAAATGCTGGTGTGAGAGGTTGTACGCCTGAAACCTATATGATGTTATCAACCAGTATAACTTTGATAAAAAAGGAAAGAAAATTCGGAATTATTTTTCTTGATATACTATGTGAGAGAGACTGATGAGCACTTAAGTGCTTGTATATCACTCAAAACTGGATTTCATTTCTGGCTTCCATATGTACTAGCTAACGGTGTAACCTTGAATCTTAGTTTATCTATAAAACAGCGATAACTACACATACCTCGAGTTGTGCTGGTGGTTAAATGAGATCATACGTGTGAGCACTCAGCCACTCAGCACAGTGCTTCTTTATTCATTGACTTCTTAGGTGCAGTATAAATTTAAATTATGTTGCCATCCAGAATTTTGCAAATCTAAATGCTGTGCAGGATTTTATAATTTCGGAAACATTAGTAGACTTAGTGCTTGTTAGCATTTCTCAGAAGTGAAATGTATCTGTATATTGACTCTTTTAAAAGTGGGTACTGCTTAAAAACGAAGAGCATCCTTTTTTTGATGGCAGCTGTACATTGTGGTTTTGAAGGACGAGCAGGGTTTGGGGGACAGGATTTCAGTATGGCTCTGGGTTTGCTTGTTTTCACCACGTGTTTGTGCATGTGGCCTCTCTCTGTAAATAGACACGTATCGTGTCTCATATACAAGTTAAGCATCCATTTTAGTAGGAAAAATATCTAATGAATGGAATCAAAGAAATAACACAATAAAGAATTCTTAGCTTTGATCAGAAATACACCTACCTTTCCCCTATTCACAGTCCCAGATTGAGGAGAAACATCTGAATTGGTATTGCTTTGTGTGAGGGACCTTTATTTTTATACTCATTTATTTACTTTGTTGATTGAGTGCTATCAGGTGCCAAGAATGATTGTAATTCTGGGCGTAGAGGGTAGAACAGTAAGCCATTTCTTGCTTTCCAGTGACCTAAGGTACAGTTGAGAGCCAGATACGCTGACAGTTTTGGGATAGCCACAGGGAGCAGAAAATACCTAACCTACATTTACTCAAGGAGTATTCATTGAAATCCACAGCATACAAGCATTCAGAGGTTGTTTAGGACTGCATCTCATAAGGAGCAGTCCTAAACCATCCTCGACAAAGAATCCTATTGGCAGCACAGAGGGTGTGGTTTGAATTTACTATGGAATGGGCCCCATGCCCTCCTAAACAAGGCGAGACCCCTGAAAATATCCTGATCAACTTTGATGAGCCACTGTTGTTCCTCTGGGTTTTATGTTCATGACTCAGTTATGTTTTTTGAGTAGCTTTTGAAGAGGTGAAAGGAGGTGTTAGAACTTCTGACCTCCTAGACTTCAACTTACCCATACAGTTATCCGTAACTCTTTTTCTTTCCCAGAGTATTGCCAGAGATATTAAAGTGGAGGGTCAGATTATCTGGATGAAAATCAGCAACCACCTAGTTCTTTGGCCTTCAACATACTATTTATCATTCCCGTGCCTCAGTTTTTCCATCTGTAGAACTGGACTGTAGGACTGTTGGGAGACATAAATGAGGATGCTGCTACTATTTTGAATGTCATCAAGTAAGTAAATAAGATCTGGCAAAGATAAGTATCAGTAAGTTTTTATGTTAATGTTCACATACAGCACACAGGAAAAGACAGCATCTCAGATCTTGTTTAGAAACCTTTTATTATTTTGTGAACACTAAGTTTACAGTACCCATTGAATTGAGAGAAATGAAAATGCTTGGAGTGGCACAGGTGGTGAAGAGATAGAAACGATAAAACCAGGGACTCTGCTAACAAATATTCTGGGGCTTGTAATGTAGTCGTGTTGTATATGGGGTGATAGCAGCCCTTCATAACAAATCAGGCCTTGACTTGACCAGTTTAGCAGTTCCAGGGGCGCTGGATTTCCCCTCTGTTATAGACCTTTGAATCTATGCCTTTGAGTCTATGCAGGGTCCCCTCGTGAGTGTCTGTCTGCCTGAAATAAAAGACCTTACTTCAGTCCAGATTTGTTCAGGAGAAGGCCTGAGTAATCTCTTCCATAGACACAGATGTCACAAATTATTGTCTTTAGTTGCTTATTTAAATGATCAGCATATATTTTATAAACGTGATTTGAATAGAAGAAAGAATAAGCCTCCAAGTAGATGCAGGAATTATTTTGTGGTTTCAAGTGTGAAATACATCATTGTATTAACTAGTGCAAGTGCATTTACGGAAGGATGCATTAAGAAAACTACAGCAGAATCAGTTGTGGTTCATTAGCAGATTTTATAGTTTTTAAAATATGAAGTCATTTCTCTGCTGTCCAAGTGTAATTTTTCATGTTATTATATCACACCCAAGTACCTCTGTGTTATGTTTGAAGTACATGTAAGTGAAACTCTTTTGCCAAGGAAGGACATATCTTGGTTTCTTATTTGCATAAGTGACTGGGAGTGGAGGACTTTGAAAATATAGAAAGGTTGAATACATTCCTAATTTTATTATTTTGCTACAGATTCCTCCTGATCAGGTGGTATAATCTGCTAATTTTTATTCATATTTTACTTTCCCTTTTATCTTGCTCTAAAACCAAATTTCCAAGTCATTTGAAATAATGTTTTCTTTTACTGATGTGAAAAATTTTGACATTGAATATGCTGTTTAGAAGTGTTTTATAACCAAGTGGAACAACAGTGAATAAATGATTTTTAGTTATGATCAGAGTTGAAATTTTGTTAAATTAGATATATGAAATAGAATAAATAAAAAATAAGGGTAGTGTGCATAGTAAGGATAAATATTTTTGGAAATTTTTTTCAGTCATTTGTTTGTGAGTCTATGTATTGAGTCATGATGTGAAATGTTTTTAACTGGAATGCAGGAAAAAATTGGAAAAACTGCATTCATTTTTCATACAGTTGCCTCCACCCCCAAACCACATATAGTATCAAACCCTATACTGTTTTCTATAAACACATACCTATGATCATGTTTAGTTTGTAAATTAGGCACAGTAAGAGATTACCAACAACAATACAGCAGGACAATTGTAGCAGTATGTTGTCATGTGAATTATGTGAATATTGCTCTCAGAATGCCTTATGTACAGGATATTTCTGAACTCTGTGTGGCCACAGGCAGTGAGGCTGGAAGGCAAAGCTGTGGGTAAGAAGCTGCACTATGCAGGAGTCTGTACTCAGAAAATAAGCCTCATTAAAAGATACTTTTTGAAAAATGTGAAAAGGTCTAGAAGCATAATGAGCATGATGTTAATAGTGATTATCTCTTTAAGGTGAGAAAACAGATTTTTGAAGTTTCTTGTATAATATTTTTGTATTAAGGAAAATACAAAAAAATTTTGCGGGACTAGTTTTATAGTTTCTTTTTCTTTTTTCAAGAGAGGAAAGAAAGGAGAAGAGGAAGAAACTTTTTTTCTGATGGTTCTCCCACCTGCCCCCAGGCTTTCTCCCTTCCCACCCCGCCACAGGCCCGCAGGCTGTGAAGTGGGGCTTTATAAGGTCCACACTCCAGTGTCTTAGCTGCCTGAGCCACAAGGGTGTGCCCAATATTTTTCTTAAAACTGGATTTCCCCTCTGTTATAGACCTTTGATTCATCTATTATCTTTTAAAAAGATAACCTGTTAAAGAAATCCCGTTTTCTTTCCTAAGATACCTTCCTCATATACCAGCCTATAGCCAACACGAACAGAAGCTTTGTAATCTGGTTTTGTCCTCAGAACACTGAGCAACTCTGTATAAAGTTTGTAAATGAATGTTAAGTGCTGCATTTACAAGACCACCCAGTACGTGCTCCTAAGATATGTACTGGTCATGGCTAAATAAGCAGAGTTTTAAGTTTGTGTTCCGTAGACTGATTGTATTCAAATGACTGAACTGGTATTGTACTGACATTAATCAATCCTGAACTTTACTAAGGCAAAAATAACTTTTAAGAAAGATGTTGACTATATGCACTTGATTTATTTATAAATACTGAAGCCCAAGGTTCCTTAACTGTCCTGATGTGAATGATCGAGCTATTCAGAATATTGTGTCTGCTTACTGCTCTCCGTGCGTTTATAATAAAGACATGGAGAAAAAGTAAGCGTTGATAGAATTTCTAAATATAAGTTGCTAAGCTTTTGTTCCAGGATTTAAAAAAAAAAATCACAAGTACAATATACCTTCCTATCTACCATTTGCATTATTTTCTATTGGATCATTCCTTTTGGTTCATTCTTCCTCACCTCAGACTTGCTCTCTAATTTATTTCTGTGAGGTGTTTTTCTCCATAACTCCACTGGAAGGAACCATTCTACTGTCAGTAACACCTTTGTCAGTCCTGCTAAATCCAGGAGAAGATCATCAGTTCTTTCTGCTTGAACTTTCACCATTTAATACAAATGATTGCTCTTGACTTTCTCAAGTATTTTCTTCACTTGATTTCTAGGATTCTACATGTTTGTTTTCTTCCTGTGTTCTCCTCAGTTTCTACTACTTGCTGCCTCTCCTCTCCCCGACCTCTCAGTGTCGTCATGTCCTTTGGCTAATGTCCCTGCCCTTGTCCCTCTCCAGAGGGTAGTGGTGCTGTTTTCTTGACTTGAACTCACGTGGTGATGACTCCCCAATTTTTGTCTCCCATTTATGCACCTACCCTGAGCCTGACATTGATATATCCAGTTGCTTCTTTAAGAGCTGTGCGGGATGTCCAGTAGGCGTTCAGATTTCCAGTGTCCTAATATAAGCTGGATTCCTCAAAAGAGGAAACCTCAGTTGCTACTTCTTTCTCTAGCCTTCCCTATTTTAGTAAATTTAGCTGTCACCTCCCAGGTTGATCAGACCAAAACTCTCAGAGTGACTCCTCTCTTTCCTTCACATCCCATACACTCAATCCACCAAGTTTTGTTTTTGCTTTCAGAATATATTTTATTAATCGACCACTTTTTGTGACTTCCTGTGCTACTAACCACACCAAGTTGCATGTCTGTTAGTCTTTAGGTCTTCTTACAGATTGCCCCTCCACCCCCCGCCTTCTACTCTTATTCTTGTAGTCAATTTCCCACATATTTGCTAGAATAATATTTAGCAAAGTTAAGTCAGATTATGTCATCTCTTGCTGAAACTGTCCAGTGATTTCCCAACACATTTAAAATAAAATTCAGAGCTCTTGTCATAACCTGAAAACCCTTACTTATACCTCTAACCGTGCTTACTTCTTTTACTACATTGTGTTTACCACTTTAGACTTTATATTGTATAATATATTATATGTTTCAATCTTTATATAATAGTGTTTTCTTTGCACCATTGCAATATAAACTCTTTGATGCTAGCGACTTCTTTGTTCATTGCTGTGTTTCTGGTACCTAAGATGTGACTTGATGCATAATGCTATTCGGCAAATGTTTGTGGAATGATTAAATGAATGGGACCCCAAATTTCATTGGAGATTGGGGCTACATTACTTATTGAGAAGTCTTACTTGCCGTGATTTAGCAGGTATTTACTTCATGTTAAACACAGTGATACGGATTTGTAAATAAGAAGATGCTGACCCTGTTTGGAAGGAACATTGTATTTAGAATAGAGCCAGACATGTAAACCCATATATGGTAAGCAACATGATAATTGCTTTAATGAAGGAATATATAAAGGTGTATAGTGGGAACTTATGGGTAACACCATGGTGTATCAGGGAGAGTCCATGATGAAGTTATAGAGGGGTTGAGATTTAAGATGAAAATGGAAAGACAGGCAGGAGACTCTCAGGCAGATATCATCTGGAAAAATAGTACCTCTTAAACCGTAGAGTTCGGAGAAGGCAGCTAGGCATGTTTCTAGTACTACCTGGAGTTGAAGCTGATAGAACATAAGTCTGATATTAGGGATAACTGGAGAGGAGACTGCACGTGCGTAGTTTTGGGGAAAGAGTGGGGTGGCATCGTGTAAGGCCAAACTGTTCTGCAAGACACTTGGAAGTCTGGATGTGAGGGAGGGCCATGGCAGAACGTTACACTGACAAAATCTGATTTGTATTTTGGAAAACTGAGTGATAAAGTAATAAAGTGAAATGTTGGAGATGACGCCTTCCAGGTTTCTGGCTTGAACACCCGGGTTGTGGTGATATCATTCACCAAGCCGTGAAATTGGGAAGGAAAGACCAGTGAATCTTTGGGAGGAGATGACTAGAACTTGAAAACATTTAAATATCTTAGGGCTCAGAAATCTCTATTGGTTTATTTGTGTCACTTAATCTATTGCATATTACATTTGATTATAAACATACTAAATTTACTTTGAAGATACTCTTATTCTTTTACAGATGAACATACATGTTGTTGAACTGCAATATGTTGACATTTCTTAGTTTTGCCTGTTTGTATATAGATCAATGAGAAGTGTTTTTTTCAAAGTATAGTAAAAGGTTTTATTAATATGTGAAGAAATGATTTTAAATTCAAGACCCTCAGCAGTTTCAAACATATAAAATATTGTCATTTTTAGGAAAAAGAGTTAAATTAGAAAAATTCCTAAATTTGTTGAGGATAACTTTTTACCACGTAGGAATACTGTTTAATCAGTCTTATATTCTGATTTATGAAACATAAGTGACTTCTTCTGATGCTTTTTTAATCTTGTGAATTTATGGGACATTAAAGTGTGCAAAGATAAACTTGTTTGTACATTTATACCTTAGTTGTTTTCTTGGTTTGGTATATCCTCTTATTTCTGAAAGAAAAATCTGAAACTGACTTTAAGGGTGTGACAAGATCGTAGACTAGTGCTGTCCCATGAGAATTCTGACACTACAGATGTGAACATCTATGTAATTTAAAATTCTTTGGCAGCCATATTTAAAAAACAGACAAAACCCATAAAGAAATCAATGAAGTTAATTAAGTTAATGTATTTATTTAACCAGCCTATTATACTAAAAATACTATCATTTCAAAATATAATCAATATGAAATATTAACAACACATTTTACTTCTTTTGGTTTGTTTACGTATCAGGCCTTTGAGATCCAGGATATTTTACATGCAGAGCACAGCCAGGTTAGCTGCACTTCAGGTGCTCAGTAGCTGCATGTGGCAACTGTACTGGACGAGTATCCTACATCATTCTGAGGCATAGAAGTGGCGATTGCTCAGCATTCTGCAACATTTAAGGATATCTTTCCAGCATCAAGTAATTTATGTGCTGCTTGTTTTATTATCCTGTCAAGTATATTAAAGAGGTCCCACTTCTCCATTCATCATTTTCCCACTTACAGTAATTTTGTCCAATAAAGATCTGCTTATCAATTTTCATTGCCTTGTTTTCGCCTAGTGTATACCTACTATATAATGACCTTTTATACTGAAACATTAGCATGTCTTTAAATTTTAGTGATTCCATTTTTAATTTAAAAGTACTGCATTTATTGTGACAAGTTCAAACAGTACTGAGATGTATGTATAAAAAGATAAAAATCCTTAATATTTTCCTTCTGTCATTTTGTGCTTCCCCAGATGTGTGACCACTGTTAGCGGTTTGGATAATAGCTTTTCTCCCCTTGGGAATATACATTTATGAAGAATTCTTGTCAAGTGAGAAAACTGGTACTTGGAAAAATACCTTCTAAAGTGGACTGATTTAAAATGGAGAATAGAGTTTCAATTATTAATGAAAAAATAAAGATTTGTTAGGGGCAGTCTTCAGAAATGGAAATGCTTAGATATTTTGCCATCTATTTAACATAATTTAGTTGGTGGTTATAGCTGTGCTAATTCTCAGAATTAACAAAGAATGATCTTATATTTTCTTGGCATGATTTTCTTCTAAAGTGGTGTGATAGTGCGATAATATCCTTCACTTTGTTTGATTTTCTTAGCATTTGTCATGTAGATTAGACCAGTGCTTCAGTTTTACCAAAACTATTGAGAGCTTTAGCAGTTTCTCAAGAGATTTGTCTTAATCTCTTGACATTTTCTTGATTCCATTCTGTCATCATCCTTGTTGGATTTTCCTTTCGTCTGTTGCTCACTGGTTTACTTCTGCCAACAGACTACAGAGAACAAACAGTTCCACAGCATGTAGTTTCTAAGACACAAAACAGAGTTTGAAAGTAAAACACCAAGAAAAAAAAACAAACCTAGTGAAAATTTCTATGGCTATGTTATTTTTATACAAAATAGATTTTAGAACAAAAAAAAAAAAAAAAAAGATATTGGAGGGGATCACTGCATGATGATAGAAGTAACAATTTACCAGGAAGATAGAACAGTTCTAAATATAAGTAATCAATAAATCCATAAACATAAGGGAGTGTTTTGCATATATTTCTCTGATAAGCAGACAGGTTATGATTTGAACACTTTAGTAAACTTTATTTAATGAGTACATACACAGCACCAACAATTTTAGCTGTGATACATTATTTTTAGGTATTGATGAGACATTTGTCAAAACTGACCATTTGCTAGATGATAAAACAAAAATATTTGATTTTCGTCCAAATTACAGCGAGAATCGTAAAATATAACTAAAAATATGTGCAAACATATATTTGCAGACACTCCTAAATAACTTGTGAGATGAAAAAAGCTTGCAAATATGTTTTCATTATTGTTTTATTCCACAAATTATAACTCATGAGCTCTGGAAAGCTCAGAACCTCTAAGTTGTAGCCTTATCTTTTAAAGATATATACTGAGGTTTTTAAGGATGAAACTATTTCTGGGACTTGCTTTAAACAATCCGTTTTGGGAGTGTGCACACACATAAAATGAAGGAACATTGGCTATGATTTGAAACTGAGTGATGAGTATTTGAAAGTTTATTATACTATTTTCCATATATATATATAAAAAATTGAAAAATTTCATAATCCAAAAGTAAAAACAATAACAACAAACTTTGGAATATCACTCATTTGTCATCAATGCCCAGTTATTGTACAGGAGAGAGATTGTACACCACCTTAACCATGTGATGAAAGTTAAGATGACCATTGAAGGACAGATGTAAAACCTTAAATGAGGAATATTCTATTTTAAAAAGGGTGAGAGGAGGAGCTCTTTTTATTTTCCTCAAAATGTCAGTGTTACAGAAGCCAGTGAAAGGGTATGGAAACATTCTAGAATGCAGGAGACTCTCAAGACAGAGTAAGAAAATGCACTGCCTAACTAATCTGGATCCAGGACTGGGATGCTATCCTGTAACATTCTGTAAAAGACATTGCTGGGTCAGGTCAACTGATGTAACTAAATTACTGATGTTGCATTAATAAATTTTTCAGTGTTAATTTTGCTGACCTGGGTGATTATATTGTGATTACATAAGAATATGCCTATTTATAGAAAATATAATCTAAAATATTTAGGTGTAAAGGACTCCTCTGAGAAGACTCAGGAAAAAGCGTGTGTGGAGAGAGGGGAGAAGGAGCATGCCCAATTGCAAATGAATAAGCAAATGGGGTAAAATGTTAACAGTAGAAGAATATGGGCAAAGGATGTTTTCTGTAGGTGTTCTTCATACAGTTGTTGGAGTTTATAAGTTTGAAATTGTTTTTCAAATACAAATTTAAGGCAAAATATATGGTTTGGTTATGATACATTTCAACAAACTGATAACAAAGTGATTGAGCACTTAGAGACTTGGTTATAGCAGAGTGAATAGTTAATGTGCTCCGTTGGCTGTTTCTCTGGAATATTAGATATTTCAGGTGAACTTCTGGTAAGTACTGGATTAAGTCAGTTCATTGTTGGGTGGTCCAGTGCGTACCACCTTAAGTGCCTATATTCTCTGTTGTTAATTAAAGAGGGGTCCGTATGTTTTAGAAACCAAATATAGGAGCGTTGACATTCTGGTGTGAAAATGTAAAAGTTTGATTTGTTTTATGCTAATTCACTTATTTCTGAAGATGGGTCAAAGAGGTACTTAAAGGAAGTAACTGATATTTTCTCTTAAGGAGAATTCGAAATGTATAGAAACACTAGGACAGGTGCTTATGTATAATTCTGGTTTTTAAAAGTCTAGTGTAAAAATGATTTGGCCTAAAATATTTTAATTGTATATGCTAACGATTAGCTGTGCTCTGTTGTAAATCTGAATCTGAATTTTTATCCCGTTTAGAAAATGTTATTTTTA
This sequence comes from Solenodon paradoxus, assembly GCA_004363575.1. NCBI lineage: Eukaryota > Metazoa > Chordata > Mammalia > Eulipotyphla > Solenodontidae > Solenodon > Solenodon paradoxus. Next base: position 156,002 of record RJWH01002443.1, on the reverse strand, counting down.
ACAGAATTGCATACCAAGGGCCATTCCAGAATAAGTGAGCACAATATTCCCCAATAATGATTCTCTCCTCCAGTTGAGAACCAAATAGGACTGATGAAAGCACTTAAGACATTTTGAAAAAATGAAGGCTGTATTAAAAGAGAGAGAGGGAAAATACCAAAAGCTCATAGTAAATAGTTGGGGAGAGGGCAGGATTTGAATCCAAGAAAAAAGTTGTGATAGCCGTGCTGTCTCCCAGTGTTAAAAGGCCTTTTATATCTGCAGTTGCAAAAGAAATTCATAAAAACACAAGACTTCAAATGAGTTAGTATTATTTTGAAAGTTCATAAGATAGGAATGTTCCCCGTTTTGGGGGGAATGATTGATGAAAGAATTGTATTCTTGGTGTTTTGGAGAGTCTCCTCCTGCCTTGAGTACTGATTGTTAAAATTTTAAGAATTTTGCAGATGGTTAAAGCGTTATTATTAAAAGTTAAATTATATGGATTAAAATTATATGTACAAAGGTTTTATCTCCTTAAATTCATCACTTAACTATTTTGCTACATTTTTCTGTCTTGAAGTTATTTATGCATTTTGTAGCTCTGGCAGAAGTGCTGTGTAAGGGTGTGTACCGTGTGTCCTTTTCCGGCTAGCTCCATGCTCGTGCTGGAAGCTTGAAGTGGCTGTGATGGGAGTATTTATACCATAGAGATCTACAGACACCGTAAGTCAGTGTCAGTGTCTGGTTTATTATTTATTGGTTGTCTGGACTTTGGTAGAGAAAATACAAACTTAAGAATGTCTTGTCTTTAGCTATTACATTGTGAATAGTTTAAAAAAAACTGAGGATACAATACATTCTTCCTTTCTAAAATGATTATCACATGAGCAAAGGAGTCTCTCGCATCGTTGACACCATTGGCAAGTGGAAATACCAGCCAGCTCTGTAAACTACACCTGGGTTGCTGGTTGCTCAGAATTTACCAACACACCATTGGTCATGGCGTGATTGAATTCAGTGTTTGGGTAGGAAAATATTTAATTTTTTATGCTGTTACTCGGTTTTAGGAAAATGTATTCTGACATGTATTCAACTAAGGTTAAATTTTAAAACTCATTGAGTTTTATCATTAATGAGCATATCATTTAAAATTTAAACCCTTTGATACATGTCTATTATAAATTAGAATTAGAATGATAGAATTAGAGTTTAAAAAATGCCTAAAATTAATCCAGGCCAACCTACCCTACAGAGTGAAATTATTTTCTAGTGTATCAGTCAGTCATCTAGCCTTTGTTTAAATTATAGTAGCGACAGAACTCTTGATAATAGCCCCTACTAGTCCTTTTTTTATATTGAGCTGAACTTAGTTTTCCTTTCATTTTTAACTGTTGGTTCTGATAGTGACTTCTGGGGAAATACAGAAGCATAGAAACATAAAAGATTTCCCTCTTTTTGTAGAGCTAATATAAAGGTACCTGAGATGTTTTCATTGAGACCGCTGGGCAAGAATTTCAAAGGCCTGTAAGGACAATTCTCTTTAAAATAACCGTCTCTAAATTCACTTCTATCCACTTTCATTACTTTAATCAGTTGTGAGACCACCTGCCAGTTCTTTTAGGCAGTCCACATTTTCCCATCTATGTACAGAAGTTCATCCTGTTGGATTTTGTCAGATCCAGTGCTGAGATCAGGTTATACTATGCTGGTGGCACCCTCTTCACTGAAATACCCTTTAGTACTTTAGCTTTGATTTAAGCATTTTTGAAAAATCCTGACATAGCTGAAGTCTCCCACAAATGGAAAGAAAGCAATTTCATGCAGAATGATGAACTAGATGATAATTAAGGTACCAAAAGAGAGAAGAGGCAAGAGGAACACTGGGGACACTTAATCAGGGCGGTGGCGTGTACTTGGGCTGAAATGGAAAACAACTTGCCATGAGAGCAGGTCTTCACTGAGGACGTATTCGGAGTTTGGTGAAATTTTAGGGATTTGGAAGAGAGTAGACAGGATTTGTTAGCCTTTACTCCTATTCCCTTTTTCCTTTAAATATACGTGTTGAAATATTAACTGGGTGCATCTGAGTATTTATGGGTGTATCTTTGCTATATTACATAGCACCTCCCTGTTTTGTTCAGGAAAAACTAATACCTCCTTGACAGTATTCTTTTGAAGATTAAAAAAATAGCAATGTGCAATTGCCTTGTATTTTGTAGATCATAGGTAAAGGTTTATTTACGCTTTGTTAATTTTTCCCCCTTGTTAAATTCCAGTAACCAACCATGGTGGAGATTGTTGGAAAGTTGCTGGTGTGGATTGTCTAACCATAGTTTCCTTGTTCTCTCCTCTCCTTCATTCTACTCAGACTTGTTTTATTGCTGCTGGAAACAAGAATTTATATTAGATCACTTGATTAAAAAATTATATTCAAAAGCGACATCTAGAAAACAGCCCCCGATTCATCACATTTTCTGGCCCACAGTGGCGTTGCTCCCATTCAGTACTCTTATTAAAATCATGTTTGTGTGTACATATTTATGTTGAGCAAGTTTGTTTTTTGGGCTTCTAGAATATGGAGACATTTATGTCTATGAGTATTTGGTAGCTGGCAGTCACCGTTCTAATAATCTTTGAATTTAGCCTAAGTCAATGCTACTTGTAAAAAAGGAAAAATAGAGAGGAGTTCAGAGGTAGCGGTAAAGAGTTTGGGAAATTTGAAAACAGAGGCTATATGGATTATTTCGGAATTTACTTCCCTTACTTGCTTACCGGATTACATTAATTATTTTATGGCAGGTTTTACTTTCTTTTTACTTGAGGGTTTCTATAGGATGGCTAGTAGGCCCACTACCTAGTCTTTAAAAATCTCTTGGTTCAATACAATTGTAATTAGTTTCTGGTAATTAAATCATCCTCTCTTTTTTCTTGCAGATTGAGTTGGCGCCATGCAGCACGCAGCAGAGCGATGCAGAGTTCGGACTAGAAGGCCTGACATGGCACTTTATGTACCTAAAGCTCGAAGGGGTGTGTTACTCCTCAAGTCAGGTAACGAGGAAAAGGGCCATGGTTCCCCTGACCCTATGGTGCAAGAAGAACAAGGAGAAGATCGTCTGCCCCACAAGGAGAGCTTTGGAAACACACCCGAGACTCACAGATTAAGTATTAATCCTGAAAAAAAGGAGCACAATCGTAGGGAAGGAAAGAAGTCTTCAACAAAGTTAAGAAAAGACACTTACCTTCAAGAAAAAAATGCAGATAGGGTTTGTGTTAAGAGGGGAACTGCAGGATCCCAGGAGGTATTGACCCAAGGGGATCAGCAGAGAGTTCCAGATCCTGGAAGTATGCCCACTGCACCTGTACAAAGGGATTTTAAACTAGAGAAGGTAGAGCATTTGGAGGTCGAAACCACAGATAGGACACGACTTGAAAAGACTTTAGAACTTGAAGCTCAAGTTCTAAATAAACCCTTTCACAAGTTAGGAATCTCTGATCTCAGCAGGCATGAGCTGAGGGAAACATTGGAAGACAGCAATTTGAAAAGCAAAGTTGAAACTATTGTTAAGGTTGTGGACATATCGCCCCTGTTTCCTGGAGTGTTTAGTTCTTCATGGAAATCTGAGAGTACAACTGCACCAGTAAAACTGAGCTCTGATTCTGGAGCTGTTCCACAAAGCCTGCGGACATCAAGTGGAGTGTTGAAGCTCAGCAATGGAAGCATCACTACTCTCTGTGTCCCCGGAGGTCTAGATGGTGTCACTGATCAAACTTGTGTAGACTTTGAAGCTGAAAATGTTGGTGAAGTAGCCAATGGTACAGATTGTATCTTGGGTCAGAAACATACAGACACCATTCCTATGAATATGGATCACATGTCTGATGAGGTGATGCCAGTCAGCAAGTTAGAGAGCACAAATGGCATTTCTGATCCAACAGTGATTAGAGAGTATGAGGAAAATGACAACGCTGCTGATGAGTCATGTGGAAAGCCTGAGCCTTCTGATACTGCTGTGCTTGCTCATGGGACAGAATCAGACGATGAATCTAAGAGTATAGGTGACATTACTTGTAAGGCATGTGAGATGGACATTAAAGATATTAGAGCTGATCAGATTGCTGCAGACATCGCTTGTCTGGTTGCAGGCACAACAGCTGACAGCACCTGTAGTGACACAGGTAGCTTCTCAAAACATATAGAAATGAGCACAGAGACAACCTCACTTCATGTAGCTAGAAGTGGAAATGGTGCTGAAAATCTCAGTAGCCTGACAGCTTGCTCAGATATTTATGCTGCGAGTATTTCATCTTGTTTCACAGAGTCAACAGGAAAGTTGATCGAGAGCTTGTCAGATTGTGCTTCCTCCTTACCTATAAAGAAGATTGCTGGTAGTAATTGTAACACTTTCTTGGACTCTGAACTCACTGTGTTAAATGGGACAAAAGCGCTTTCAGACAGTGCCTTGGGCAATGATCTAGATTGTACTGGTGATATATCAGAGGCTTCGCACGAGCCCCAAACTGCTGAAGAGTGCAAAACAAAAGAGGAAGATGACTCAGAGAATACAGAATTTGATGTGTCCTTTCCTGATAGAGAATCATTCTCTGTGGCTATACCCGTGGAATTGAAAGCTCCGGAAACTTGTAGCATAGAGGGGCGTGCTGCTGTGGAGGAGAGCTGGGACTCCATGTTTAATGATGACGGTGACTGCCTGCATCCACGTCTCCTGCAGGAGGTATGTTTAGTTGAAACTGATGCTTACATGACTTACAGAGTCACAGAATCTGGGATTTGGGAGGTAACTTTAATAGGCATTTTTCCACAGATACCCATTTCACTCGTATTGCACCTAATGTAAAGATTCCTACAAGAAACCAGTAGGATTGTATATATTTTTAAAATAATCATACAGAATTGAGGTGTATCTGTAATAAAATTGATAAGTCCTATGGGAGCATATGGAACATATTTAAGATGAATTTAATGGATTTTGGCCACTAGTTGAGGAAAATACCGAGGGAAGCTTCTTCAAAAGGGCTTTTGTCTGTTGACTAGATGTATTTTACATAAGCTTCTTGACGGAAAGAGAAGCATTTATTATTTTTTTCCTGTTTTATTTTCCTGATAGATGTTGGGATGTTGCTGGGACAATGAAGGGGAAGAAAGCCTTTAAGGGGAGCATACATACAGGAAGTGTTAAAGGAGTTAATGCTGAGTAAGATGAAGGAATACATGATTCCTTAGAATATATAGAAAATATAAGTGAATAGTGACATCCTGGCTAGTTTTCATTCATAATTGTAAAATGTTGAGTTTGAAGGCATCTTAGAAATTAGCTTTTCATTTTCTTAATTTACATAATCGAATACGTTCTTTATCATAAATAAGAGTCATTGCTTTTAAACAGTAGAGCCACTCTCCCTTTTATTCCATATAGTGGGTTCACATAATGTTTGTCTTCAAGGGAAAGAAATAATTTACCTATAAAGTACCTAATTTATTAATGAGGAAATTGAAGCTTATTGGCTATGCCTACAGGAAAGGCAGAATCAGGATTTCAGTCTAGTTCTGTTGTAACCCATTGTTTTTATTCTTTCTACCAGACCTATAAAATAAAAAGTTTTGTGTGAGTGGCTCCAAAGAGCTTTCTAAATATTAGATTGATGAATCTTTGTTTCTGAGAATTTAACCGGAAGCATAGAAAAATCACATGCATTTGAAAGAGACTGGTGAGACTGAAGGCAGCTCATGAAGCAACCAACTCCAGTGCCAGGCGACAACTCCTTGTGCTTAGAGGTGTTACTCCTCCTTATGCAGGCACCTGTGCCGCACTTAGTGCCTCGTGGGATCTGGCAGAAATACTGCGTCCTGAATAGTCCTTAGAGAAATGTAGAGCAGAAGGTGTTTATAAACTGGCATCCTTGAGCCCCCTGAAATTGCACACACAATTTTATGTGTATGTGTGTTTTTCTTAGCTTTCATCAGATTCTCAGTGGCGGGGTTCCCCACATACAGTGTCTGGACCGGCAGCGTGGGCATCACCTGAGAGCTTGTTAGGATTACACTCTTTAGTCGGGCCGGCTATGTATTTGCAAGTTTTCAGGCGACTCTGTTGCACCTAAAGTAAGAGCGTCTGCTCACAGTTAGTATGCAAACTTAAATGTTTAGCAGAGGTGAGTGTGGCAGCTAGCGATATCTGTCAGCTTATAGTTGTAACACCTTGTTCAGCAGAGGTTTAGACCAAATCGGGTTAAGAGATGCTAGCAATGGAGAGAAGTTAATAAGGATCCAAGCTTTAGGAGAAGGCCTTTGTCCCTAGGAATTTGCAAAAGGACTGCCTGAGGGACTAGAGAGCCCAGACACACATGGCAGAGAAAACAGCTTCCTTTAGAAGAAGGCATGGCTCACAGCTGCTCGGCGTGGTGGACTCACCGAGTGTGTACTGAATAGATGTCGGAGCTGGAGTTCTGCCTGTCTCTCTTCAGGGTGGCTCCAGACCAGCCTTGCTGCTGGACCTTGGATTCTGTGCGGGAACTCAGGGCTGGGACTTCTGTATTCAGGAAGTAGAGGAATTTGAATGTACAGAGCTCTTTGTTTTTTTTTTTTCTTTTCTTCCTCATTAATCTTTAGGTACAAAGAATTTTAGCAACTTCTTAGTATTTTTAGGCACTTAGTAATATAACTCAGGAGGCCTCTAGCATGACCTGAAGCTGGGACTGGCAGGAAAATGGCGTTCGTGGTGTGTTAGGCTGAAGAGAGTGTCTGGGTGTTATTTGGTTATAGTGGGAGGGGTCTGTGTTGAGGGGTGAGGGTGGATGAGAGCAAGAGAGGAGGTGAATTAAATGGAGGCACAGATCGAGCTCCAAACTCTGGTCTCCTGTGTTTTGAGTTTTAGAAGATGTAATAATAATAATGTTATTAAAAGATGTCACAAATTCAATAACATTAATAGCCCTTTGGTGACTATTACTCTTAATTTATTATTTATATCGCTCCAAACATACTTTATTAAAGGCTAAACCGGAGTGTCTGTCTACCTTGAAAACTTTCCAACTAAAGATCTTTGGCTCTTTTCCCAGCTGGCTTGTTTTTGTGTTGATGGTGGCTTGACATAAGGGAGGTACGTCTGAAACTTCTAATAGGCAGGGAGGTATGTGGTAGAGTGGGGCATGGCAGCCATTGGAATGTAAAGCAGTTTCCTGTGACTTTTGAACCTCTAAAACTGCCTGAGGAGGTTAGAGAGCAAGCTAGGTGTAATTACTGAGTTCCTGGAACTACCACTCTGGATGAGTTTCTAAAGATCACAATTAATCTAAAATCATGATATGGGATACTTAAGTTATAACTGATCAAGAAAAGGCTGTTGATTAGACTTCTTTTAACCCTCTGAGTTCTTGGTACAAGATCATGGGGAATTACTGTTGTCAAGACGAATTTCCAGTGGCCTCTGCTGCCTCTTATACTGACCAACACACCTAGTGGTAAGTGAGTTAGTAGTATACCGGCAACATTAATATTGATAGACACTGGCATTGGTTCCTTTCAGTGGATATTTGTGTGTTGATTAGAAATTTTAGAGAGAAGTAAATATTTAGGAAGCTAGTCTGTATTTTAAGAAGTTGAGGTCTTCCACCTAGAAAAAGCCTTCTGTCACAGAAGTCTTCTAATATTGTATGACCATTGAAAAGAGAAATGAAATAACCACCATTCCCAAACCACCTTTCTTCTTTGTATTCTAACTCATATTCATACACTCTTTCTATAATCTTTTGTAAAAATGTCCATCATTTCTAAATAGAAAACCCCAAATTGAAAGAAAATATCCATAATCTTACCAAAAAACCAAAAAAAGCAAATTATAGCCAAGTGCTAAGTGAGGAAGGGCCTGTCTATCTCAGTCCCTAGGGACCTCATTTGTTGTTGGTACCTTATCATTTTGTAGTTACATCTTTTCTATCCAAATAAAATATAAACAACTTTCAAGCAGAGATAAAAAAACTGGCATGTAGTATCTTTGAACATAGCAGTAATTACAATATATATATAGCTATCTGTAATTTAGAGAGCATCATAAGTACTCAATATTGTCTATATTTTTAAATTAATAGATATTTTCGTAGGAGCCATTCTAGGTTTACAGAACAAAATTGATTGAGAAGTACAGTTTCCTTATATTACTTCAGTCTTCTATTATTGTTTTAATTTCTGTTCTCACAGTATCTTAGTTTCCAGCTCATCTTAATAGATTTAGATTTAATATTTTTATTAAAATGTCTGAATTAACATGTTATTGACTGCCTAAATGGGGACTTACAGACTCACCTTCTAGATAATGCAGTTATTTGACATCCATTGAAGAATCTGATTGAATTATCTACTCTGTTTATTATTCAATCCATTAGCAATTGATGACTAGCACTCTAGCTAACGCGGAAGGTGGGAGCATGAAGTAGGTTCTGTTGCTCATAGTTTGTTTTTTGTTAACTGTTTTTTCAAACAAGTAACTCCTAAAAATAAAAATATCTCTTTGAACTCTTAGATGTTACATAATGCTTTTTCCCTTTGAATCTTCATTCAAATTAGCAGCATTTTAATATCTGTTCTCTTCAAAGCTAAAGAAAAGTGAACAATTCTGGGCCTATATTGTCAGTACAAGGCAGGCATTTATTTAAGATTTTTTGTCTTAAGTGTCAGAGATTCCTGGTGAGCCTTGCTCTGTCCCTGGCAATACTTTTGCTTTCCGCAAGCTGCATGAGATGTGGCATGTGTGAAGTATGCTTGGGGCAGATGGGAAGGGTAGTGATAATGATTCATAATGTTCACTCCAGTTGATTCATCCCCTGTTCCATGACAATAGTAGGAAGAGAAAATGGAAGGATTGGCACAGAGAACCACGTTGCAGTCTACCCTCGTCAAGAAAAACCAGATGGCACTTTATCCAAATATTAGAAATTCTTACGTGTTAAAAAGCTTGGTTAAAGATAGAAACATCCTTTGGGAGAATTAAATCCTACCCACACTTTGAATTGACTTTATCTTTTGCTTTGTAAGTTACTTAGAAGCATGCTGGACAGGCTGTTGCTGCGCCATGGGGAGGGGTGCTGGCCATTGGTCTAACTACTGAAGTGGGTAGCCAACAATCTGAATATATTTTCGTCTAGACTTCTTTTTGTGTTTTGATGAATTTGGGATTGGAGTATGGGACAGTCTAAGTTTACAAATAAGGCCTAGATTCAGAACAGAAGGAATTGAAATGTTTGTTATTCAGGAGATTTTGGCAGATCTTTGTGTGCCTTAACCAACTGCATGTTGTCAAGGGAAAGCCAGTGGGATGTGCTGGCGCACTGGGTAAGCAGGCTTCAAGCATGGGGCCTATGGCTCTTATCCTTCTGATGATGAATCTCTAAATTACCTTTCTAGATAGACAAGAGTGGCTCACTTCTTAAACTAGTGGATCTCAGTCTGTAGTTGAAAGGTCAGAAGTAAATGTATATTTCCTGTAGCTGAGCATGGATTTATACTCCAAGGTAATAAACAAGGAGAATTTTTTAAATTTTTTTAAGAAGCAGCTGCACTTTATTTAGTTGTTCATCCTAGTTGTTTCCCCAGCCACAGGTCTTGAACCAGGGACCTTGAGATGTATGTGAACTGAGCCCAGTAAATGAAACCACTAGGCCACCAGGGCACACCAACAAGGAGAAATTTAAGGGGAGAATATGTCTGAGTGTGATGTTCCTTTTTAGGTAGCTTAATGAAAAAGTAGATCAGGGACTAGAGAATCAAGCAGAAAGCGGAATGGAGTAAATGCCAAGTTTGTCTGCCATTTTTCTTAGGTCTCATGGGTAGCCATAGGACTAGTTGGAAGAATTCAAGCCTCTCGCAGTCCCCTGTGTGACTTAGTTCTATGATTCTAGGCTCATTTGGCCTTACCTTTCTATTTCATCAACAGTTTCTCTCCCTCTACTCCCAATTAGATTGGAAAGAGGAAGAAATACAGATATGTCCCTGCCTTCTCTGTCTTCCTCTCGACTTTAAATGTAATTTGCTATAGTGTTGGCAGTGCTCGGTAGATGTGTACAGCTGCTTCCCAGCAATGTCAGTCTGCCACGGTAACCTCTTTATACTGTTTGCATAGGAGTCAGGTCCAGTTTGGTTCAGGATAATCTCTGGTTCTGCCTCTATATTCATGTCCCCTGCTTTGTCATTCATGGGAGAGGACTCGCAAACTTACTCTCTTACACTTGGGTCAGTAAATGATCATCTGAACCAATTGTTGGGCAGCATATATATCTTGTTACTGTAGCTTTCTCTTGTTTGCTCTTGCCCCTTTGTTATTGTGCTTCTGTGATCATTCCCCCCTTTCTTCTCTTAATACACATCTACGGGCAGTGCTGTCTCCTGTTGAGATCAGGGTGTTGAGATGTGCTGATAGCACATTCTAGAGAAATTTCTAAATGGCATCTTTCTTCACATTCTACCAATTCTATAGATTTTATGAAGCCCAAGTTTGTGTTTCTGTCCTTGTTTCCTGATAAGGTCAGCATAAACATAGCCTTGATATAGTAGATAGTTTTATTTATAGATAGGGATTGCTACTGGAAACATTATTTATGCTTATACGTAATGTATAAAATGTTAGTTAGAAAGTCTGAATTTGTCCTTCTGTTGCAAAAGACTTGTGTCCAAAGTAGTATAGAAGAGAGCTAGAGGCTGTAATTTATGCTGTCCATTCCCCTGCATCTTTATCTTTTGGGGGAACTCTGGATTTTTTTGAGCTTACATCATGAAAAATTTGAAAAGACATTTTTTTAAAAACAAACTGTTGTTTTTCTGTCTGCCAAGATGAAGAATTAAATGGGTAAAGCATTTTAACTCTAATTTTTTATTTATTCACATTATCATATACTAACATGCAAAATTCTTGGCTGTTCTCAATTTGCTGTGACTTTGGAATACCTTAGATAGAGCTAAGTCCACATAATCCAAAAACCTTAATTTTCTTTATAGCTTAACCCTGTTCTCCAACCAAATCTTTTTATTTATCGAAGTTTATAGAAAATAATAAAATTTAAATTGATTTTCTTCAATAGAAATTCAGTTAATACACAGTTAAGTAGCTACAAGATAACAGTGGAAGAGAAAACACAGAAACACAGGGCTTGAATAATCTAACGTCCTTGGTTGAGAGTTAGCTCTGTGGGTTCGTTCTGGACACACAGACATGGTGACCGAGGCAACTGCAGGAGTGTTAACGCCACCAACCTGTGGTCAGTTCTCTGTTGTCCTTGTCTCTGCCACTGCCTGACCCTCCATATTTAAATCTGTTATAGGTGCAGTGTGCAGTGGTGCAGTGGTGCCGTGTGCAGGGGTGCCATGTGCAGGGGTGCCGTGTGCAGGGGTGCCGTGTGCAGTGTATTACGTTTAATTATGTTTGCACACATGCAAAAATACTCCTCTTCCTATCTTCCAAGTTCTGAGCCAGGATTATAGTATAGACCTTTAACTAACAGAACTAGAAACTAGAACTTGAATCTTTCTTAGGGATAGACCTGCACAATTTTTTTTTAATGTTATTGAAAGGAACCTGTAACATAATTGGTCTAGCCCTCCAGTTTCATAAGTAAGGTGACTAGGCCTATAAAGGTTAGTACATATACCTAGGTAAGATTTAGTGCCAGAGCTGATACAAGAATCTGAGTTTCTAGCTCTGGGCTCTTTGCCTCTAACACGTTTCAGCCAGTTAACAGGTAATCAACAATACAACTATTCTGTGCCCTCCTCTGATATTGGTGATATTAAAGATAAAAGGAAAGGACAAGAACGTCTGACGAGTTTACAGTCTTATGGAATGGGTGAGACTTATTCTCAGAAATGACTAGGAAAAAAAGACACATTCTCTTCCATTAAATTGAAAATACTGTTGCGTGTGAATACATCATTATTTTAATGTATCACAAAGAAGAAAAAACCTTTCACGCAGTGCTTAGCATTTTATTTTATAAATATTAAAAGAACATTTTAGACTTAGATGTTTTTATCATATATAATTTTCTAGCATAAGGAAAATGGAAGGAAAATAAATATATTGTGATTTTCCTAAAACTTTGCATTCACAGTTCAATTCTTTCTAGTAACTAGTTATTGATAAAATCCCTTTCAATCCAGTATCATCTTCTCTGCCATCAAGAACTTCGATGATGCAGTATTTCTTTTAAAAAACATAAATCAGGTGCACCCTGGTGGAATAGCAGTTGGGCGCAGCCCACATACATTCCCAGGTCAGGGTTCTTATCAAGGGGCCAGCAGGAACAACCAAGATGAATAACTAAATAAATGCTACTTCCTCCTCTCTCCTCCTACCTGTCTGCATTTGCTTGCCTTCATTCCTGCCTGAACCTTTCCTTTAATAAAATACATTAAAGAAGCTGAAAATCATAGTTGCTGGATTCTTAAGTCACCTTTGCACTGATGTGTGGGATTTTTTTCTTCCATGTGCTGACTGCCTTTTCTGCAAGTTTTGGTCCTGGGTCTTTTGAAACCTGTGTGTGTGCAGACAAGCGGTGACAGTGTGCACGATTGTAAATGAGTCCTGCTATTAGAAAGAGAAAATGTGCCTCTTAGAGTCGATGAAATGTGGTGTACGTCTGTGTTGCGATGTAGTGTTATAGGGAAGGGAGAGACCACCAGATTGCATGTAATAGGGAAAACTAAAGAGGAGATGAAGATGAAGCTGGATCTTAAAGAGATTTTTAAAGAGCAAGCACCGGGAGCAGACAAAGCATTCTAAGCTGTGAGAACACAGAAGCCTCCGAGATTTGTCAGAAGATTAGGTGATCTGTTTTGAAATTTTGTTGTTATCTTCCTTTTATATAATTTTTTAATTTGCATTTTCTCCGTGATTTCTATAACCAGGGCAATCAAATTTATTGGTAAAGGGGGAAAACATGTCACTTTTTTTTTACAAACTTCAGAATGCCATCTAGAATCATTTTTAAAATGTCGTATAAATCACCTTTTGATGAGGGCTCTGTGTAGACTCAGTCTTGTTAAGCATGCATTTGGACAAAGTAATTAACTGAAGCATGCGCATTTTATTTGTTCCACAGATATTTATTGATTGCTTCATTTGTGCAAGATAATGTGTGCATGGGGGCATCGTTGGGATAAAGATGGCATGTGGCTTGCTGTTGAATGATGGAATCAGTGTTCATGAGGAAGCTACAGCCCCAGCTCTCCTTTCCAGCCTTATTCCCTCTGCTAATTTGCTAAGACGACAAGAACAAAGAGCCCCTGACTGACTGTGACAAAGTACCACAGGAATTTGTTTTTCACAATAATGAAGTCTGAAAGTCTGAGATCAAAGTGTTAGCAGAATTTATTTCTTCTGAGACCTTGCTCCTTGGTTTGTAGAAGTCCTACATCTCCCTTATGTCTTCACATGATCTTTCTTTGGTTCTCTGTCCAGATTTTCTCTTATAAAGATGCCAGTTAGATTAAGACCCACCCTATGGCCTTATTTTTACTTAATTGCCTTTTTAGAGACCATGTCTCCAAATAGAATCTTATTTCTAAGTCTTGGGAGTTAGGACTTTAACATGATTTTGGACGGGAAAGAATTAAGCCCATAGCACTCCCCGAAATCCTCCCATTATTCACTCTAGCCACACTGAACTCTTCATAGAATGTCATTAAATGACATGCCTTTTCATAATTTGTTTCATATACCTTTAGTCCCCAGTAATCTTTCTCTGTTTTCTATTTATTATTTCTTTACCTGAGCAGAGAAAAGGAGTTAGCAAAAGTTAGTTCTTCCTCTCCCTACTTTCTTCATCCTCATAGTTTTATTACATATTTAAATTATTTATTCAAGTTCTTTTTGTACTGTAATGTTTGTTGGATGGTGGTTAAATGGTCAGAAGACTGTTGGAGGAACAGACAGGTGTAGTTGTAATAGAAGGGGCTGGGCAGTGAGTGCTATAAACATAGTACTAGATAGGTAACTGCTGTAGAAGTGGAGGAAGATCAGCCTTATCCTGCTCTGGGGTATCGAGGATAGGATTCAAATAATAGGCCATATTTGAGTGTGTCCTTAGAGCGTGGTGTGATATTTTGAGATGTGCAAACTGACTTGCAAAAACTGTGATCGAAGTAATAATAACAAACAGGAAGAAGCCCGATGTTTCAATATGACTCTTTGCTTGGACTGTAGCATATATTAAGAAATGTCCATGAGAATCTAGAAAGGTAGTATATTACTTTATTGTCGTGCTGTAGTAAATGATCACAACCAGTGTCTTAAAATAACATGAATATATTATCTTACTTTTCTAGAGGTCAGAAGTTCACACTGGGTCTCAGTGGACTAAAGTCAAGGTGTTGGCAGGTTGTGTTCCTTTCTGGAGGCTCTAGTGGAGAATTCCTTTTCTTGCCTTTTCCAGCTTCTAGAGGCTGCCAATATTTCCTGACTCATGGCTCACTTCTATCTTGAAGTGAGTCTTTCTCATAGCAACCTGACATACTGCATTTTCTGTCTTTGAGCTCTTCTGCTTTTCAGGACCCTTGTAGTTAGACTAAATCTACCTAGAAAATCCAAAATAATCTCAGTATTTTAAAGTCAGCTGATTAGTAACCCTGATTCCATTTGGTATCCTAATTCTTTTTTTTTTTTTTTTTTTTAAGGAAAGGTGCAGGCAAGAATGGAGGTGAGCAGGCAGGCAGGCAGGCAGGAAGAGACAGGAGGAAGAAGCATTTTGTTAAATTTTATTTTTATTTAGTTGTTCATCTTGATTATTTTCCCAGGTCCCAGATAAAGAACCCAGGACAATTTTTGTATGTGGACTACGCTGCAGCAGACTAATTTGCTAGTCACCAGGGCGTGCTGGCATCCTAATTCTTTTGCCATGTAGCATAGTCACAAGTTAAGGAAATTAGGATGTAGTCATCTTTGAGAGATTGTTATTCTGCTTACGATAGGTAGCATAGGGTCAGATTATAGAACTTCAGATACAATCATTGAAGATTTTTGATCACATGAAATGACATGATTGAAGCTATATTTTTAGAAATATAATCTATAGTGTGTTTAATTTGTAGTCTGTTTATCTAGAATAAAGGACTGTGAAGAAATCAGCAACCCGGCATTATCTTTTCAGCTTTGCCACTGAGCCTCTCTCCTTCACTCCTTCCCTCTCTCCCTCCTTCCCTCTCTCCCTCCTTCCCTCTCTCCCTCCCTCCTAGAACAAATCAAATCCATAAATCTTTAATTAGAGAGAATTAGTTGTCCTGAACATTGATACAACCGCGTTTTCTGATTGTGTTAGCTGTAAGACCATTTCATCATGTTAGAGAAGGAATACTAGACTAGCAATCAAGAGACCTGGGGTATGATTCATATTTTGTCAGTAATTTGATTTGTAACCTTAGGGATATTCTTTAGTCTCTGTGATGCAGTTCTCCATCTTCATAATTGGGATAATCACAGCCCACCTGACGTGCCCGTCTGACAGAGATGTAAAGATAACCTTATTCCAAAATAATGTAGCATAGTTTTAGTCTGTAGAGAATAACTGGTTTATGACTTCAGAACTTTTTGTTTTTCCTTTCATGTCTCAGACCCAAGAATCAAATAAACAACAACAAATAATAATAATAATAAATAAAGAAGCTCAGTGACCCATGACCAGTTGACCGCCTTTACTCCACACTGTTTTCCCTCCACAAATGGGCATCCAGGCTGTTATGTTACAAGTCAGATAAGAGTTTATGGACTTGTTTTAAGACTAGGCTGTTAGAATCTAGTAACAGTTGTAAGATCTTAACTTTGGGGAAGACGACTTTAATTTAGCTGAATGATCTTGTGGAAGTTGGCTGTACATATGAAGGAATACTCAGATTTCAGTTATGCTTTATAAACAGACCACTGATAAAAATTCTAGAATGTTTGCGACTCAGGTCAAAATTACTTGCTCTGAGTTGTTTGCAGAATCAGAGTGAGTCAAATCTGAATCTTCTCTCTATTGCTGCTCTAGCAAACATTTCTTAGTAATAAAAATATGTGTGTGTGTGTGTGTGTGTGTGCGACTTACAATATAAAGATTTCCATTGGCAGCACAGCAAGAATTCCATAGTATGTGTGACTTTTACAATAAATGTTTTAATTGTCCACAGTAAA
Source organism: Solenodon paradoxus (assembly GCA_004363575.1). Lineage (NCBI taxonomy): Eukaryota > Metazoa > Chordata > Mammalia > Eulipotyphla > Solenodontidae > Solenodon > Solenodon paradoxus. The sequence continues at coordinate 139,851 of RJWH01002443.1, read as the reverse complement.
ACATGATGTCAGTTACAAATGTGAGCCACATGTATAATTTAAAATTTTCTAGTAGCCACATGAAAAAAGGAAAAAGAAACAGTTGAAATTAACAATGTATTTTAATCTACTATGTCCAAAATACCATTGCAATATGTAATCCATATAAGAAACTATTGAGTTTTTTTTAATATTAAGGCCAATGTTTATTTCATACATAAACCACATCTCAATTTGGACTAATTTTCTGAGTACTCAGTAGCCACTCGTGTCAAACACAAGTAATTGTGTTTGGCAGCACAGGTTCACCGCAAAGGTCTGCTCGATCTGATCGGAGAGCCTGACGCTGAAGCTGCCCGTCCTCTCTTGTCTAACTCTTCTGTGATGATGCTCCACCCCACACTCTCCCTTGTAGTTTTGTTCTGATCCTTTTTATCAGCATCATGCTACATTGCCCTGTCTTAGACTTTTCTATGCCACGTATTTCTCCTTTACTCCGCCAAGGCCCTCTTGCATGTTTGCTGAGATTCTCAGGAGAGAAAGCACCATTAATTGTATGGTCTTTACCAACGACCATACTTTCACCAATAATGTGCTACTGGTAGAAATGTAAGCTGATCTCAGCAGTATCACTACCATGGGGAAATGAAAGGCTTTTCCTCTTCTTAGGAAAATTTAAGACTCCCTGATGATATCAGAATCTGAGTTTTATAGGAAAGCGTGTGTAACTTGTGGACTTCCAGCCCTGTGCTGCAGAATGCTGCTTCGGTAACTATTAGGACACATGTGACAGTGATCCCTAATTGCTGTGGCCTGGTGGTGGTGTAGCCATCGTGGGGTCAGGGTATTTTACACCAGCAGCAGCGTCAAACCTCTTGTGTTTACTGCATCTCTTGATGGCATCATTTTACCTGTGCTCGACTTCGTCTCCTGTTGTTTTGTCCATTGCGGCCCCTAAGCGAAAAATCCACCGTTAATGTTGCCAGATAGGGACCATGTGGGGTGATTAACCTGAAAATGAAGTGAAAAGTGATTAAAAAGTATGGAAGTGGAAAATCAGTGGTGGTTATTGCTGTCCAGTCAGGCATGACCATCCATAGCTCTGATCTTCACTGTCCAGACTGACGTGACGGAGCTGTTAAAGGCTGTGCTTCATTGAAAGCGGCGAGACTAACAGAAACTTGAGAGGAGCAGAACTTCTAGTGACTGGGTTACAGACCTGACGCATAAGTGTATCACTGTCAGCACCGTGATGTACACAACCAAAGTATGTGATGTTGAAAGAAAATGGCTGGACCTAACCAGTGTGTTCATTGAATGTACTGCAAGCTCTAGGTGCTTTAAACGACTCCACAATCGTTATTCATTACATGATGATGTGAAAGTGAGTGGTGAGTCTGAGTGCTGATAGCAAGGCAACTGGAAAAAATTTGGAAATTGTAGAAAAGCTGGTTGTGGAGGAAAATATTTTGCCAGAGCAAATCTTCAATATAAATGAAACCTCCTTATTCCAGGTACCTGAAAAGATTTTTATCCATAAGGAAGCTAAGTCAATGCCAGTTCTCACGGCTTTTAAGGACAGGATAACAGTTTTGCTTGGGGGCAGTGTGTAGGCTACAAATTAAAACGTTTAATCATCTGGCCCAGTGAGGACCCTGAAACATTCAAGCATATAGGTAAACACACTTCGTGTGCTCCATGAGCAATAAGAAATCATGGATAATGCATATCCTCTTCTTTCTCTCCTGAATTGCTGTGACAGTGAAATAGAGAAGTAGTTTGGAGAATAACATACCTTTCAAGATGTTTGTTATTGTTGATAAGGAACATCCTCATTTTATCGTTATATTCCTTCCAATATCAGAGTGGTGTTTCTCCCTCCATATAACACCTCTTTTATGCGGCCAGTAATCAAGGAGTTACAGCAGCTTTGAAGGCCTGCTCTCTGAGAAGGAACTTTGCTCAGGCTGTTGCTGCAGCTGGGAAGACACTGAGGATACTGCTGCAACTCTGGAAAGAGTGCAGCATCTGTGACTGCATCAGGGACTCTGCATGGGCCTAGGGTGATGTCATCAGGGAATGAATGAGTGGCATCTGGAAGAATTTGCCAAGGACGTGGAGGTTGCCAAAGCCCACAAGGCTGTGACTGAGATGGTGAGGAACTTGATCCTGGGTGTGGATGAGTGAATCGAGGAGCTCTTTGAGGCAATTCCTGAGGAATTGTCTTGAGTTAGACGTGAAACAGGAATGCAGAGCTGAAGAAGAGGCAGAGAAAAGGAGATGGAGAAAAAGAATACCAAAGAAAATTTATAGTGAAGGGGTTAGCAGAAACTTTTGCAGATCTCACTAAGCTCCTTAAAAAATTTGAAAACATGGACCCCAACACTGAAAGGTTTTCATCGGTAGGAAGGAATGTGCATGTACGTTACCATATTTATTCTATTCTAAGTAACACCCTAATTTCTCACGAGATTTTCGTGAAAAAAAATTTAATAAGATATATTTACAAAGTTCAAAAAACTTAAAATGAGAGGTAACAGGGAAGAATTAATTTATTAAAATATCTTGAATACATAATAAAGGATTAACAAAATTAACAGAATTTTAAGAATTTAATAAGGGATCTTGTACTTAGCAACTATCTTTTCAGGCAGAACTTAGCCACCTTTGAATATAAGTGGCACCAGATTTTCGGGAACATTAAAATAACAACAACAAAAAATATTGCTTAGAATCAAATGTGATATCTGCTTAACAAGCAAATCTGTGATTAAAAAAACAAACAAACCAAGTAGACACACCATGGATGCATTTCTGGAAGAAAATCCACACGCCTGTCTTACAACGTGTACGTACTACCCCTCCCCTTTTTTTTCTTTTCAATTTTCCTGATTTTACCTGAATCACCTTCCCCTTCACTCCCTCCTGAATACAATTCATGAATCCAATTTTTACTTTCCAATGAAAGAGGATATATCCTTGGTATTACAAATTGTCGTTTTCCTCATTTGATGGGAAAAGAGACACAGTTCAAAGAGGGAAAGCTTGAAGGGTCTAGTCGGTCTTTTGATTAATAGGCGATACTTTCAGGTGCACCCTGGTGGAGTAATGGTTGGGTTCTCCACCTTTGGCTGAGTACAGTCCACAGTGCATCCCAGGGAACCTGGGTTTGTGTTCCAGGGCAGGGGTGGGGCACAGGGGGGACTAGCCAAGATATACAACTAAAAATTCCTCTTCCTCTTCTCTCTTTCTACCTGTTTGCCTGCTTGTCTTCATTCCTGCCTGCACTTTTTCTGAAAAAAAAATAAATAAATAAAATAAAATAAAAATAAATAAATAAATAAATAAAAATCAGAGTTTGAAGGCATTGGGTGATCGGTACTATCATCTAGATTTTATAACAAGCAAAACAAGCAAATGACAAAATGATTGTAACGGCTTTGCTGCCACTTTCTCCTTTTCCATTTTCCTTGCCCTTCTGTTTCCAGGGTGAAATAGTTATAATAGCCTTCAGGTTGTCGAGTTGTTGTTTTTTTTTTTTTATAAGATTGTAGCCAGAATGTAAGTGTTTCTCATCACTATTCCTTTACTATTCTCATGCTTTAAATATAATGATTGTATCACTTACATTTATTTTAACAAATTCCTTTATAAGCTGTCAGTTTATCCTTTAATACATTCAACAAAAGGTAGACTGCAAAGGTTTTTGACTATTTAAATTTTGTTTTGTGTTTGTTCAGTTCCAGAAAAGAAACTGAGATGAGCCTAACAATAAGCTTAGATAAAACAAATGTTATTAATCCATGTCTTCAGCAATTTTATGAAATCCATTTTCAGGGTCTCCTGTTTATAACTCACCACATTACTCATTCTGCATTCTCACATACCGGTTGATAGTAGCAAGTTAAGTTCCAGGCATTGCCTGTCTTCACTCGAATTTCCACATCTGTTCAGGTGTGCTACATGTATGATGTAAACTGGTGATAGGGCCCCAGCCATTATTTTATTTATGAAAAGCATTAATACAGTAAAGGTTAAAGACTAGGATGACTTGTTCCCTGGAATGGAGATGGTTATTCAAATCTGCATGTGATAAAGTGGCAGAGAACTGTGCACACATGTTGTAGCAATGTCAGTTCCCTTCTGATAATATACTATAATGATGCACTATGTACAGAACCACTCTTCCCCTCTTTGAAACTTTCTGTAAATTTATTATTGTTTCAAATAAAACTATTTTCCAGAAAATAAAGGTTTAAGGGTAGGAACATGGAGAAGGAGGAGGATAGCTTATACTGTATTTATTTGATTCTAAGCTGTCCTTTTTGCCATTTTAATGTCTCCCCAAATCAGGTGTAACGTACATTCGAAGGTGGCTAAGTTTTACCTGAAAAGAGAGTTATTAAGTATAGTCGATCCTTATTAAATTCTTGAAAGTCTTAATTTTGTTAGTTCCTTATTATGTATTTGATTTTTAATAAATTAGTTCTTCGCTCCTTGTTACTTCTCATCCTTAATTTTTTGAACTTTGTAAATAAATCCTATTTTTTCTTTTTTTTTTTTTTACAAAAACCTCTTGAGAAGTTGGGGTGTGGCTTAGAATTGATGGCAGATCAGTAGAACTGAATAAATACGGTAGTGTGGGAGGATATTTTATAGTACCCTGCCTTTACGTAATAGTCATATGTTTTCTCCTCTCTAGTTATCAGGGAATATGAAAAACAGAGAAAGCATCCAAGAACCTAAATTTGATTATTACAACCATGAAGTTCCCGATATTGATCTCAGTGATTGTGAATTCCCACATGTCATTGAAATTTATGACTTCCCTCAAGAGTTTCGTACTGAAGACCTTCTCCGGGTTTTCTGCAGTTACCAGTAAGTGTTTGCAAACAGCTGGGATGTTAGGGAAGGTGGGATACAGTTCTCTGAAAATGCCTTCTGGAGCATCGCTTTGTTTTCATATTCCCTGTTGTTTGCTTTAGCATCAGGTTTGTTTATTGTCTTTTCCAAGTCCATTGGAAATCTCTGTCAAACCACACTTATTCTGACTTGCTTAAAAATCCCATATAGTCATTTTAGACCACATACTGCTAAGAAAAACATCAGCAGTGTTAACTTCTGAATCAGCCTTAATGGTACATTTAGTCCATTCTATTTGTTGTAATAATTGATACATGTGCCTGACTCCATTTTTGTGCGTTTACTTGTCCCATATTTCTCTCTTCTTTCTTCTGCCTTCTTTTGGATTAATGAGGTATATTTTTCTCATTCCATTTTTTGGGGAAATGAATCTCTATTCTTTGGTGGTTACCTTAGAAATTACAAAATGCATGCTTAATTTATTAATTGCTAAACATATGTTTGCCCTTTTTCTAAGCACAAAAGACTTTTTAATTCCACTTCCAAAATTAAATGCTTCTTTTATATTTTTTCTTTTTCTTTTAAATCCCATTAGACACATTCATTGTTCAGATTTATCCACTTTCCATATTCTTCATTTACACCTTTTTTCATCTCATCTTCCATTTGAAGTCTTTTTTCTTTTGCATGGAACATATTCTTTATTGTTTGATTTAGTAACAGTCTGCTGGTAACTCAGTGTGTTCTTGTTTAATGACTTTATTTCAACTTCATTCTTGAAAGACCGTTTTACTGGGTATAAAATTGTAGGTTGGCATTCATTTTTCTCTCAGATATTTGAAGATATCCTGCTGTGTACTGCTTTCTCTCTGAATGATGATAAATCTGCTGAAAGTAACAACTGTTCTCTCTGTGATTTTGTTTCTTTGGATGTTCTTAGGAATTTGTCTTTTCGATGTCAGGTGGCTTTGTTTTTCTTTTCATTCTGATAGTTATTTGGGCTTCTTAAATCAGTAGTTCAGTTTTTTACATTCGTTTTCGTGGATATTAAGACATGATCTCTTCAAATAGTGCCTGTTTTAATCTCTTTTCCCTGCTCTAAGATGCCAGTTAAATGTACATTGAACTTTCACACACTTATTGTTACCTTTTTCATATTTTCCATCTTTGTGTCTATTACATTTAGTTCTAGTTTGAAATTCACTAATTTTTTCTTCATCTTTGTTTAATTTGCTGTTAAATCTCCTTAGTTTCTTGTTTTCCCCAAATAGTTTCAAGATTTGCTGATTTCATTAATTATTAAACGCAGATCTTCTTTACACTATGTGTGATAATTCCTTTTTCCGAAGTCCTTTTAATTTCTGCAAATTCTCACTAGTAATGCATGTTTTGTTTGTTTTTCCTTAGAGGAACGTGCAGGTAGTAATAAAGGGGAGCGGAGGCAGGCAGGGAGGTGGGGAGAGGAGGAAGCAGCACCTCACTTTGCTTGTCGTGTGTCAGTTGCTGTCCTGGCCCTGGGGCGCAGACCCCGGCCCGTGCATGCATGCGAACCGCGCCCGCCAGAGGCGGTGGGCTAAACCACTGCTCCATCAGGACGTGCCTGTTTTTGTGTTTGAAGTTTAGTTATCTTTTACTTTGAGCTGATGTTTTCCTTAGAACTTTATTTATGGGAATTGAGAGCTATAATGAAAGAAGAGAATTTCTCCTAAGAGGATATGTGTTTTCTTTTGCCAAGCATCAGTGGCATTAACAGTCAAGGAGCACTCTCAATTAGATTATTGATTTGAGGTTGTGCTGACCACTCAGAGATAGTCAAGTAGAGAATGCCGAACGGACAGAAAGTGTTCTGTGTCTCAACTAGTTTATTTCAGCTTAAAATCTAGCGATGTCCATCTGCTTGCCAGTCTTTGATGTGATGCCAAGCTCCCCTCCCCCCTCTGTTTAGTTACTCTCTATCAGTTGAGGAGTTCTTTTAAGTTCCCTCATCATAATCACCTACAATTTCATTTCTTTAAAGTGGAACGAGAAGTTTAATGTACCTTCAGTCATCTGGGTAAATATTTCTTACAGGTTAGAATGTTTACTTTTATAGCTTTTGCTCAAGCATAATTGATAATGATTTTAGTGGGGTTTCTTTGTTTTTGATTTTTTAGTGACTTTGCTTTCTCCAGTCTTCCAAAGCAGTCCACTGTATATGGACACAACAACTCTTCTTTTTCGCACTCATGTTTCACTGTTTGAATCTTATTTAATTACATTATGTAGTAGAAATATAAACTGAAGCTGACAGAAGTTGGTTTAAGAACAATTGTTCTATAACTTGGTGTGTGTGTCTCTGTGTGTGTGCATAGCATACATATACAGGAGAATCTAAGAAAGTCAATATTCATCTCTGTATCTCTAGCTTGTAAGAAAATAGAAGCTTCAGAAACAATTTAGAAAGAAAGTTATTAAGAAAATTATTTTAAGAGTCTGGAAGAAGTCAGTACTTCATACTCAAATGCTCCATTGTTGATATTAAAAATGAATTGGGCTTATTGTTTGATATTGCAAATTTAAATTTAAAATTAAATTCATACACCTTGAATTGATAAGATTCTTTATCAGAGTATAACTCCTAACATTTTACTAAAGGGCCAGATAGTAGATATTTTAGACCATCAGGGTACAGAAAATAGCCACTGACAAAAATAAACGAGTGTGACAGTATTCAGTGTAACTTTATGTACGAAATTAAAACACGCCTTTTTTCCCTGTTTTTCTTTAATGAAATGCTAAATTACGAAAGTAGCTAGCAGCCATGTACCTCCCTTAAATTTGGTTAGTGGGAAGTATCAGTTCTAGAACTAAGTGAAAGAAGGGGTGACGAAGTCCAGGAATTGCCGTGAACGGTCTCTGCTGTATGCTTTGTCCTGTGTCATGTGGGTCAGTCTGTCTGTTATGTTACAACCCCGTCTCTTGTCCTGGTCCGTGTAAGATTCATCACAGATTTTAAAAGCAGTCAATGAGATTCAATCAGAAGGTAGAAATACCTCAGATTGTCATTAATGATGATAATTTTTAAAACCAAGAATCTGTTTTATTGACATTCTTGAAGATTTTGTATTATTTTTATGAATTATTGACATTCTTTTGCTTCTTTCTATACCTATTAGAACATTTTTCTATCAATGTGCAAAAAATTAAGAGAAATGTTTTAAGGATTATGAAATTTCAAAGTCTAATAGACCCTCCAGAATCCATCTAGATCTTTTTTTTCTCTTCTTTTTTGTGAATTATAATCTAGACTTCTACTGTTGGACTTTTTCAGTTCTCCAACTCCTGTGGTAATATTATGCCACAATCAAGCTTACCCTTCATTCAGGAAATTCTCTAACCTTCAAAGCCTCCACTATTCCTTTTTTTCTCAAAGGAATTTATTTATTGACAAGCTCTTGAAAAGGGAAGATATTTTAGCAGTTGTCTTTATTTTATAGTGCTTTATAACAACGCAGAAAAGGTCGTGGTGAACAAGTAACTATCATAATGTTTATGAATCAAATACCAGAGTGACTTCATGTTTTAATCACCATCTCCATCAATATCAATAATCTTCCTGGTGAATATTGCCATTGATAGTAAAAAATGAGTGCTCTTCATTTCTTAAATGCCCACAAAGTGCTCTGCACAGTGCTGTCTGGCTTGATCTCTTTTCCATTTTCCTAACAACTCTGTGCAGTAGGTTACTATGCCCATTTCTGCAGATGGCTGGATCTGGCTTTCAGAGAGATTAAACCTGTTCTAGCTTTCAAGGTAGTAGAATCTGGGTCCTTTTCTATTTGACCCTCAAACCCCTGCTCTTCCTACAGAAATGTATTGAGTCCACAAGCAGTTTTAAGCTCCCAGCTGAAAAACTTTTAACTGGATCATAGCATCATCATATCATCCTGACAATCACTAGATAGCTCTGCTCCAAAATAAAGGATTTTTTAGTGCTTAAATGCTCATTCTTTTGACTCTCTACTCTTTTCTGATGTTTCTCTTACTTTGATTTCTTCTATCCTGAATTTCTGTCACTGCCATAGTTCTTTCCTGTTTTCCCTTTTCTTGCTTCCTTTTTACAAGTAAAGAAAAAAGGCAGGCCTCTCTGATTATGGTTGCCTTTTTTCTCCCTTACTTGATTTTTTTTTTTTTTTTTTGCTTTGAATGACGGGTGTCCATCTCTCTCTGTCTTTTTGTTATCTCCCTCTTTCTCTTTCTCTTAACCTTGAGCCTTCATTTGCATTAAATCTCAGTGACCTTCTCTGCCTGCCTCCTCCTCTAATAGTCTTCTACCCTTCCTCTGCGTCTTCTTTCTGCCTCTTCTTTTTCCATGCCCATAAGAGCATCTCTTGTAAATAGTGCATTAAATACTTTACCTCCCCAAGGGACTTGTGAAGATTAATTAGTTGATGTCTATAAAATGGCTGGGAATGTAAAATACTCCCAGGTAGTTCTTTATGGTGGTATTATTGCTTTTAAAATTCAGTGGCTTCTCCTGTCCTCCAAGCTGTCTTGTGCCATTATCCCCATTCCACCTGTGCACTCATTGCGGTTTCACTTTAAGTCATCTCAAAATGCTTTATGAGTCTTTAGTTGAAAAAATATTTTATAAAAGTAAATTTTAAGAAGTAAAATTGTATTCTTTTGTTACAGAAAGAGAGGATTTGATATTAAGTGGGTGGATGATACACATGCCCTAGGAGTATTCTCCAGTCCTATTACAGGTATTCACCCAATGAATTTCGGTGTTCTTTTCTCTTTGTCCGTTTTCTCCTGCTTCTTGTCCTTATTTCCCCTCTGTTCAGCCAACTGGCGTTGACTTGGCCAGTACAGGTAATTGGAGGATGCAGGTGTTTGAGGCACAGGTCTTTGGTACCCATGTGCTGCCCTCTCCTGTTCTCTTGAATCCTTCATGGCATTTGCAGAGATAGTTATCTCCTGCCAGGGTTGTTTGCTGCCTAACTGTCATATATGGTGGTATATAACCAGATTATAGGCAGATATAAAAACCAGTATGATTCAATCTTACAATATTTTCCACCAGAGAAATGAATTTGATGTAGCCCTTCATCCAGTGAGAAATCATAATGCCTACCTTTTGAGTATGTGAATCAGCCTTGTCACATACACAGAAATTAGCGACGTTGGATTCTGTAACGTCTAAAATAGATGTTTGTAAACGTCTTCTGTAAAAAGCAGACAGTAAATATGTTGTGTTTTGTGGGGCCTAAGGTTTCTGTCACTATGTAATTTTGCTGTTAGAGCAAGAAAGCTTACACAGATGATAGACAAACAAGCCAGCATGGCTGTTGCAGAAAACTTTATGAAAATAGGTGACAGGGGACTATTGGTTGGAATTGTTCACAGAGTCATAGTTTGGTGACCCTTAATCTAAAATGATCACTGCCTAATATTCCTTAAGGCGTTTCTAGAGCACACTGTCTCTTTCTTTTGCCGTGGGGAAGCAGTACATCTGGGAATACTTTCTAAGAACTGGATCTAAATTTCCCTTTGCATCACTCTTCTTCACGTCTTCTATTGTTTCTCTCCTCTGCAGCCCGAGATGCTCTGGGCAGTAAGCATACAATGGTGAAGACCCGGCCTTTGTCACAGGCCACACGAGCAGCCAAGGCCAAAGCTAGAGCTTATGCTGGTAAGCCTGTAGTCTTCTTTTGTTTTTCTTGATAGTAGGGTTATTGCTTTTCCAGCAGTTGTATAGTTCTAGAGACATCACTTTTAATTTTAGTGTTAAAGGAGATGATGTTTTTAAAGAAAAAAGAAGTGGAAAAGCTATGCTGAAAATACACATCTGAGCAGATACTTAGAAAGAGTGGGAGATAATAACTGCAACAATGTAGCAACTATTTTTAGATGACACCCTTATCTAGCTTACCTCTGTGTATAGCCGATAGAGTCACTAAGAAATTGTGTTACTACAGATGCTGAATTCAGGGTTATTTGTGCTTTGCTTGTGTAGGTTTTCTCTGACGTCATGTGTCAGGTTTGTATTAAGTACTGCTTACTGCTGATACAGTCCTTGTTACTCTGTTTTGTGTGCTAATTACTGACTTGAATCACTTGGAAGTAGAGTGCTTTTTCTTCTTCTCTCTCTCCTGTTCCTCCCTTTGTCCATTCAGAGTTCCTCCAACCAGCAAAGGAGCGTCCTGAGACTTCCGCGGCACTAGCGCGAAGGCTGGTCATCAGTGCCCTTGGAGTTCGCAGTAGGCAGAGCAAAACGGAAAGGGAAGCAGAGCTCAAGAAACTGCAAAAAGCCCGAGGTGAGTTGAAGTGATGCGTTCTTCTCTAGTCCCTTTAGAGCTCACTACCAGGCGTGTATAACAAATGGAATTAATTCCATTCCACTTTGTCACTTCCATTTCTGGTATCTCCCAAGTGTATTGAAGTTGCCTTTTATTTAGGGGGATGATGCCTCACGATTTGTCTGCCTCTTCCACACATGAACACATCCTAACCCGTGTTCTTGCATTGTTTTCCAGGAGTTAAGGCAGATCTTCTCAGCTCTGTGTCTTTTTCTATAGTTCTTGCTCCAAACTGAGCGAAAGTTTTCTGTGAAGACAGTATTTCTCCTGGATAGAAAACGTTGTTTGCCGTGTTTTCTCTGGGCCGTGATTGCTGTGGTGTTATCACATGGCTTAGATCTTAGGTAAAAGACAAATTAAGGGAAAGCAAAGCCAGCAACTGACATTGAGGGGGTATGTTTTTTCCTTTAAAGACAGTACTGAGTGGTTCCATTAGAGTACATCTAGATTAACGGTCGTCTGATCATTGTTCAGTACCTAAGCCTCCTCAGAAGGTATTATGACTGATCTACCGACAGAAATTTTTTTTTTTTGGAGTTGAGGTTAAAGTCGACCCCTCAACCCCGCTTTTACAAGTGGTTGACTTGAATGTAAGGGCTTGGCACTCTGGCTTTGCACTTAAATACTTTTTATCAACCTTCAGGCTTTGGATAGTCTCATTGCCTTAGCCCACGATCTGTGGAATCTTTGAAGGCAATTTATTCTGAAAATTCCACTTACCGAAAAGTAACTTCATTTTTCCATTAAACGAATTGCAGTTTCAAACTCCTTGTTTATTGCCGATCTAACAAGGCCATTAATATTTCCTGTCCACCCTGCTTTGGCGATAGCAGCAGTTTGTGGACTCTCGGCTGCACTGGCCAGATAACCAGTGACAGAGTGTGTCATGGCAGGTAGTGGAGTTTCAGAGTTGAAACCAACTGATTTTTGAAACCTTAATGATTATAATGGGCCAGTTTTGAATTTTTCCAGTGCATTGTTCATTGAAAAACCTCTCATAGACTAGAGAAGTAAAGGGAGATTCCTCTGGTTTTTATAGATGACTGTAAACTAGATTAAAGGAGAATGTGCAGTGTTCTTAACCCTTGATTCATTGGTTATCTTTATAAGCTTATTTCTCTGTGATAACCACAGTTATCGCAGAAAATCAGTAGAGGTGGTATGTTTCTGTACAAGGTGGTATGACTCTGCCTTGCATCATGCGTCCCTCTGAGCGGACTGTCGCCTGTGTCTCTGTGAACACCGCAGCAGGCATTCGGCACGGATATCATCCGAACCGTCCTCTGTTTCTCTCTTGGCACGTCAAGATGCAGCTCCATTTGAAGTATTTGAAGGTACTTCTTTTCTGTAGCTGATGCGGTTATAAATGATCTGTTGTCTAAGTGGATTCCCTGCTACTTACTTTTTAAAGAAGACCTTTAGTTACGAATAGAGACTCATCCTGTAGTTGTGAAAAGTTCTTTCTATCCTTTGGTGCTTGGGCTGTGCAGGTAATAGGACTCTTCCTTTATTACGTTCAAGAGCTCTCAGGTCTCCATATGTGAGAAAACACATAGGGAAAATTCCTCACATATCTTTCTGCTGTCTTTATTTATTGAGCAGGCACTCTTCTGTTTGCCTGCATGGAGTTCAGAGCTTCTCAATTAGAGATTTTTTCTGTGGACATGAAAAGTACTGTCTTGGCACTAAGCACTAAGCAGAACAGCTGTGCGTGCTCTGGATCGCCTTCCGCAGCAGCAGCAGCAGCAGCAGGAGTCAGCAGGTGTTGCGGACAGTGCAGTCAGACTGCCTGGATGGCGATGTCTTGACCTATTTACTGGATGTGTGACCTTAGCCATGTGTTACTCTCTGGAGGCCTCTGTTTCCTCATCCGTAAAATAGAAATAAGTTGAAATAATCAGTGAAAGATACTTAGTCATCTTCAAAACCATAGGAATACCCTCTTTTTTGTTCCTATAAGCCTGTAAAGTGTGTGATAAGTGTTAACTACTGCCGTTTGTAATAATTGCGATATTGTTGCATGTTGACTCCAGCACAGATTTCCAGTGCATGTGCTTTGTCATTGCTCTTGTTTTAACTTTCCTGTAGTGCTCTGTCAGCTACGTTTGGCATTCACTGAGCACCTGTCCTGTGCACAGTATCGTGTGTTAGGAGAATTAGAGAGATGGCAAGATTTTATTCTTGTGACCTGCAGTCTTACAGAGATATCTGCCTTGAGTAAGGCAGAAAGTGTGAACTCATAGTTTAAACAATTGTTCCTCTCACTTTACTTTTGAAGATTTTAAGATTAAAAGTGATGAGATGGTTGTTAATTAATGGGATCCAGACGATGTAAAATGTTATGATGATACTGTGTTATGATAACTCTGATAGAGGGTAATGTCTCCAGGTTAGAGCTAGCCCAGAGAAGTTAAGTAACTGGCCTAAGGTTATCCAGCTAGAAAACTGAGAAGGACGCATTTGAAGCTAGATGTCTATAATTAAAACTCAGGCTCTGTGTGTATTACTGCAACCTTCTTTACAGGACTTTGGGGATAGTTAACATTTTACCCAGAAAAACATTTTTCTTGTATTTTTAAGACCTTCAGAAAATGAAACATGGCAGGCTTCTTTTTAGTTATCTTTTCAATGATTAGCACTTTCACTATCATAAAATTCTTCCGTAAGTCTAACTTAAATCTATATGATCATTTAAACCAGTTTCCTCTTTGTTTCCCCTTAAGAGAAATAGAAAGCATATGGGTACCATTCTGGTTCACAAACCTTTAACTGTAAAAATCAAGGCAGATTATTTAGGATTGAGAGAATCTGGGCTGTAGTAGCATTTTTGTTAACTAGCTGTGTGGCTGTAGGCAAGTCTCGCAAACCCCTCTGTGCTCCAGCTTCTAACAAAATGAAACTAATATTTACCTAGCCATGGAGAAATATTTGAGCACAACATAAGTTAACGTGTGTAAAAATGTTTAGGAAGTACTTTACAAAATCACTGTACTATTTATGTGACTGCTGGACAATTAGTTTTCGTTATAATGTGAGCCACACTAATGACAAATAGGGACTGTGCTGCTGCTTCCCATCCACTACCCATCACGACACACTGAACAGCCAGTCTTCTCAGTCACGCATCCTTTCTTGGTGCATTTTGACATGGCCATTACTGGTTGATGAGAATCAGCACAGGAGTTGAAGTCTGTGTGCCATCCCGACATGTAAGTCTTTTCATTACTAATGTTACAGCATAATCCAGACTTTCTCCCACTTGAAGAGTCCACTATCTGGCACAGAGGCTGGGAAATAAGAAGAGACTCAGTATGCATGTTTGTTGACTGAATGGCGCTGGCTATTTTGAAGATTGGTTACTTAAAAAAAATTATTTACTTCATAAATCTTATCCATACTTCTGCTCTGAACTTTTTAAATCCTCTCTATTTTCCTTTATGAAAGTCAAATCATTACTGCATAAGAAATCATTCTAATGAATGAATTTGGTGGTTGAGTTTGTTTATGGTTGTGATTTGGTAGTTTAAATGCTTTCCTGCCAAGTTCCTCCATCCCATTTTGGTCTTCTTACTCTTTAGAATGAAAATACTATGCCTTAGTCTTAAAAAAGGAGATTTGGAAAGCTGTTTTGGGAAGAAGCAAGAAAAAGGGAGTACTCAAATCAATTAAAAAATTGTATTATATACATACACATTTATATATACACACATCTGCATTCATATATATGACATGTATATGATACATATACATGTGTATGGTGGGAACATGAGTATAAAATACTTGAATATGGGGGAAAAGTGTCTTTTAGTCCAGCAGAGTGCATAAGAGATCAGAGCTGCACTAAAAGTGAAGTTAAAGTGTACATCATCCTTGAGTGCTTTGTATTTGACTTAATCATGTGTTCTAAACTAATGCGTCACACTAAATGACAAAAACCACATTTTAAGACCAAACTCAGGAATATGTGTAAAATTCCTGTTTCACATAGCAGAACACCTGATACCAACCTAAAATTGTAGCTAGAAATCATCACCTCTTATAATGAGCTACCCTTACATTTTCCAAGCCTGCTATACTTTTATTTTATAACATTTCCATTTTACTCTTGGGGGTATAATTAATTGGCTTGTTCTATAAAAGGCTATCTTTTCAGTCACAGGCCTGAAAAGCTAGTAAGTAAACAACTTGATCCCTGGCTTGATTAATGAAATCACTTTAAAAAAACAAAAGTAAAATCTCTGTAGGATACTTAGCTACATTTAAAAAAATTGAGTCACATTTTTTACCTAGCCATGGTATCTTTGAATATCCATGAAATCTCTTTTCGTCAGTCCACTCTTCTGCTTTAAAAGGCAGTGCTGTATTTGCTGACTCATGCGGTGTCAGGGCATTTTTTGTGTCTTTTCTCTCCTGATGTGAAATTTCCTTCATTTCTAACCATACGTCCTTTCATTTTAATGTGACCTTTCTCTCTGAGACACGCAGTATTTATCCATATTTTGGTTGGCACCTGCATAAACATGTTCCTGGCCTTACGTCAGTGATACTAATGGCCATCCTGAGACTAACTGACCAGTTCACCAAATATTGCTAAATGAATAGCACCTAGTTACTCGTGTTGACAGTTAATACAGCGATAATTCCTCCACGTGCCAGACTTACATGCCCTCTTACCACTTGCATGACCTCGGCTGCATTGTAGCAGGACATTCCTGAGTCTCTGAAGACTTGGTTGGCCTAAAATTTAAAACCTTGCTAAGATTAAGAGTTTACTTTAAAAAACTTAAAAAAGAAACAAACCCCCCAAACCAAGAAGTTACATCTATTATTTCTCCTTGATCCACTAGGGCTGTCAGTTCATTAAAGAAGCCAATTAGCTGAGACTGACCAGACTTGCACTTCAAGTCTTCACGTTGCCTATTACTCCGTAGGGGCTCCCGGTGGAGTTTGTGATCTTTTCCCCCACTTAGGGATAGAAGATAATTTTGAAAGTTGTAATGTACATTCACTTTTTAAATATATTTTTTTAACATGACACCAGACTGGCTTATTTTTAATCTTCAGCACTCTGTTCCCTCATGAGAGGTGGTGATCTCAATCAGTTCATTTAATATAGTCATTTCTGCCAACTTACGTGTTATATTGGGAAATGAAAGTCTTCGGGCCAGCTTATGCGAGTGCTTTAGGTTAATCGTTTCATGCTAACTCTTCTCTTCTTCCTTAGTCTCTTGCCCTTATGGCTGCTGCGAGATTTTCTTTTTACTTAGTTTACTTTTTTTTAATTGTTGAGGAGGAAAAGTTAATAGGTTTTTTCATATAGTCTATCAGCTATTACCTGCTTTCTTTTCTCTTTAAATATGCTTCTTTATCTTTCTGTCAATACTTTTTCACATTTGTCCTTCTCTTTGTAGATATTTTCAGATGTTTGTTAGGATAGTGGAAAACATGCTGGTTTAAGAATGAAAAGACCTGGGAGCCAGCCTCAGTTTTTACTGATTCCCTACCCTCCATCAAGTCACTGGATCTCTCCTCGCTTCTGTTCCTCTTTAAAATGAATAAAATAATTTGAAATCTCACCCTAACATACATTTCTTTATTCTATTCATGCTCTGTATTTTAGAATTTATGCCTCACATTTTCACTGTGCTTCTCAGTTCCTCTCCCATCCTTTGCCAGGTCTTCTCATGCTGACCGTCAGAATGTCCTCTTAGAGTTAAAGTATTTGGGATCAAGATCCGCAGTCTTTACTAGAAAGCATGAGGGTAGGACGTGTTTCAGAATTTTGAACTTCTCCAGTTTAGAAAGGTAATATGTCATGATACAAAAAAAAAAATCAAGCATATTAACAGTCTTTCTCTAGGGTTACCTAACCCCAACACATTAAACGGAACCTCTAAAGACTGGAAACAGCCTCCGATCCTTTCAGGTTACATTTACTACCAAATGAGTTTTGGCCCCAAAATTTGTTTAAAAAAACAAACAAACTTGTTTTCAGAACTGCTTGGATTTTGGAATTGAGGGTTATGGACCATTCTATTTTTTTTACTGCTCTTGGACTGACTTACTACTCTTGTAACTTCACCCATTGCCTTTTTTTGACTTAAGATTCTAAGTTTATTGAACATTTTTAGTTGTAATAATTCACTTTTCTGGCTTCTTTGGCTTATTCTTGAAATCCAGAACTTGTTTTTGTTGCTTTCATCCAAGGTTTCTCTGCCTTTAGATTTCCTAACTTTCCCTGTATGCAAGAAGCCCCACAGCACCCTGTCGGGAAGTCCTTGTCCCTTTAAACGAGTCAGTTACCCTTAGTGATACCTCCGTGCTTACCCTTAGTGATACCTCCGTGCGGAATCTCAGCTCATTCAAGCCTGAGTCACCTGGCACAGTACCCACCAATCTGCAGTTTAGAGTTGACTGACTCGCATTTTTTTGCCTTTGTAGCTTTGCTGCTATATCAAATAATGCCACAAGATGGTGCCCAAATAGCAGCAAATTTCTCTTTCTCACATTTCCAAGTCTAGTCAGCTTCCTGCCCCAGTTCTCTGCCCTTAGAGCACACTCAGATATAGTATAGGAATTTTGTAAGGGGTTCTGCTGATTTGGAAAGATATGTCAGAATGACAAGTGTTAACTCTAAAACTCACTGTGATTTCTATAATCCTAGTTTATGATTTACAAAGTCTTTTACCGGCATTATCTGAAATAATAGCCCTTGGAAGGAAGCTCTTAAGCTTTCATCTACATTTTATGATGTCAAATGACTAGCGTGAAACTGAGAACTGTTATCATGACATCTGTGAAGTGTGAAAGCCACCACTACTTGTGCGGTCTGTTTTCTCAGGTCTAGAAGGCATTAAATGGACAATCAAGTGTCTATGTTAACAACTGAAGGTGAGGGCGCGCCTGGGTGGCCTAGCAGTTCAGTCCACTGGGTGCAGTCCACACACACCCCAAGTCCTCAGTTCAAGACCCAGGACCAAGGGAGGAGCAAGACGAACAACTGGCATAAAATAAACGCAGTGCCTCCTCCTTGTCCTCCCTGCCTGCCTGCCTGCCTGCCTGCCTGCCTGCCTCTGCTCACCTTCACTCCTGCCTGCAGCTTTCCTTAAAACAAAAACAAAAACACCTCAGATAAGTTGCCCAGATTCATGCTCTTTTCCTTTGTTTTGTTATGTTCTTCATTTTAGAAGTCGTCTTTAGTTTCCCTCCATTACATGTGGTCATCTTTCCATGTTGGAATTTTGTATTTTGGAAGATTTCTAGCCCCTGGGAGTGCTTGGAAAATATTAGATTTTGGTTTGCTTCTGAAATATTTTTACAATAAAATTGTAGGGAGATATGACTACAATCCAGTGGCTACTATTTCCATTTGAGCAAGAAAGAAGGCTATCGAAACATATTCTTGATCCCTATTGAAATAGTTGTAAAGATCAGTAAACTAGGAATAATGGGCAAGTATATTGAAGCACCAACAATTATAAAATAGAATTAAATGCATTATCATTAAGACTAGAATCTGGATCCTGCTTGAGTCCAGCTAATTCCCATACACTTTTTATTTCCATTAGCCCCAGATATTTCTTTTTATTACAATTTTTTCCACTTACAAAGCACTTGAAAAGTTAAAGATGTTAACTCTTGGAATCAGGTAAGAAAAAAACCAGGAATCCACCTGTCCTGTGATCAGAGTTTGCCTTGTGATTGGATTAAGGGAAAGACACTGGTTAAATGATGAATACTACCGCTCTTAACACTGTCCTTATTTGCAGAGAGAAAACGGTTAGAAGCCAAGCAACGGGAAGATATCTGGGAAGGCAGAGACCAGTCTGAAGTTTGAGCATCACTCAATGAAAGGGAGAGCTCCCTCAATTCAGACACTATTTCCAGTCTTCAGCTAAGAGGACCCTTCCAGACCTCTGTGTCCATGCAGTATGCCTGTTGATGACGGACAGAGATAAAGCTTTCAGGACAAGGACTGAGCACAGAAAGAAGACAGACTCCTGTCTGTTTTCGCCTCCAAATGTAGTTCCTGGAATTGCTAACTGTTGGGCATAGAAGGGCACCATCAGCTAGAAAGAAACCTGGAAGATGACAGTCCTCTGGACAGGGCAGGACAGGTTAGCATGGGTCACACTTCCAAGATGTTTTAAGCAAATACAGACAGAGGATTCATTCCTGTGATGCTGGGAGATTTGGGCCCTGCAGAGGCAGGGTGTCCATTCCTTTGGTGCCCCACAAAGCTGCGAATGGCAGTGGTGGGGAGTGGGGGGAGGGAGTTAGTACAGAGAGATGGGACAGTGTCTGGTGTCCTTGGCACTCACAGAATCAGTGCTGCAGTCCCAGACCTCAGGCGGTGAGCTGCAGCAGACGTGGGTGTTTGGACCCAGGGTGTGTGCTGGGCTGAGGGTCTGGGCTGCTTCAGCTGCGCAGCACCAGCCACCCGCCAGCTTTGCTCCTCAGGGAAGCCAGCCTGGGGAGCGCGTGTTCCGGCTTGAGCAGTACTGTCGTGTTGTAAGAGGAAGATATTAAAGTCCATTTGATGGCGTATCGCTCTGGCACGTGTCATTTTGTCGTTCTCACAAAGAATTGGAGAGCAGTTCTTGTCATCCTTGTGCAGGGCTCAGCGGGTATGTTGCTATCACTGAACCCCACTGATGCAGAGCTGATCACCTCTGCCCAGAGGGTCCCACTCCAGAACCTCTCCCAGAATGGGGGCGTAGTGCCCCCCGCCACCCCTTGTGCGCCCCACCCCAGCCTCCTGCCTTTTTCATGGCGCTCAACTCTGACGGGCTGCAGAAAGCCTGTGGCACACAGCGTGTTCACAGTATGACCACCTCAGCCCATGCCAGAGGCACTTGGCAAGCAGCACCAGATTGTCCGTCCCAACGCAGAGCAGCCAGAATAAAATAAAACCTCTGGGCAATGACAGATGTCCTGAAGCGCGCGCACGGGCCAGCCACACCTCAGCTTTATCCACCTCAATCTGCGTTCTCAAGTGTTTTTGGAACGTAGATCTACATCGAGGAAAGAGTGACCCTAGATCTTAAGATGCTGCCGTCGTAAGAAAGTGTCTCCCGTGCTCTTAGTGAGGGTGGTTGGCTCCTTTTTGCATGGTTTAGTGCCCATGACAATGACGGATTGCTAGCATTGCCTAGAACATGGTGGAGCGGAGCTCTGTTCCAATGTTCTTTAAGTGACAGTGACTTGGGTCTTCATCCTGACCTAACTCCCTGCTGCTATTCTGCTCTTAGAGCCCTGTCGTAGTTCCGCAGCATTGTTCTTCTCGGTCAGTTCTGAAAGTGTCCCTTGTTCTTGTCAGTACCTCACTTCACACTCAGGGGTAAGTGAGTGCTCCTGCCTGTCTGCGCAGTGCTGCTGTAACCAGCCCCTCTGACGGCAGCAGCCACTTGTGCCATCTTCTCAGGACAGACTTCTGTAAGCGGGGAGTGTCTGGGGGCACAGTGTGGCTGCTTTGGAAAGGAGATATGGGGACCTGGAGCCGGGCTTCCTGCTGAATTATATGCCTCAGGTTTCCCTCTGCTCTGTTTTCAATCTGTAAAGCCAAGAGTGACCTTGGCCAGTGAAAACATGATTGTGCCTGTCACCTGCATTTTAGCTTTTGGGGTGTCGTCGTTAATGGTAACACATAGTCCTGGGTTTATGCCCAGGCTTCTTGTAGTCCTTGTCATTTCTGAAGCTTCTTTTACTTTCATCCCAATGCTTACAAGGCTAGTAGCGTTTCCTTTTTCAGCTCCCAGCAGCATTTGTGACTTTCAGATTTATCTTTACACCCAGCCCTGCAGCAGGATTTTAGCCGCTGCTTCTGCCATTTATATAGAGAGAATATGGGTTTCACTTCTGTTTTCCCTGTAGTTAGGAGTGACTGGGGGCAAGGTGACCTGTCAGGCCCCCACAAACGACATTGAGCTTGTCTGGGCGGGAAGCAGGTGTGGTCTCCACAGACACTTAACTGGAGAGTACCCTCCGCTGCCCGGGGTCCTTTGTTAGAGACGCGAGAAGACAGCTCAGGCGCGCTGCTGGGCATACATGCTGCTTCATTTATGTTGAACGTCTGAATCCCAGGGTCACCGGACTTGACAGCAGAAAGGCACCTTCCCCTTGAGTTCTGATTTATTCCCCCGAGGGCGACGGTCCCTGTGGGATGGAAATAAACTAGGCTTCTGAATGGTAAGCTGAGGTTTCTAGCACTTTAGTTTCTCCGAGACTAAAGCATACCAAGGTGAAAATCTGACGTTTTTGGTTCGTCTGGAATTCGGTGGTTGGTATTCTGCTAACATTCCTCATCTAGTTACAAGTCACGCCAGCCGCCGTCTTCCCGTGCCCGACCCTTTCAACGCGGAGGTGGAACAGCACAGCCCTTGTACAGCTTTTTCCAAGAATTAGAACTGGCTGCACCTAGCAAATGTGTGATGTGGGCAGAAGGCTCGCGGCAGAGCTGGTGGCTGGCCGCCTGGCTGGTTTTTTCTGGCCTTTTTCGAAACTGGATCCAGCAAGAAGCTGTGGGAACCTCCCTGCCTGAAGCTGGTGGGCAGTGGGCCCACGCCGCCCCGCCGCCGCGCTTTCACAGACCATTGGCTGCGTGTGCGAGCATAATGTTGTCACTGTTCGGAGATGTTTGCCGGGCCCAACAGGAAATCAGTCCTTCCCTTGTTGACCTAAACTGCCTGCCCGGTGCCCGAACTGAACGCTCCCTCTGCCCGGTGGCGGTGATGAGAGGGGGTCGAGAAGAGAGAAGATAAAGGAAGAAAGCACTTCTTTGTATTCCCAGAGGATCCCCCAGAACGTGGGCGTGAGGACCTCGTGAGGGGAGGGGAGGACTATTGTAAATCTGCCCCATCCACTCCCGTTTATTTTGGCTCTGAAGCCCGGCTCATGAAAGTTCGCACCGCTCGGACTTAACCTCCTTGTCTCCTTTTGTCCCTTACCCTTTCCAACCCGTGTTTCAGCACCGAGCCTGGGCACGGAGTAGGGGAGCAGGCAGCAGATCGGGGAGCGTGGGGGGCCGCTGTGGGCGTGCATGTGGCCCGCGGGCCCCGCCACCGCTCAGTGCAAATGAGGGGCGCGGAGTCACAGCCAACCTTGTCCCTGGCAGTCCATAGTGAGCAACTTTTATTGGCATTTGAAAGTCACACCTGAACGGATCATCTCGTAAGTGTGTCTACGTGGAGAAAAAACGAAGACTCGTCCGAGAAGAATGGACCTCGCACCACCTGAGCAAGAGCGCGGCAGGCCGCCTCCAGCAGAGATGGCGGCCGGCCTGGGTTAGCCTTCAGCTAAATTAAATGCCCCCTCTGCCTTCTCCGGTCGCCTGTCCTCCACCCCATGGGGCCTGTCTTCGTACTCCTACAGAGATGACTGGCTCCTTTGCCCCACGTTTTCGCCACTGCAGAAGTGTATCCAGTGCGCCGTGCACGCTAAACATTTGGTCGAGACCTGAAATTTAGGTCAGTCCTGAGATGCAGTGATCTTGAGACTGCCAGAGGGATTGCCTGCAGGTAACGGCACGGATTTCCCTCTGGCAGGACCGAGGGTCCGTGTATCCCAGCGGTCCTTCTGCTTGGACCCCTCATGCCTCTGCAGGAAGACCCTGCTCTGCCAATTCGTGAATCCTGCCCCTGCCCGCGCACTCAGTGACCGGCGGTGGTGGGCCGCCGGGAGATGCGGGGGTGCCTGAGGCCTAAGCTTCCAGGGATATTGCAAACACCCATCTGTGTGGGAGGATTAACGGTAAGGGCATTAAAGAACAGACTCAAGGTTCGAGTTCTAAGTGAAGACAGATAAAGCAAAGGACCGAATTCACCAACTTCTCTGCCACTCGTGACTTTCCACAAGTTGTGTTGCTTTGAATGCTGAGCAGAGAGCTAACCCCCCACCCCCTGCATATTCCGGTCCTCCGTCCTCTGCGTCTCCAAGACCTTTGGAAAGCACCATTTAGCTGGGGGACTGGGTCATAGTCTAGCCCGTAAGTAGCTGCTTGTTCCTGAAGCAGGAGCGCCGGCGCGCCATCCAGGAAGGACTGGGTCTGGAGAAGGAGCAGAGCTGCGCGAAGCCGGCAGGCCGCAGCCAGGCCTCCTGGAAGGCTGAGAGTCCTCCCGAGGGAGAAGCACTGTCCTGGTTTGGTGAGCTTGCCTCCGAAGGCTTCCTGAGCGGGTTCTCGGTGCCCCGTGGCACGGGGCCCCTCGCGTGGAGTTCGGGCTCGGTGACGGGTGCGGCTCCAACAGGCTGAGGTATCTGGTGTGTGGGCAGCAGCCGGGAGTGCGCGGTGCCAGCTTCAGATGAGGTTGTTTCTGAGACGCCGCTCCTGCTCCTGCGAGAGCTCTGTGGAGGCTCGCTGCGAGTCCCCTGTGGGCGCACGGAGAGGGTGAGGCTCGTGCTCCTGACGGGCCCACAAGCACACGGACATTCTGCCAGCACTGACCCCCGCCCCTTCGGCGGAAGCCCATTCTGAGGGGTGTGGTTTCAGTGGCGGGAAGAAGAGACTATGGAGTAGATTGTGCTGATTACGTCCTCTGACCCCGTCAGATTCGCTGTCTGCACTTTGTTTCCTCTGCTGGGGAAGCTGAGCCGAGAGCTTGCCTCCAGCTGGTTTCTGGTGGGTTCAGCAGGAGCCCCGAGGACAGGGGCGAGGGCGAGGGCGGGCAGTGCTGGTCTCCTGGGCTCCAGTCTGATACCCTCCCCTGCGCTCCCAGCTCTGACTCGCACGCTCCAGGGCACCGCCAGCCCTTCAAGCACGAGGCGCTAGTTTTCTACTCTGGGTGATCTCTGGGTGTCTCGCCGCCCTTCCGTTCCCTGTCTCACACCTCAACCCACAGTCCTGTAGAGCAGCCAGTCTCACCTGAGTTGACCGCTGCTCTCCGCAGGGACCCGCCAGAGCTCAGCTGCGTGGCTTCTTCCCTTCCTCCCTGCCCCCCACCCCCAGAGCCCGTGCCCAGCGTTAGGGACCCTGCTGTCTCCACGCACACAGCCCGATCAGTTCGATTGTCCTCAGTGCCTGTCACACAGAGTGGCAGCAAACCCCACCCAGTCACACAGGCCTCCTCTTCTTGTCTACCTGCTGCCAGAGTTCTCTTTCAGAAACATCGATCTGATCTTTTTGCTCCCTGGACTAAACGCCCTGCGAAGAACATTAGTGGGTCTGAAGCACAAAACCCCGTTTACAGCAGAGAAAACTGTGAAGGCTGAGACTTCCTCGCCGTCTTGCAGCTGGAAGGACCTGGGTTTGCACTCAGCAAGGCCTTCCCCCAGTCTCTCTCCTCTTCCCTTCTGGAAGCTGCCCCTCCGGGAACCAAAGTGAAATGCCACTTTCTCAGGAAGTCTGCTCCCCTGGCTGGCTGCTGGCTTTCAGCGCTTGCCTGGCATCTCTTCATGCCAGTCTGTGCCACCGGGCCGCACCGACTTTCCCATCTGTATGGCCGCTCACCCTCTGTGACTCTGAGCCTCTGACTCGTGTTTCTGTTCCTGGTGCCCACAGCGCTAACAGCTCTTCTAAGTGTCTGCTGAATGGCCGGCCCTCCCCGGCACAAGTGCGGGCAGGCAGACCTGACGCCCTCCTTCCTCCCCAGCCCCCTGCCATCACTGCTTCCTCCTGGTCTGGGCTCCCAGTCTCCCAGAGTCCCGAGCCCTGTTCTCCATGGCCCCCTTCTTGCAAGCAGAGATAACATCTGGAAAATCAACCCAGATCTGGGGAACATCTGCTTAGGCTGGGGGGCAGTCAGCAGAGGATGGAGACCATGAAGAAAGGCCCTCTGAGAGGGGCGGGTCACAGGAGCTGGAAATGGAAACTCCTGGTGTGGCTTTGAAGCAACAGGAAAGACTCCAGGACAGATGGGAGACAGTGTCCAACCCCAGAGCCCCAAGAACAGTGAGGGACATGGAATCAGCTGTTGGGTGGGACTGACGGTGTGACCAGTTCTGGAAGTCTCCCTGTGGAGATGTCAAAGGCAACGCACTGCTTTTCCATCCTACCCCCTTACATACGCGGCGCGCTCGCGTCACCCTGGGTCACACACAGACGATCTCCCAGCTCCCGCCCCACGGGCGGTCCCTTGTCACCTGTGTGGCAGTTGTGTAGCCAGACCCGCTGTCCGTCATACTTGCAGCGGCACCGCATCATGTTGTTGGAGAAATCCGACTCTGCCACCTCGTATTTGGGGTTCACGACCACCTAACGGGCGGGGGAGACCACTGAGGATGGGCGACTTGGCTTCCGAAGGAGTTGCTGATAGAATAACCCTTCATGTTCCGTGTAATCTTACATCATGCATTGATATTCTTGCCCCTCTGTCTCGACAGTCACCCCAGGAAGTTGTATATCTGGGCACTTGGAGGAGTTGTAACGTGCCCACTGTCCAGAGTCAGGACTCTCACCGGGGCCTTGGACCCTGACTCAGTGTGCTTTCCCCTAGAGAGTAGCTGCTTCAAGTGCCAGACCCGCCAGAGACCCTGTTGCCCTCATTTGACCTCAGGGAAGCTTCTGGAACAGCTGAAGGAAATGGAGTTTCTGTGGGGAATACCCCCATGCCCTCACCTGGAAAATGTAGTCCCCTGGCCTCACATCGGTGATATCCACCCACTGGCAATCAATGTCGTGCCGGTAGGTGTCCCAGCAGCCAACAGTCACTCCCTGCTCCCCAAAGTTGGCACAGGCATAGCGCCGCTGCAGTCCTGGAAGGAAGGGACGGGCCGTCATGAAACACTGGGGAAGTGTGGGGGCCGAGCACCTGCCAGGCCTTCCACATACCTTTATCACTCAAGTTCAGTGCCATCCAGTTAGGGCCCATGCTTCACCTAACTTGCCTGAGGACCAACCAGAATTGCTACTAACACGAACCCAGCGTGCATAGCAAAGTCCACAGGTGACAGATGGTTTCTTTGGATGCTCTAGTGAAAATCCCTCTTGGTCTAGGAAATATGGTTAGAATATTCTAGCCCGACAGAGCTAGCCCACGTGTCCATCCATCCAACCCTCTGAAGATCCCGTGTTTCCCAGCCGTTCCTCAGGATGCGGACCCATGAGCCTGCCAACAGGAGGCAGGCAGTCCGTTCCCTTAGAGAACTTAGCAGTGAGGCAGGTCTGCGACTTAGCCGAGCCAGAGAGTGTGGAGCATTTTAAAACCCGTACAAAGCATGCCGGGAATGCTGGAGACCCTTCCTCCTAGGACGGCAGTACGTAAGAATTTAGTTTTTAATGGCCTTGAGTGCCGACGGCGGCACAGCCAGACTCAGGCTGCCTGAGGCTGTCAAGTGGGGCAGAGGGGAGCCTGACTCCACAGGGCCGGTCACTGGAAGAGGGGACCCGGCTGGCAGAAAGTACCTGCGGGGCAACTGGTGTCCTCTAGACAGAAGCTGGCCTTGTGCCCTTCAGCCACCTTGGAGCCGTTGAGCGTGAGCAGGTCATAGTGGGTGAAGACCTCGATGCTGTGGTAGTGCCTGCGGGAGGGCAGTGTCAGCCTGGAGGGGCTGGCGGGGAGGTCGCAGCCCAGGCCCGTCACTACCCAGAAGGAAGGCTGTGACCCGCGAGCTGCGAGAGCCGTGGCGACCTCCCTGGCCGGGCAGCAGGCCAGCTGCCCCGTCGCCTCGGGTCTCGGCCCAGGTGAGGGCATCAAAAGCTCCGCCCTGGCAGCGCCAGCGGCCGCTGTCTGAAGCGGGGCAGAAGGACGGTGCACGCAGCGCGGCCGAGAAACCCAGCTGCTGGGGGGCTCTCCCTGTCAGCCTGGGACCAGATTGCCGCCGTTGTTTCCCACCCAGTTCCAGTGACAACTCTGTTCCTGTTCCCGGGCAAGGTGCTTATTATCCCCGGCCCGGCCAGTCCCACTCGCTGCCCGTTCCTCTCGGCTCCCGCCCACCACCGTGTCCTGCAGAAAAACCACTTTCTGCTCTTTGTCACAGGCATTGTCTTTCTTTCTGGGCTGCAGGCTCCTGAGAGGGAAGCAAGCTCGCCGTCTCCTTGGTAGCACGACGTCTGTGCTGTTCTCGGGGCCTCATCTCGCTGCTGCAGAAATCCAGGAGCTTTTCTGCAGAGCCAGCACCCGCGCTAGGAAGCCTGTTCTGGGCGTCCGGGTTTCTACTTCCCCTGGCTTTGAATGACCAGGCCTCCGGCCCAGAGAGCAAACTCGTCCAATGTGGCTCTGCAGAGATCAGCTCTGCCGTCCCGGGGAAAGGACATGTACGTGGACACATCCAGGGCGGGCGAGGGGCGGTGGCGAGGGTGGCGCGGTGCTCGTGGGACTCCTTGCTGCCCCCTGGAGCATGGCCAGGCGGCGTCCAGGAAGGAGGGCTCACCCAGCGTGCACCCCCGTCCCGGGGAAGCTGGCCCCGGGCAGGGAAAGACCAGATGCGTTAGTCCCCGGGTCCCGTGCTGTGTCCCTCATGCCAAGGCCCAGCCGGGCGCTACCTGTGACACTGGTGCCAGATCCAGCCGTGGCGCCCCATCTTGGGACGGAAGTCGGCGCGGCCCAGGTTGTGGATCTGGGAGGAGAAGCGCAGGAGGCGCCGGTGCCCGTAGGGCCAGGCCATGCGGTCGGCGGACTGGGAGAGGCACCGCTCCTCGTGGGCGCAGTACAGCTGGCTGAGCGGGCGGTCCTCCAAGTAGGCCGTCTCCTGCACCAGCCGGGCGTTCATCACCAGGTCCGGGGCACCTGGGCGCGGAGCGCACGGCGGGGAGAGAAGGGGGGAAGGCACTGTCCTCTGTGGCGCGGGGACAGGCCTGCCCCCACACGAGGCTCTCTTGGAGGCCACAGAAAAGTGAGGGGGTTCAGGAGTCTGGGGTTGAGTTCTAAGAACAAAGAACCAAGCGGCGCCTTATTTGGGGGGTGGGACAGTCGCGGGCAAGCTTGCTGGCTTCGGGCGCCAGACTGGCGGTGAATCTTGGCTCCATTTCTGACACCACCATTAACTAGCTCGACTTCCTGAACCTCTGGTCCCTCACTTTCCTCACCAGTAAGATGGGCTCATCACAGTGCTGTCAACACGGTAACGCCTGCAACGTGCCCAGACCACCGGCCCACGGGAAGCGGGCAGCCACGCAGCTAGTGCTGCCCCTTGAACGCTTCTCAGCCTGTAGGAGCCCGTGTGTGGCCGAGCTCATGAGACCTCCGTAGCTCAGCTGCTCTATAACTCACCACCTCGGCTCAGTCACTATCCTTCTCAGGACCTCAGTCCCTTTGCTGTCAGGGCTGGGGGCTAAGGGGCGGGCATGGAGGGAGAGCCCAGCCTGCTCCTGAGCTTCGGAAGGTGACTATTCCATTTAGAGATACCCCTTGGCCTGTGCCCCAAGGTCCTGTTCCAGCTGGACAGCGTCGCGGGCGCCGTGCCAGGACAGCCCCTGCTTTCTCCCCCGGGCTGTGGGCACTTCCAGGGTTTCGAGCTCAGTGCTGCCCCTCCCTGTCACAGGCCGCCCTCCTGGGGAGCCACAGCCTCCTCTGCCGGCGCTCTCCCTCCCGTGTGCGTGCTGGGGCGCAGCAGTGGCCGTCTGCCCTCGAGAGAACAGCTCTCCGTTCTCAGTGCTCTGCAAAAACATGCCACAGCTCGCTGGGGACAGGGCTGTCACGCAGGTGAGCCGATGGCCTGACCTGGGGAGAAGGGAGCTCTGCCGACCCCAGCGGAGGGGTGTGGAGGGGCGCGGAGGGGACTGCCCGCGTGAGGTCTGCACTCTCACTAGAGGAACGTGTTCTCCAAATTCCCTGACAAGCCCCAGCACCTGTGAGCCCGGTGCCGGGAAGGCCCGTCACCCTGAGGGGGTGTGCCGTGGGGCCCGGCGCAGTGCTGTGCGTGGCCAGAGGAGGCCCGAAGCTCCCTGACGAAGGCTGCGGGTTGGCTCTGCAGCGTGGCAGGGAAGAAGGTCAAATAACCACTTGGGTTGTGCCGGCCTGTGGCCCTGGGACTGGATATAGTTATCTTGGCACAGACGTGGCGACAGATGTCAGAGAGGCTGCCCTGAGAACTGGGTTTCTGGGGCACACCAGGGCCTTGGGCTAGTCCTGTCCTGAAGCCTGGAGGGTGGATCCCGCGCTCAGGAGGCATGAACGTGCGGCGCCCCAGATCCCACCGGCTCCTCGACGACAGCGTCCCAACTCTTGTTTAACAGCAGATCACAGTAACACATGTTTTATGCTGTGACTTAGGACCCACAGACACAGTTCCAAGAAAAACAAATACCTTTCCTAAAGGAACACAGTTTCTACTCTGTCTCATCTTTTTTAAGCCTCGGTCATGATAGGAAAATTGAAAAGCATGGTTAACATATCCTGTGTCTCACACATCACAGGAACTCCAAGCGATGGGCGGGATGGGGCTCATATCTTGAGGTGACATGTCCATTGTCACCCACAGCCGGTCAGCGGCAGAGCTGGTGCTCCAGTCCAGCCTCCTTCCTCTTGCCCAGCCCTGCTGGCCGGAGCAGACCGGCACCTGGGCCTCCCCGGGGAGAGAGGGGTCGGGGAGGGCGCCCGCGGCCCTCTGGCTACTCACTGTCAGTGCAGGAGACTCCGGCTGGGAAGCGCCCTGTGCCGTGGGGACAGTGCACGGGCCCGTGCCTCTCGCACTGCTGCAGGGCCATCTCTGTGCCCGAGCAGCGCACCCCACTCATCACCACGTCTCCGGCGCCTGGCGTCCCCTGCCAGTACCAGGTGTCCTAGGAAAACAGCATCAGCAGGCTGGGCTGAGAGACCTCTGTAGTTATGTCCCCTGACCTCTGAGGCCGGGACCACAGCAGACCGCCCCCAGGCTCCACCCGGCCTCAGCCTGAAAAGCTTTGGTGACAGGACAGTCCCTGCCTGTCTCTGTGCATCAGGACAAAAGTCCACTTCCTATGGCTTCCACCACGGTGCTCTGCACCCTCTCCTTGGAGCCCTCAACTCTTTGAAGAGGGCAGGCCTGTCCCCTTTCTGCCCACCCAGGTGGCCTCTTCCCATCCCCAGCTCCCAGGTGGTCGGTGGAGCTTGGGGTTGAGCCGTTCCCTCGGGGGAGGACGCCAGGATGCCCTGCAGACCACGTGGGCAGCCGAGGTTCTGCGTCACAGCCAGGCCCAAGGCCTCGTGCCGCTCCCTGAGTTCTCTCTTCGGAATCTCCTCCTTCTGTCCCCGGCACCGTTCCCACCAGTTTCCTCTGTAGTCACAGCTGCCAACCCAACTGTTTGCCCAACAGCTAAGGAAAAATCTTTAAAAGTGGGATGGCAGGCTGTGACCGTCCCTGCCCCTCCTCCACCCTCACGCCCTCAGCCCCGCCCTCCACGGCCGCCCTCCTCCTCCTCTCCCGATTTCCTCAGCGAAGTCCACAGGGCTGTGATGGGCTGTCTCCGCCTCCTCTCTGCAGACACAGCATGCACTGCTGTGTGACGCTGTAGCCATGACCGCCTCCTCACTGACTGACAGCTCCGAGACGCTCATCTCCTTCCTCGCTGTGTCCCCAGTGCCCGGCGTGAGACTGGCCCGGAGCATCACCCAACAATTGGTGACTGGTGGCAGGCAGGGTTAGCAGCTTTAGCACGGGATGTTGAGCAGGCGGGGACCTACCTTGATCGCGTGGTTGGCAAAACCCAGGCCCAGCTGTCGGCAGGCCACCATGGCCTCAGTGAGTCCCCAGTGGTCACTGCACACGGTCCCCCAGCGCTGGACCCCGTTCACCGCCACCTGCACCTCCACCACTCCCTCCTGGGGGCTGCGCCCTCCAGCCAAGCGCACCTGTGGTGTTAGAGGTATGTGAGGAGCAGGGGGTCTTGAGAGGGGGCCTCCCTCCCAGCTCGCCAGCTCAAGACATGACGCCCCTGCCCCTGGGTTTGTCCTCTTCTCTGTAACTTGAGGATGTATCACTCGGTGTCTCTCATGCCCCTGCCCTAGAGAGACGTCTGCCCCCGCGCCTGCTCCGGGGCGACTCTGGTACCTGCCGTCTACAGTCTTGACAGCCCTCCGCTCACGACGCCTAGCCAGTCACAGCAGGCTTCCACCTCCAGTCCCAGTCTCGGGGAACCCAAGACAGTCAGCCCCAGACACGAGAGACTGGCCCATGTCAGCGTGACCCCCGAACTCTGTGACCCGCAGTGTGACCTGCAGCCTCTCCAGGGCGGCCCCAGCACCTCCAGCCCCGTTTCCACCTCTCAGGGAACCCGAGGGTGGGCCAGAGGGGCGGTCCCCCTGAAGAGTCCCCGCTGCCTTCTGGCATCTCCGAAGGCCAGAACCTGCCCCTGAGGGGTGTGTCCGGGCCAGGGAGGCTCAGGGGGCCGGGGCTTCCAGGCAGGCTCCAAGGGGAGTCGGGCCGGGTGAACGGCAGAGCGCTAGGGCCCCTCCGTCCTGGCTCAGTGCAGTGTCCTGAGGCCAAGCCCAGAGCCCAGCTCACCTGATTCCGGAAGCCCATGTTGGGGACGTTGCACCTGACGGCGGCGTCATTCTCGTGCTGACAACCATGCTGGGGCCCCTCCAGGGAGGGGCAGTCCCCCAGGGTCCGCTCGGAGCCCCGACAGCGCACCTCACTCAGGTGGATGGGCCCCAGGCCTGTGGGCGGCAAGGGAGGGTGGGAGGCGCCCAGTGAGGCTGTGTCCGTAACCACAGGGGCAGGACTGGCTGGCCTGGGCCCTGCACCCCAGGGCCACCAAGGGGCGGGCTGGCAGCGCCTCCGGGTCCTCCCACTCACCCTGTGCCCACTTGCCTTGGCCCAGCTGGGCCCCGAAGAGAGCCTCCCGGGCAGAGCCGAAGCCCAGCTGACGGCACACGACGCTGGCCGAGAGGAGGTCCCACCGGCGGTCACAGACGGTACCCCACTGGCCGTCCCGGAGCACTTCCACGCGGCCCTCGCCCACCTGGGCCCCAGAGCGGAGCCGCACCCTCATCTCCTGCTGGAGGAAACCGGCCTTCAGGAGGGCAGGGAAGAGGAGGCCTAGCAGGGTCCCCTCAAGTGGGCAGAGCCAGTGACCAGCCGCAGTCGGAGTTCACCTCGAATAACCTTTTCTCAGCCTCCCTTTCTTCAATGACAAAGAACGTCCAACACGGTAACAGCCAGCTCGTGGCCCTGGCTCGCAGCCTCCCCGTGGCCCTCCAGCCAGGCCCTCCCCTCGCCTGTCCTTGGCGGCTGCTCTGTCCTTTGGGGTTGAACTAACTCAACCATCCCAAAGGGACCTGTGAAATTACCTTAGAGACACGCAGGGACATGCTCTTTGAATGAACGGTGACATCCAGCTACTCCTCCCCATCCCACTTCCCAGAGGCCACCCCACCCGCTGCTGTCACAGCACCTGCTCTTAGCAAAGGGCCAGGCTCCGCTCAGCACCTCAGGACCTCGCCCATGTGCCACACTGTAATGACTGTTTTTATGGCTTATCCAAGGAGGGTGAGGTCGGTCGTCCATTCATGGAGGGTTATGACTGAAGCAAACTGCCAGGCTCTCTATTCTCCACTGGCTCTTCTCCCCCATAATGAGCCAACGCCTCTTCGATGGGGTGGCCGGTGCCCCCTCTCCTGAAGGGCCCTCCCTGCCAGGCAGGCCCTGCAGAGCCGGGGAGCACAGGCCCCTGGACGCACCTCCGGCCAGGCCTCCTTGCGCCGGGGCTTTCCCTGCGGAGGGCGGAAGCGGGGCCCTGCCACACAGCTGACCACAGCGTGCATGCCCCCTGGGCAGGCCGGCCGCTGTGAGCCCCGGGCTGGTGCCACCTGCACTTGGCAGGTGGCCATGTGGGGCTCCGTCCCCTGGCAGTTGATTCGGTGGATCCAGAAGGAATTTTTCTTGGTCAGGCTCTTCAGCCTGGAACACAGGAGACGGGGCGAGGGGGCTTGAGAGAAGAGCGTGTCCTTGGGGCAGGCAGGGGTGGCGGGGAGGATGGGGAAGGAGGCCCTGCATGTCACCCCTCCGTCTCTTCCTCCGTGGTCTACTCCTCACCGAGACTTGGGGTCCTTCATCTTCAAGTTCCAGACTTTCCTGCAGAGAGAAGACGGGGGGCGTGGAGTCAGCGGACGTCCCACCCTCCCCCCAGCTCCTGTGCTGGGAGCCCAGCCCGTCATCTCAGTCACAGGTCTTACTCTGTGCTGTGTCCGCTGCCCCCAGAGAAGGCACAAAGACCTTCACTGCACAGGGAGGGAAAGGGGGCTAGCGAGTCCCTCAGCTGGTCCCAAAGAAGGCTGCCTTCTGCACTGGGCTTCGGGTCTGGAGGAAGCTGGGGGGCCAGAGGAAGGGTCCTCGTGCACGGGTGGGAGCTGAAGGCTTTGCTGGTGGGGCCGCCCGTCCAGAGGCGCTGAGCTGTACTGGGGGTGCCCTCCGCTCAGGTGCTGGGTAGTTAGCCGGGCTCAGAGGCGCTCACCAGGCTCTCGGAGTCAAGCTCAGCCAGCACCCCCCAGGATGGAGCCCTGGGGTGGTCTTCGGGGTCAGTGACACAGGCAGAGCCACCAAACTGAGCAAGTGAGGGTAGAGGGCCCGGAGAACCGCGGGAGGTTTCTCCCTGATGAGACACAGAAGTTGTCCGCCCTTCTCCAGGGGGCACCTTCTGAGGCCCCACTGGATGCCTGAAACCACGGCTGTGTCTGATTTTCCCTTACGCACGCACCCTGTGCCGCGTCGGCTGCATACGTGAGGCACAGCAGCCACAGTGGCGACCGTGGAGCGACTATAACAGTAGGCTGTCGGAAGCTATGTGAACATGTCTCTCGTTCTCCAAATTTCCTGCTGTGTGTCCCATTGTCAGGCCACAGGGACTGAATGGCTGAGACCTCGGGGCGCATGGGCGACTGACAGTCCTGTCCCGTCTCTGACAGAATACTTGTCTCCTGTCCCCAGTCCCGCCCCAGCCCACATCTGGCTTGGGTGCCACCCAGTCCCAGCCGGCTTGGAGGACAGGCCTCTGGGGTCATGTGGACAGAGTTCCCGGAGATGGACGACAGCCCGCTGCGAGGGGACCGCGCCTCGGTCCTGCAGGCAGCACTCCGAGCCCCTCAGGGAAGTCTGGCTTTCACGTGGAAGACACATGCGTGTGTTCGATTGCTTGAATTTGGGGAATATTCTGTGTTACAGTCAATTTTTTGACTGGCAAGGATAATGCTTATTTTCTGGCCATATCTAGGTACTTCCCAGGATCCCAAAGCTCATCCTCGCGCCCCTCTTCACAGTTCCAGGGACTGGAAACCCAGACGCGTTGCTGTCCCCCCGCTGGGCCTCCTCCCTCGCAGTCCCAACGCCCACTGACTGTCGTCTCACGCCCACCCTGCCCAGCTCGCCCCTCCCTGAAGTCAGACGGTCCCAGCGTCACACGGACACCATGCAGGCACGCACGCGCGCCCCGCAGCTGCCCGCCCGGCCCCCACCTGTAGTAGTGACTGTCCACAGCCGCCGCGCCGGGGAAGCCCAGCATCCCGCACACCACCCTGCTGTTGTTTCTGCTCCAGTCCTGGTCACACACCTGCCGCCAGCGTCCCTCGTACTTCACCTCCACGGCTCCCTCGGTCACCGGGCTATGCCGCTTGGCACTGGCGAGGATGGGCTTGAGCCGCACCTCCTCCAGCCGCCCGCCCTGCGGGGACATGGGCCTGCTGAGCCCACTGCAGAGCGTGGCACCCCGCAGGTCCCCTCAGGGCAGGCCCGGGAAACAGGCCCAGAGAGGGGAGGCCAAGCAGCGAGTGCCAGGCAGAGCCCGGCTGTCAGGGCCCATCCCTCAGCTCCAGATCGGGCAGGTCAGGCCTCCCCAGCAGGACGCCCGCCCTTGGAGTTGGGGGATCCTGCCGGATGCAGAGGGGCCTCTTTGTGCTGCTCTGGAGAGAGCTGAAGGTGGGTGGGAGACCGGCTGCTGGAGACCACAGGGCGCTTTAGCCCCATGAGCCCCCGTCACAGCCCCAGACGAACAGAGACCGGTGGGCCAGGCCCAGCTGTCCTCAGGCTGAGGCTGCCTGGAGGCCACGGGCAGGAGCCGGAGGCCACGGGCAGGAGCCGGAGACCTTCCCTGCTTGCCCGTTGTTTGGCTTGGGCTGTTTTTAGTTCAGGGCTGTTTGTGCCGAGAAGAGGCAGCAATTGTGGCCGAGACTTGTGGGTGAGACAGCCCCTTGTCCCCTGCTGCCTCCTTTATGGGGAGCAGTGCCCACGATTCCTTACAGGCCCAGCCCCGATTCCCCGACCTGCCCTCCATCCCTGGGGCCAGTCCATTCAGCTGCTTCAGGCCACCAACGGGAGGCAGGGCTCCGGGGATGGCCCGCCCTCCTCTTCCGGCCTCATCACCAGCCTCTGTCCTCTCACCCAACCCTCGGCTCAGCCTGAACCGCCTCCTTACCTGGGACCCGAGGACATTGGAGACCCTTTCAGAAAGGAAGCCACGCTGGCGCTGGGGGTGGCACACCACCCCGACATCCTCTGCGTGGCTGCAGTCACTGACACCCCAGCCGTTAGACCTGCACTGGTCTAGGGAGCTCTCTGTGCCTGCACAGTGCACGTTGTCCAGCCAGATGGGTCCTGTGGGAAAGGGAACAGGCAAGGCTCAGAGATGGGCGCAGAGAGGAGGATCAAGGGCCCTGCAGTTCGCAGCTTCCCTATTCCCAGCCCCAAGAAGAAAGTAGGGGGCTGTGGAGTAGACAGGAATGGTTCTCTTGATCTTGGTGTCTAGCTCCTACCTGCGGCCTCCTCTTGGCATTAGGTCCTATAGAATCTGATATTGGAAACTGCCAGGTCAGTCTAGTAAGTAGACTTGTTCAGTCAGTCATCCATCCATCCATCCATCCATCTGTCTATCCATTGTTCGTCCATCCATCCATCTATCATCTGCCCATCCATCCATCCATCATCCATCCATTCACCCATCTGTCCATTCATTGTCCATACATTCATCCATTTTCCATCTATTGACAGATCCATTCATCCATCCATTCACCTATCTTTCCATTTATCCATCCATTGTCCATCCATCCATTCATCAATCCATTCATCCATCTATCCATCCATCCATTCATTGTTCATCCATTCATCCATCCACTTATGTGTCCATTTGTCCATCCATTGATCCATCCATCCATCCAACATTTGCTAAGAGCTGACCGTGTGCCAGTCTATTCACAGAGTTTAGACTTGAATTTGGTGATGATGTGTCTGCCTCGTCACAAGGTCAGAGCAGGGTGGCTTGCAGCTGGGGTACTAGGGAAATGCCACGAGGAGGTCATCTGAGGTGGGTGTTACAGGCTGGGGGGAATCTGATATTTTCTATTGGGCCCAGCCTCTCTTCCCGCTTCAATGGTCTGCTAGCCTCAGTGAGCTGAGCCCCTAACTCCTTGTCAACCTGCCAGCCAGTACCAGGTACTCACCCGCCCCTTGGCCATACTTGGCACTGTGGGCCCAGGTCAAGGCAGCCTCAAAGCCCAGCTGGCGGCAGGCTACCGTGGCCTCCTGGAGAGCGAAGTCATCGTCACACACGGTGCCCCACTGGCCCTGGTGCAGCACCTCCAGGCGGCCCTCCTCTGGCCGGCTGCCTGGGCCCGCCAGCCGTAGCTTCACGGTGCCCGGTGACTGCGGTCTGCTGGGTGGGGCCTGGCCCACGAGCAGGAGCAGTGGGACCAGGACAAGAGAAGCAGGTGGGAACATCACGGTGACTTCAAGGTAGCTTGAGCCAAGGCACCTGGGGGGTGAATAAACATGACAATGATGACCACTGACCTCAGGTGTCTTCTGTGTGTGTGTGGGTGCGCGCGCAGCGAGTCTGAACTCTGAGGCTGGTTCATTTGGTTGAGACCCACTATTTACTGGCCATGTGACCTTGAAGAAGTTTAAGTGTAACCTTATGAGTCTCAGTCTCCTCATCTGTAAAGTGAGGATAACAATCCCTATCTCACCTGTGATTTGAGTGTTAAATCAAACACTGTATGGAACGTGCACACCGTGCCCCCACCATGTAGTGAGTGTTCAACCAGCAGCTTTTCTTAGGAGGTGACCTTTGTCACAGGGGACCCCCCAGGGGCGCCCTCAGGTCCAGAACAGCTACCCTGCCCTACCTGTGATGTCCAGCACCCTGGTCGCCTGCACCGAGAGGGCACACGGAAGGCGGACATACAAAGGGTCGTTTGAGGGGCATCTGGATGTTCAGCATGTGACGTGGATGAATCTCTTGAACTGTCTCAGCCCTCATTCCTCGCTCTGAAATCAGGCGGCAGGCCCGACCGCCTCTCTTCCCACTCGGATGGCTGCCACCCTTCAGCCCTCGCTCGAGGTGTGTCCAGACACAGGATGTGACATGGATTCAGCACTCGCGTGCGGACCACTGTGCAGGGCATGTCAGCACTGTGGCGGGGCAGTGCTGGGACCAGGGTGAGGACATCGAACACTGACTGACGCTCAGAGAAGTCTTTCAGGCCTGGACACCCAACCTGGGCCTTATTGAGAGAGGAGTTGTTCTCCTGGGCGGGAAGGGGCACTCCAGGTAAGACAGGACAGGTTGCAGACAGGTAAAGGAGGAAGCAGGAAAGAGGTGACTGTCAGAGCAGGGTGTGCTGGCCCAGTCCCCAGTGCAAGGGGGACTGGAGAGAAGAGGCTGGAGGGGCAGCTGGGCCAGGAGCTCAGGGTCCATACTTGTCCATCCTACAGGAGGCAAGACTCCAGTGAGAGGGTTCTGTCCCCAGGGGCCGTAATCGATGCTCCGTGGGCCCTGGAGGGGTGAGTAGGGGGCTGCTCCTCCTCCTCATACATTAGCAGCTTTGGTCGTCGAAGCAGCATGGGGAGGCCAGAGATGAGAGTGGCAGCGGGATGCCTGCAGCCACCAGGGCTGGAGTCCTCCATGCCCAGCTCTGCTGCTGAGGCTGGCCCGGCCGGTAGCAGGGAGAGAGGGGCCCTCGGCCCCTGTTCAGTGCAGGAGCCTTAAGAGAGCTCCTTCTGGTGAGACCACCTTCCCTTCATGGCCACTGCTGCCCTAGGGCAGTGTCAGCAGGAGGGTCTCATGGGGGTGGCTGACCTCTGGTTGAGAGTCCTGATTCCTTCCTGCATCAGTCCCTCCCCTCATCATCCAGCCGCCTGCTTTGTGACCCAGGGCTGGGTGGGGTGGGCTCTCAGGTGCACTAAGGGGCTCGGGAAAGGGGCCTCCGTGTGGACAAGACTGACTGTGCCCCAGCACCAGAATAATGCCAGCAGTGCAGGTGGCACCAGATCGAGGATAATATCTGCACTTGCAGGGACAGGAGGCCACAGAACAGAGCACTAAGAGTGCAGGTTGGGAGTCAGACAGCCTGGGGTTCCAAGCCTACCTCTGCTAATTAGTCCTTGGCGGGTCTTGAGCAAGTGACTCAGAGCCCGTTTCCCCTCTGTCAGACGGGGCTGATACAGCACCTACCTCCTGGGCTTCTTGTGACAGTGACATGGATGCACATTAAGCCCCGAGAAAAGCCAACCGCTGACAGTAACTATTATCGGCAACGGAGAAGTTCCTGGAAGCCCCATCTAGGTGAGCCCAGCCTCTGTATGAGAAGAAATGGAGACACACCCTCTCCCAACAAGGCCTTTGCACCCTTGTTGGAGTCTCCGGATTTTCCTCCGCTCCCTCTCGGCCCCAGTCCCTGCCTCCCCTCCCCAAGCTCTGTTGCTCCGCATTCTGGCCACGAAGTCGCTTCCCACCCTCCTGTGCTTCCTTTCCAGACTTAAACACTGTTTTCTTCAAGCCACTCCCGCTCAGGAGCTGGGGCAGGGTGGGGCTCCCTGCTGGCTGTCACCAAGCTTTGGAGGTCCCAGTTCCCCCTCCGCCCACTAAGGAGGAGGTGAGACAAATCCAAGTTACTGCGGGTGGAGCTTTCCCCAGACAGCAGGGGAGGGAAAGAGCCCAGGCACTGGTTCTGCCCCTGCCACCCAGTCGTCGTGACTCGAGTCTGGGGCGCTCCTCTCGGACACTCAGATGCACATGGCACCCAGTGAAGGGTGGCCTGGGGACCCCTCTCTAGGACAGGCTCCAGAGTCTCAGAGGCTGTGACATCAGGGCCAACCAGCTCCCTCCCTGCCAAGAGACTTCCCTGGGAACTGGGCTGGGTCTGCGCAGGACCTGGGTTCTGGGGTCTGTGACAGCTGCCCAGGAGGGCTGGGCAGTAGCAGGAGCCAAGAGTCAGACGGAGTGAGACCCTCTTCCAGGCTTCCGCCCACCGCAGGCCCCGCTAGAGGGTCTGCCCCTCAAAACACGTCTCCTCACTGCCCCAAACACACCCTTCACTCCCTCTTCTCCAAGCCTTTCTCTCAATGTCCTTCCACCTGCAGCACCTGCCCTCTGCCTCCGATGTTCAATTCCCATGCCCAGCTCAAATGCTCCCCTCCAGTAAGCCCTCTCAGCCCCTCACTGCCCGGCACTTGGGGTGTTTGCCTCCTGATCTCTCCCCATAACTGTCCCCCACCCCACCCCCCTGCCCCAGTGGGCACAGAGAAGACAGCCAGGCTGAAAGAGCTTCCTAAAGAAGGAAACGGCCTCACAGGGCAGTCTTGTCCCAAGCGAAGGAGCAGGGGACAGGGGAGGGGAAGGGAGGTGGGGGGTAATAATTACTATTACAATGCCTTTAGAAATATTTACTGAATACTTATCTCTACAGAGGAGAGGACTGTTATTTGCCAGCCAGGATTTAAACCCAGGCAGCCTGGCCCCTGAAGCCCAGCTCTCAACCACCATGGGGATGGACATTGGAGAAGGAGGGGGAGGGGGGAGGATGGCGGAGGAGGGGGAAGGAGGAGGGGACAGAGGAGGAGGAGGAAGAAGAGGAGAGAGGAGGGAGGCAGGGGGATGAAAGAAATTCCACCCTGCGGTTGCCAGGTGATTTATGACCCAGGCTTGGAGTGAGGGCTCAGGTGGGTTCCAGCACTGAGCACAAGTCAGCGACAGAGTGCGGACCCTGCCAGCTCCAGGCAGAGGCACCTGCTTCAGGTGCAGAGAGGGAATGACTGTCCCCGAAGAGGGCTAGAGGCGGGCAAGAGCCGAGGGTTTCCAGAGAGCATCAGCAGTCCTGGGGACCACCAGCCTTGGGGTGGCTCAAAGCCCCTTCTTTCTAGTTCTTCTGGGGATGGGCGGGGCTCCTGCTCTCCATCCCGATAGCCAGCGGGACCACTGAGTAGTGGCCAGCAAGGGGGCTTAGGACGTCAAGCGGGGGTTGCACCCTCGGCCCTCTGCCCCACCGCGGCACAGCGGGCTGGGGTCTGGTGAGCTGAGAGTGCAGATGAGCCTGGCGTCGTCCCCTGGCGGGTCCCCTCCTCTCCCTCTCCTGGGCGGGGAAGCAGAGCGGTCACAGGCAAGACAGGCACCAGGCCTCCAACCTTGGAACCTCCAAGCAAGCTCAGTCACTGTTCTAACAGGAAGCAGACTGGTCAGCGACCCGGGGGCTAAGACAGCTGTCTGTGGACCCCCTACCGCTCCCAGGAACTCCCGGGGGCTTGCAGCCCCGCAAAGACAGAAGAACGACAGACAGACAAACAAGACTAACACAGACCTGGGGCCAGGGGCCAGGGGCCAGGGGCCAGGGGCCAGGCGGCGCTCACCAGCTGGAGCTCAGACGTCTGGGGCTGGCGGGGCGCCTGGCTGAGCGGCTCTAGCAGGCCTCCTGCGCTCCCTGGGGCCCTTTTATGGGCGGGCGCCCCCCACCCGGCGGCCGCGCAGGAGGCCCCGCCCCGGGCGTCCAGGACGGGGCGGCGCGGCCCGGGCCTCCCCCGGCAGCTTGGAGCCTCGGCCCGCGCGGCGGCGGTGTGGGTCCTGCAGCCGCCCGCCCAGAGACCCGGGGTCGCGACGCTGCGGCGGCGGGAGGCAGGCGGGGCAGCTGTTTTCCTTGGAGGGACGGAGGGACGGGAGGATCAGAGCACAGGGCGTCTCGGCGCGGGCCTGTTTCTTCCTGGACCGCCTCGGTGGCCTCCGTGTCCGTGACAGAGGCGCAGTTTCCGCCTCTGCGAAGCCTGGTGATGTGCCGACCCCCCAGGGCTGGCCGGGGAGTCCCCGAGGCCCGTGCCCAGAGCACAGCCCTTTCCGCCCCCTCCCTGCGCTGTGACCCGGATTCCGCGGGACAGAGGGCGGGGTTCTGGTGAGGACAGGCTGGTCCCTTCGCAGTAGCAGGTGGGCCTCTACTTGGCGCCGGCCCCTGACACCGTGCTTGCAAGGGGCTGTGTCCGCTGTGCCCAGCGCGCAGATGGGAACGCTGAGTCCGGAGAGATGCCACTTGCTCCCCGGGTACTGCATAGTAAAGTGGGACCTCACTTCCCAACCACAACCCCTTAGAGGTTGAAAAGAGGCGGCCTTGGCCCTGGACAGCCCCTGAGGGGAAGGCAGGTCGGAGGGCGGGTAGGGGAGGCTGAGAGAGGGGGTCCCATCAGCTGACTTGAGCACCCAAGTACCTAAATGCTGCCCCTTCCTTGAAAATTCTCTCCCACAGTCCTGGCCCCTCCCCGTGCCTCAGTGCCCCCATCTGTAAAGTGGGCAGAGGGTTCCAGCCTCCCACCCTCCGAGGCCCAGAGCTGGACGGCCTGCTTTCCCTCCACCCCCAGCTAGCCTGGGTGTCTTCCAAAGGCTCATTCATTCAGCAGACCTTTATTGATTTTCTCCTACGTTCCAGACAGGGTGCTGGAGTGCTCTTCACTGCAGCGGGTGGGCGAGGGGGACTTCCCGTCTGGTTGGGAGACAGACATGCAAACATTCACCACCACAAAGGAGAGTGTGATAAGGGCCAGGTTGGCACGAGGCTCCTTTTTGGTCCTGAATGACAGCCCGGCCGCAGGAACTCGGCTGACGGCCACCCTGGCTGCCCGTGCAGAGGTGTCCCCACAGTGGCCCTGCCCCACCCGAGTTGGGCCCAAAGCATTCCCCGTGATGAATCAATAGGAAAGAATGCTCCGGCCTTGGGTCACTGGCAGCAGGCAGCCAGCCTCTCCCCCAGGGACAATGAGGCAGCTGTGGGCTGGGGGGCCAGGTATGCCTCACCCACCCCATGCCCGGCCACCTCTCATGCTGAGCCAGGAGCAACACAGAGGCCTGGGGGATGTGAGCTCTGCCTCCTACCAATCACCCGCCCTGGCCTGGCTGCCCAGAACTAAAAATACCCCGGAGACCAGGGGCTGGCTGGGCGAGAGGCCAGGGAATGAAGGGACGTTGCCTGGAAGTTCTTTCACTTGCCTCCTGCGAGGCTGCCGCTGAGGCTGGGGAGTGGTGGAAGGAGGGGGCTCCCAGGGGGGGTCACCGTGACGCCCCCTTCTGGAGACGTCAGGGGCAGGGCTCCCTAAGACTTAGCAGTGTAGGCGTTTTCTCAGTCGAGCAAGCAGCTGCCTCCTTTACTTAAGTGCTGTTGCCGGCGGGGTGGGGTGGGGTGGGGAGCACGTGGGACAGCTGCGCTCGTGTCAGTGAGTGTTGATCTGACTGAGACCGCCCTGCCTGGCTGTGCACGCAGCGCTGTGGCCTGAGACCTTCCGCTGCCGAACAGGCCTGTGTCTGGCTCTGGGGGCCCTTGAACTTCTTATCTCCAAGCCCAGCTTTGTCCCAGGGCTTGTGACCCCAGAGTGAGCGCTCACTGCATGTCGTAGACTGAATATGCGGACCTGCGCTGTCAGTGGGCCAGAGCCCTGGAGACAATCCAGCCGCCATCCTGTCCTGGGGACTCTGCAGAGTCCAGGGAGGCAGATCGCCACCCGCCAGCACCTGGGATCGTGGCGCGTGGCTGGGGCAGTGGTTCTGCAGGCGCCCCCTCCACCCCCTTTAAAACCTCCCGACCCAACTTCCATCACCCCTTTTACCGGTGATGAAACTGGGGCACAGGGCGGTTAAGAGATTTGGCCAAAGCCACGCAGCTGGTATCTGCAGAGGGCGCAGAAGCACGGGGCTGTGAGGCATAGAGGAGGGTGGTCTGTGGATCAGGGCTTCCTGGAGGGAGTGACTTCTGGGAAGATGGATTTGGAGAGTGAGGGGCATGACTGTGTGGAGGCCATGGAACACTGGGCAGGTGTCAGGGGTTTTCCCTCTTCCCTCAGCCCTCACAGTTCCCCAGGACCTCGGGGTGCAAGCATCCCCTCCTGCCGCCCTCCCAGAGCGAGGAGCTGAGGGGTGGAGCGTCATTTCAGGGACCTCTTCCCCAGGGAGTCCTCAGTCAGGTCTGGTCGGGGCCTGTGCTCTCCTGACTGTGAAGTCCTGCCCCCTGCAGAGACCCGGGGCCTTCGAGGCGGGAGAAGCTGGGCAGGCGCCCCAGGCCCATGCCCACCGGGCAGCACCTCCTCCACCACAGCCTGTAAGCCCAGCCTAATGTCTCCTCCTTTGAGGCTCAGAAAGGAGGAAATCGTACAGCTCGGGAGCTGGGGACCTGAGTTCTAGTTCCAACTCACCCGTGCAGCCTCAGGAAAGTCATGTCACTGAGCCCAATCCACCTGCCCCTGCATCCATCTGTCCCCCCGCCATGGCCCCTGCACCACAGCAGCAGACCCCCAACTCGCCTCCTCTTTCCCTGCATCTTGGTCGTCCCTGACGTCAGCAAATCCTGTGCAGATTGCACTTCCTTTTTGGTTTGGTTTGGTTTTAAGGAAAGGAGGAAGAAGAAGCACCTCGTCTTTATTTATTTAGTTGCTCAACTGGGCTGCTTCCTCAGAGCCTGGGTCTTGAACTGGGGACCTGGGGACGCACGTGAGCTGTGCCCGGGTGGACCACAGGGGTCTCCGCCGGGACTCTTCCGTGGCCCTGTCACCGGGTACAGGGAGCCTCTGTCATTCCTCTGGCTCCCCGCTTTGTCTCCAGTGTCACCGCCCGTGGTCTGCCCGTCCTTCAGGCCCAGCTGGGCTCCCATCTCCTCTGCAGATGAACACCCGATGGGTGCTTGGAGCGTCCCAGGTGTTGGAAGACGTGCGGGCGAAGGGACACGGCGTGTCCCGCAGGAGCGATGGCTGTGACGGCTGAGAGCACACATGGGAAGCAGATGCTTCCACGATGG
Organism: Solenodon paradoxus; assembly: GCA_004363575.1. Lineage (NCBI taxonomy): Eukaryota > Metazoa > Chordata > Mammalia > Eulipotyphla > Solenodontidae > Solenodon > Solenodon paradoxus. The sequence continues at coordinate 95,795 of RJWH01002443.1, read as the reverse complement.
GCTTTTCTTGTGGGAAAGTCCGGCCCTTTCGGTCCGGCCTGAGGCAGCTTGTGGCCGCGTCTTCCTGCCTCTCCCCACCATCATGTCCGCCCTCCTCCCTCTTCCTCCCTCTTTCCCTGTTCTCCCCAACTCCAGTCCTGTTCTGTGGGAACGTCTCCCCTTTGCGTTCTTCCTCCCCACACACCCCACATCTCCCGTCTCTGGACGCAGACCCCGTGCCGGATGCAGCTCGTTCTGGTAAATGAAAGCCATCCGTCTGGGGGCAGCGACGGGGAGTGAAGACGCGATGCCATAGTCCGCAGCCCCAGGTCCTTCCAGAATCTCCCACAAGTCTGCACTGACCTTCTCACCCACCAGTAATTGAACCCCTTTTTCCTCAAGCAACACCAGACAAGTTAAATTAAAAAGCATTTCTTATTCCACACAGCTTTGCTGGACCTTTTGAAGCCTGTTGTGTAGTGACCGTATTGCTTCTCCGAGTTTTCTGTGGCAGCCGAGGTCCGAAGGCCGGAGTGGGCTGGCCTGGGAGCCTCGCGGGTGCCTGACGCTTCCCTGGCTGGGGGTTCGCCTCTTCTTGGGCCTTCTGGGAAGAGTGTTGACTCCCTGGAGTGGAGCCAAACTGAATCAAGGGTTGTCACTGGAATGAATTGAGGGTGAGTGAGAACTGTGAATTCAGGAATGGAGTGAGTGACAAAGAGACATACTCATAACCTACACACAGTTTCGTTTTCTCTCTTTTTCTTAAAGGAGAGGTGCATCAGGAATGCAGGCGAGCAGAGGCAGGCAGGAAGAGAGAGGAGGAAGAAGCATTTTCTTTATTTAGTTGTTCATCTTGCTTGCCCATGCCAACCTGGGATGTGAACCTGGGACCTTGGGATGTGTGCGAACTCTGACTAATCGCTGCTCCAGCAGCAAGCACCACTTTGATATTCTCTTGCATTTGAATGAACTTACGTAGCGCTTTGCAAGCATTCTTATGAAATACAGGTTTTATCTCCCTAGCTTGAATGTGAGATCTTTTAAGGCTGGAAGTGATAGACTCCAGCCAAAGTTCAGCTTCGAGGAACTGGAGCGGGTAGCAAGGAGCTGATCGGTGGGGAATTCTGACTTGGCCCACTAGAGTGGGAGAGTGGGGGCCGAACAGAGGTCAAGGAAAATCCCCAGATGAAACTGAGTCAAGAACTTACCAGAGAGCCGGTGGTGAGACAAGGAGCCACCAGCAAGGGCAACCTCTAGATTCTAGCAGAAACTTTCTCCAGGACCGGAGTCTCAACATCTACTCCACACCACAAAAATCCGTGCTACCGTGAACCTCAGACTGAGGCCTGAGATCTGGGAGACCCGTGGGCCCCCAGGTGCCATTGATGCTTGTTCTGGGCAGACAGAAGGCACCTGGGACCTGGGACCTGTTCCAGATGTCCTCTCCTTCCCCTGGCAACTGGTCCTGGCTTTCATAACTCAGTAGACCCAAGTTGGAGGAATAATTCTTGGTCCTAGTTGGTGGTGGATACACCGGTGGCCAGAGAAGAGTTAAACAGCTTCAAGGTTGTTGATTTGTTCACAAAGGAAACTGCCCAGAAAGGACAAGAAAGGCTTCATTTCCTAGCCATTAACTGAAAACCACTCTTCTTAGGACAGCTTGACCTCTAAAGTGTTGACAGAACTATCCAGACAAAAAAGGTAGATAAACGATGTCTCCTTTTAGCATTGAGTACAGCAAACAAGGTAGAAGAGAAGGAATTCCACCAAGATATCGGCAGAAACTCAACTTCTTAGGGGAAATAATTTCCTCTTCTCATTACCAATTAATGAGCGTGAGCTGCTGCCCACCAGCACTCTTTGAATTACTGTCACTGTGGTGAGGTGGTGTGACGGGAACTTGGTGTGATGCCTTATGTCTTTGGCGAGGCTTTGTAAACCAGAGCTGAGAGGTGAATGTGTCTCATTCAGGTCGGGCTGTGAGCCTGTGCTGGATGCTGGGCATGGAGCCATCACACGGGTGCGGAGAGCGCGTGGCCGGACCTGAGGGCACAAAGCAGCGGCGACCCGGGTCCTACCGTCGTGGAAGCCCATCAGTCATGACTTGTGTGGGGGTCACCACATGCAGTCACTGAAAACGGTATCGGTGAGCTCGTTCATTGACTGTTTGCTCCAGAAGACCTTTGTGGCGCGCCTGTCATTTACGTAGCTGCGTGGGGAAATCTGGAGAAGTGTGGACGCCTCCGGTTTCCCAGACTCGGAGGTGCCACGATGGTCACACTGTTGGTAAAGGCCACGTTTCCCGGGTTTTTGCCTCTGTTATTTTGGTGGCACTTCCAGGACCACCGCCACCCAAAGTCTCCCCAGGCATTTGCAGGGGTGGTCGTGTGTGATCAGACCCTACCCTCGAGCTCGAGAACAGCGTCGGCCTCAGTCTTCCGCCCCAGCCTCGTGCCTTCCAGCCCCATCTCGATGGCCCTTTCCTGAGAAGCTTCTTGAAAAATTCTTCGAGTGTTTGTGATTGGAGCTCACTGCAAAAAAAAAAAAAAAATGCTGCAATCCAAGGCAGAGGATTGTCTGACGCTTCTAAAGCTGCCGCCTTTCAGAGCGCGGAATGGCGCTGCCTTGTCTCAGGTGAGGGGCACGCTCCCCGCTGGCCCTGCGCTGCCGTCTGACTTGCCGTTTCACTGGCCCGAGGTCGATCCTCCCATCAGGACTGCACCGTGTCCATTGCTAGCGTGTGACAGCAGCGTTAATGCGGTGTTATCGTAATTCCTCAGCAATGTGAGTCTTCCATCTTTGTTCTTTAAAAAAGTGGTACGGTGACTCTGGTCCCTTAGCCTTTCTACGTAATTTTAGAATCAGCTTGTTCGTTTGTACACACGTGGCCTCCTGGGATTCTGATTGGCGTTGCGCTGAATTTGAATATTAGTTTGAGGAAAAATGACATATCAAGAGAACTGGGCCTTCCGATCCGTAAACAGAACAGAGTTCTCTGTTTTTTCTTCTTTGGTTTCTTTAATCAATGACTTATAATTTTTGGCATAAAGCTCCTCCAGGGCATACATAGACTTTTTTAGACGTATGCCTAAGTGTCCTCTATTCTGGTCATCTTTTAAAAGGCACTTTAATTTTTGAACATCCGATTGATCGTTGCCAGTGTATAGAAATAAAATCAGTTGTTATTTATTGACCTTGTATCCTGTGAAACTGCTGGTAGTTTATATTCCCTGGAATTTTCTACATAGAAAAGCCAATGTCTGTGAATAGGAAGTTTTAGCTCCCCGTTTCCAATCTGGATCTCATCTGTTTTATCTTGCCCAGTTGCATTTTCTGGGACCCCGGAGTAAAGGAGAAGATAAGGGGTATAGGTGGGTACTCGTGTCCTGTTCCTGGTTTTCAGGATAAAGCGTTTAGTTATTCATCATTGAATATGAAGCTGCTGCAGTTCATTTCAGCTGAGTTGTCTGAATTCAGTGCACAGAGTTTCTCACCTGAGTCTTTTATTGTCCTTTTCCTCTGTAGTGTGCATTTTGTTCATGATATTGACAATGTGTCTTCCCTCTCTTTTTCTTTCTCAGTTTTGCTGGAGGATTACCCATTTTCTTGATCTTTAAAAAAAAAATCAGTGTTCTGCTTCCGTGATCTTTTCTGGTGTGTTTCTGTTTGCATGTGCTCCTCTCTCTATGATTTCCTTCCTCTGATTTGTGTTTATTTGTATTTTTCCTAGGTTCATGAGGTGGGGACTTAGATGACTGATTTGAGTCTTTTCCTTTTTTTTCTAATGCAAACAAATTTTCCTCTTAGCACTGCTTTATCACCATCTCACAAATCTTGATGTGTTTTTTTCATTTTCATGTTCAACATACATTTTTATTTAGTTCAATGAATTTTTTAAATTCCCTTGATACTTCCTCTGTGAATTATTTTCTCTCTGTGAATTAATTCCTCCATGAGTTATTTAGAAGTGTGTTGTTGAACTTTCGAGTTTTTGGAGATTTTCCAATCATGTTTCTGTTGTTATTTCTGTTGGATTCTCTTGTGGTCCTGTATCACACTCTGTGTGATTTAATTTTATTTTAATTTGTTGAGGTCTTTTTTATGGCCCACGTTATGGTCTGTTTTGGTGTATGTCCTGGGGACACATGAAGAGAATATATATTTTGCTCTTATTTAGTGGTGTCCTGTGAATGTTGGTCAGATCCTGTTGGCTGATGATGTTGAATTCTCCTGCATCCCACTGACTTTCTGTCCAGTTGTTCTGTCAGTTGTTGAAAAGAGGAATGATGAAGTCTCTGTTTTGTAGATTTTGGTCTGTATTTTCTTTTATTTCTGTCTGATTTTGCTTCACATGTTTGCAACTCTGCTGTTATGTGCACACAGTTAGGACCGCTATTTTTGGTTGGTTTGTCTGGTGGACTGGTCCTTCTATCATTGTGCAATGCCCTCCTGCATGTTGGTCATTATCTTTGCTCTGATGCCTACTTCACCTGATTTCGATATAGCTGCTCCTGCTTTCTTCTCATTAATTGTTGGACAACATCTTTTTCTATCCTTTAATTCCCACCTCCTGTATTGCTTGTATTTGAATGGACTGCCTTCTAAGCAGAATGTTGTTAGGTCATATATTGTAATCCACTCTGCCAATCTCTGCCTTTTAAGTGGTGTAGACCATTTACATTTAATGCAATGGATGCTATATCTGCACTGTCATTATATTTTTACTTTCTATTCCTTTGTTGTTATTGTTTTTCCCTTTCTTTCCCCCACTTTCTGGTGGAGGCTACTTGAGCGTGTTTTAGATTCCATATTGATTAGTCCGCAGTGGTTTTGAGTGTGCTTCCTCTTTGTCGCTTCTTGTAGCGGTTGTATGTCACCTGCACCGCACCTGTGTGCACCACTTTCCCAGTTAGAGTGACCTGCACAAACCTGTCTCCCTTGTACCTCCCTACTGCCACCATTTATATTAGCATTGTCTTAAATATTTTCTCGACATGATCTTATCAACACGTTAGATGGTGTTATAATCTTTGCTTTTACTGGCAACTTAGAAAATGCAAGAACAGAAAATGGATATTAACCCGTTTTTTACTTTTCTGTTTTTCTTTCTTCTCTCCAGAATTGCCTTCTTTTTATCATTTCCTTTCTGTGTAAAGAACTTCTGCTGGTTATTATTTTAGGGTAGATCTCCTGACAATACATGTGCTTAGTTTTCCTCCATCTGAGGGGGCTCTGCTTGCCCCACATTTCTGAAGGCTCTGTTCCACTTATAGATTCTAGCTTGATGGGTATAGACTTCATTTCCGTTCTTTCTTCAAAATGGGGCATTTATTTAGGGCGTCTTTGGTTTCTGAAGAGAACTACTCTGTTGTTTTGGTTGTTTTCCCCCTATACGAAAGGTTGTCTTTGTCTCACTGCTCTTGAGATTTTTCTCTGTGTTTGGTTTTCAGAGATTTGACTACCATGTGTCTTGATGTGGGCTTGTTTGGATTTATCCTGTTTGGGACTAATTCCCAAATACTTTTGGCACATGTATTTTACCCAGTTTGGAAAACTTTCAGCCATGATTTCTTAAAATACTTTTTTGGTTTTCTCGCTCCTCTGTATAAAGAATGTATAAATGAAGGCATAAATAATAATACTTAATCTTTTGCTGTAGCCCACAACTCCCTATGGCTGTGTTCATTCCTCCTCTTTATCTTTTTTCTCTATGTTGTTCAGAGGAGGTCCTTTCTATTTTTCTATCTTTTTTTCTTTTTTAAAGGAAAGGTGTGGGCAGGAATGAAGGCGAGTAGGCAGGCAGGAAGAGAGAGGAGGAAGAAGCATTTATTTATGTTGGTTGTTCCAAAGTTCCCAGCTTGTCTGCCTTCTCTCCACCTTTCAGTCTCCGTGCCTTCTTATATTTGTTTTTCATTATACTTGTGGCTTTTAGTTAGTTCCTGAGGCCAGGACAAGGGTGCATGTTGTTTACATGGAAGGGAGTCCCAGAAAGCAGAGGGGAAGGACCACGAAGAATGGTCCACGCAGGGAGAACAGCCAACTGGGTGACTGAGCTGGTTAGTGAATGTCTGGAGCTCTGTCTCCTGGCGGGCTTGTTGGAATGGGAGGCAAGGTACCTGCTTACCAATGCTGCCTTCACTGGTACTCTTTATGGGGCTTGCCTTTGGAGGCATTAGCCACCCCGAGGGGAAGTAGAATGCTTCATAAGAATCTGCTCTCCCGCCCCATGGTGAGTGTGCAATTGGTCATTGACCGCCAGAACCAGTCTTAGAGGTACAGTCTATTTTGACCCGTGGTGTGCCCCCACCCACTGTGTCTTGGTTTCCCTGCCCTGATGCTCTGGCTTCTTAGTCACTCAGCTTCCTCTGGTGCTGGCTCTCACCTGTGACCTGCTGCCCTGGCTTCTGGGATGCTCAGGCTTTGATGGCGGGGAGGGGCTGAGCAGGGCTGGGCAGGAGGTGGGCTCCATTCCAGACACCAGCTGTAAGGGATTGAATAGTGGCCGCAAATAAGATAGGTCCAAACTCTAACTCCCAGAGTCTCTGAAGATGACCTTACGTGGAGAAGGGGACTTTGGGGTTGTAAGATAAGAATCTAGATAGGCGATCAAGCTGGATTTAGAGAAAGGAGTAGAAGACAGGAGAAAACCGACCTGGGGAGAAGGCCATGTTAAAATGGAAATCAGAGACTGGAGTTAGACCACCACAAGTCAGGATCCGAAAGACACCAGGGGTTGGAAGAGGCAAGGAAGGATACGGCGCCTTCAGAGATAGTAACCCTTCCAGCACCTGATTCCTGACCTCTGGCCTCACACTGGGGAAGCCTTTCTGTTGTTTTAAGCCGCATCATTTGTAGTGATTAGTCACGACAGCACAGCAGCCACAGACTGAGCTGTGCGGTGAGAGGACCAAGTTCTCCAATGACGGAGCAGCTGCTCCTGTGGTGTCACCTCTGGTGGCTCTGAAGCAGCCACTTCTGAGGCCCCTGGCCTGCTGGCCTCAGGACCTCCTCTCGGATTCTGCTGGACTCTTCTCATCTGCTCAGGATGGCCCCGGAGTGGCTGAGTCACCCGGGCCCTGCCCTGACAGAGACACGGGATTCAGCTCTGTCTGTCATTCCTGGGCCACCGCTCGGGGGGGGGGGGGGGGGTCCTTTGGGTGACATGGATGAGTGAGCTCATGCTGCTTGGAAACAAAACACATCACCTCTGGTTAATTTCAGCAAAGAGGGAATTTACTGGAAGGATAAAGGAAAAACAGAAAAATCCGGGCCGGCAAAAGCAGGCTAACCGCTCAGGAGAGTTGGGTATTGGCTGGAATGGAAGGTTCAGGTTACTGCCAGAGGCAGGGCTTCGGGTCCTCGTGCTCAGGTTTAAGTCCAATAGGAGAAGGTCTGACTGGGCTCCATGGTGCTCTGGGTCCAACCTGGGGTGCTTGGGAGGCCCGTCCTTAAAGGGAGGAGACGCCAGCGGGCCAGGCAGGGGCAGGGGCCGGTTACTGTGCCTCTTCTCACCCCGGTTCCACCCCGATTCTGCTTCTTCCCACCCGATCTCTCAGAAGGAGCAGGCATCTGCACAGATTGCTTTTTGCAACTTCAGAGGATACCTTGAGTCAGTGGTGAGTGATAATTAGACGGTGATCGTTCTATTTAAGCGCTCCACTTAATCAATTACAAGCGCGCCTGCTGTCTCCTAGTATTGATCACACAGCCCGCTTTCTGGGAATCCTAAAGCGCCCTCCTGGGAAGCTACCACAGACACTGAGATCTCGTGGGCGTGTGCACAACCTGAGCTGGAGCTGACCTTTCCGTGTGGCTGCTTGAGATGCTTTTTCATCTTAATTGTTTCTGGAGACAGGACAGAATTGCAGCTCCTTCCACTGCTAATCTGAATTTAAGTGGGAAGGAGCGGCCCGGTTAATGGGGCAAACAGCCGTTCCCAGGTGGGAAGGATGGGGTTGACCGCTCCAGGTGTCCTCGCGGACAAGACATGGTTACGGCCGAGAGGCTGGCATGAACCTTGGTGAACTGAGGACAGGTGACGTTGGACGGACCCCAAGCCACCCCATCCACCCATCATCCTCATGGCAGGTGGCCGGCCAGGGGCCCGACGAGCAGAAGGGCTTTGAGACCGTTGGGTCCCGGCAGGTGACAGGGAGAAAGGGAGGGTCAAAGACAGGAGACCAAGTGCAGTGGTCTTCCACCTGGTCACTGTTAGAGAGGACATGCCTCCAACCCAACCTGGCCTTGTAACAGAGGCGCCACGGGGTGGGCCGCAGAGGGGGCGCTTCTGTATCTAATTTTTAACTTTCCGGTGATCTTATTACACCCGCACTAAAGGCCGAGAACCTCTCTGTTAGAGCAGGGTTGCGGCCTGCAGCCGCGGTGGGAAAGGTGCTGTCCCCGCACGCGCAATGTCTAAGTGCGCATGTGGGAGGGGCATCATTGCCGGAGTGGCCTGTGACCCTCCAGAGAACACAGGACCAGAAATACAGGGGCTGAGGGGGGCGTTCACGCTGCAGTGCTCGGACACTGGTCCTGTGAAGCGCTCCTGTCCCAAGCCGAGAAAACCGCCCCCTCCGCTAAGCTCAGCAGCCAAATGGCGGTGCCACCAACCCTGTGAGGGCTTCCCTATCAGCTTCTCAGAGAAAGATGCGGTTTGGAGGTGGCGTGAGGAAACGAGGGATTTTTCCGGGCCCATCCCATGCAGAGCGAGAAATCAGGAACCCTGCCAGGCAGTGGTTCTCCAGGTGCGCTCCCCTGACTGCGTTCACGTCACCTGGGAACTTCCTAGAGATGCCAGCGGTCAGGCCCCACCTCAGGCCTCCTGAATCCGAGGCGCTGGGGGGCTCAGGAATCTGCCTGAACGAATGGCTCTCCTATGCGGGCAGGCGAGAACCCTGCCCTGGGTGAGCGCCCGCCCCGTGTGGCTGGGTGTGTTAGCTGGGCGCCTGGCGAGGCAGCTCCACGAGGCTGAGTGTGAGCGGCACTCACAGCTGCGGGGCCTCAGAGGCTGGGCCTGGGGCCTGGGGACAGCGGGGAGCATCGGGCTGTCACTTCCCTCTGCTGGATTCTAGAACACAGAGCTGGGAGCCGGCAGGTTGTGTCCTGTCCAGACACACGCGAACCTCTCTGCACACAGGGTTCTATCCGTCAGCGAGACTGTCGCCTTAGCCTGGAGAGAAGAGCAGAGCTGGAGGAGACACAGTCATCAGCAGGAGGTTCCAGTCACGTGGGGAACAGGAAGGGGCACGAAGGGAGCAGAGGACAGATTCTGGGTCGTGCAGCAACCCCACTGGTCAGTGTCCAAACCGAGATGCCTGCAACTGGGGTGTCTGGTGTCCGCAGCGCCAGGCCAGTCCCTGCACTGAGCAGCTGGCGGTCCCGCTGGGCAGAGGCGCCCTGCACCAGGGGTGTCCCCTGGAACACAGGCGGCTGCTGGGGCGTCAGGGGAGGACACAGGAGGAGGACGGGCTCACACACAGCAATCCCAAGGGGCGTGGCTGAGGAGCCAGCATGTGGCAGGCGGGTGTCCACAGGGAGGCAAACGGAGCGACCAGGGACACAGCAGCCTCCCAGGGGACTCAGTCAGAGAACAGAAGTTCCCAAAGGGAGGTGACTCTGGACAGGCAGGCTGAGTGCTGGACGAGAGGGAGGTAGCCGACTGCCGGGTCACTCAGGGACGCTGCCCTCAGTGGTGGGTGAGGAGAGCCAGCAGGCAGCACAGTGTGGAGATACCTGAGTGAGGTCCACAGCTAGGAGGTCCTCTCCAATATGCAGGGACAAGGACCCTCCAGGTGGAGGCACGACAGAGGGAGAAACTAATGATCGAGCTAATGTTCTGGCGATTCTTTAAAGGCTTTTCGCCAAAGTGTAGAGGGACGGCGGAATGCACCTGCTCAGCCGTCAGCAGCCCCAGGCCATGTGCTTCCTCCCTAGGCCTGGGAGGTCCCAGGTGTCCATGGCCAATGAGCCCCCGGACTGTGCAGGGCAGCACGGCCAGCAGCCAGAAAAGCAGCAGGGAGAGGATCTGACGTCCCTCAGAGGGCAGTGGCTGAGGACCTGTGGCTCAGGATGGAGTAGGTGCAAGAGACAAAGGGTGAGGCAGATCTAGGACAGACCTGAGTGGTCTCCCAGTTTGCTGTGAACGACAGAGCAGGTCCCAAACCAATGACAGCGGAATGAAGACATCTCAGTAGACAACAAGGACCTCAAACGACAGAGGAGTTTGCCAGCACATTTTTAAAAGGTCTAGACAAAGGCACAACCAGGGATGGACAGCGGCTACCTCCGGGGAAAGAAGGAGAGTTAAAAAACGGGTGACGAGGGAAGGTCCTCACTGAGTCTTGCTGCAGAGCTGGGAGGACAGGGGTGGCTGGTAAGCCAGGCCAGGAGGGGAGATGAGAATGAGATGAGAATACCCCAGTACAAAAGGCCAGCGGAGTGAGGCCCAGACACCTGCCTGCTAACCCCTCCCATGTTCCTGGTGCTGGTGGCCCTTGAGCACTCCTGTGACAGCTCCATCAAGCCCCTCCCACCCTGAGCTCAGCAGCCAGGCTCCTGCCCTTCCTGGGCCAAATCTGGGGAGGCTGGGGAGTGCGGGGTGGGGCAGCGCTCCCTCCAATGGGACGCACCTGCCTCAGGTGCCTGGAGCTTGACTGCCTGCTCCAGGTCCTTCCTTGCGTGAGGGACAAAGGTGACAATGCAAACTTCCCCGGGCAGTTTCTAAAAGAGACCTGAACTCCCCAAATCACTCTTTCCATTCAGAATTCAATGCAAGTGGGGGAAACTAGCATTAATGAGATATTTCACTGATGTGCATCGAGGCTAGAATATTGGTTTTAGTTCGAACTTACGATGTGGTTGTATTTTTTATGGCTGCCCATATTTTGCCAGTAGGCCTTCGGGTCCCTTCAGGTAGTAAAGCGTTCAGCGTATTTATGCCCATTTCATAGGACTTGGGAGTGTAGCTGGCATATCCTCAGCGATTATGGAACATACTATATTTTTTATGACGCTGGTGCTAGCGTTCATGATAAATCGGCTGCTAATCCGCCACTGATCAGACCCGAAACCACCCATTACAACCCGCTCCCCGGGGACTTGGGCTGCTTAATCGCAATCCATTTTATGGGGCCGTTTTCAGGTACCTGTTGAGGCAAAATGCCTTCTGTCTGTACATTTATGAGGTGAGGGGGCTGAGCAGGCCTTCGCCTCCTATAGCCTGGACGACGTCAAGAGACAGACTCATGTGGCTCGAAGCAGGAGTCTGGACTCTGTGGAAGGACAGGGATGTGAGTTATCACTTCCCTTCGGCAACGAGGAGCTGGAACACGTCTGGTCTCCGGCAGCCAACACGCCAGCACTGAGCCTTCTTCCATGGGGCCCCTTGTTGCCAGGAAATCCATTTTGCATCATTTAGCTTTCCAGAACGGGTCAAGGAGGCCCCGCTCTGTGTCCACTAATACAGAGAGAGTTTAGCGGTCTGAGGTCGCACATCCTTCTCTGAAATGAAAAGCGCCCCCACCCACAGCAGCCAGGCCGTAATAAACAAAACGAGCCCTTCCGGAAAGCACAGCATGCCGGGCCCATCTCCTGTCTGCACAGGCCTGGTCTCCTCAGACCCTGAGGACAGGGACGCAGCCTCCTGAGCCCAGGCTCGGCCATCTGCTTTGGGGAAGTCAGTGTCGCTGAGTCGGGGAGTGGATGTTCAGGTCCAGAGCCCCAGACCCAGTGTGAAGTGGATCTGCATTGCATGGTGGAAGCACAGAGCGAGTGTGTGATGCAAAGATTTACTCACTCTCTGCGGGAAGAGAGGGTCAGACTCCCAAATTGTCAGGGGTTGGTTTATCTAAGGCTGGGTGAGGGTGACCCATGGGTGAGAGAATGTTTTCCAGTTTCTCACGCTGCCTGGGTTTTGAGATTTCTGTCTCCCAGGCAGTGCGGGGTCTCGCATTCACGATCAGATGTACACATGCATTGATCACCACCTCGCCTAACACTAGAGCCCCAATCTGAGTCCAGTTCCTGCACCTCCAGACCCTCGCTCGTGAAGCACAGCAGGTTCCGATTTTGCTGCAAAGCAACCTTTTCTCAACATTTTAGGAGGGGCCTTTCCCCACCTGGCGTGGAGCTAGGACCCATGTGGGGCTGACACCGTCATTTGGACCTTTTCCGGGGCTCACAGTGAAGGCTGACCAGGACGTGAGACACCTTACCAAACCTGCATGAACCAGTCTTGTCAGCTGAGGTTCAGAGGACCCCAGAAGCTTGCTCACACACACGGGCTGAGACCCAGTCTGCTGAGACCCTGCCCCAGGCCCCTTCGCAATGTTCATGTCCCGGGTGCTCACCCGAGGCCTCAACTTGAGGTGTTTGCAGCTAGCAGCACCCCTGGATTTGGGGGGAAAGCCCCACGTGATGTGGCATCAGCCTGGCCCACCATGCGATTCATTCCTGGACTTCACCAGGTTCTCGTCTTTCTGCCTCTACCCTGGCGAGGCAGCTCAGTGTGAGCAGGCTTCGGAGACGGAGCGCATGACTACAGGGATGGGGGCGATGTCCTGCGTCCTGATTGTGGTGGCGGAGACGCCACTCTAGACACGGGTTGAAACTCGTGGAATGGTCCACCACTTGAAAAAGGGAGGGAGGGAAGGCCTGGCCTCTGCTGGAGCCGTCCAGCTGACAGTGTGGGGAGTCGAACTTTGCCTGGAGGGGGGTGGTTCCGGGCCATCTTCAGGGACCCCGCCTTTCTGCCCTCCAAACCAGCAGGATGGAGGCCACTTCAGGTTCCAGCCACGGGCAGCTCTCCCTTCCTCTCTGGCGGAATGTCTCCATGGCCACAGCGATGCCCCCAGGGAGCAGAGCCTCTAAGGCTTTCTCTGAGCTCCTTCAGGATTGGCCAAGGCCTCCAAGGCCCTTTGATTCTCTGCCTGCTGGGAGCAGTTGGGTGACGGTGGGGGACAGAGTGTGACCTATACCTGGCTATTCCTTTGAGCTTTGCTCCACTCCCCGGGGTTCCTGAGCAAGCAAGCCCACCTTCCACGCCCTCCCCAGTTGCTCACAGCCCCAGAGCACAGCCCGCTCTCACCCACCTGCCCTGGGGAAACTCCTGCGTCGGATTAGCCTGAAGTGGCCACCGAGGCAGGAGGATGACCCGAGGACACCGCTGTTGGCAGAGTCCTTCAGTCTGTCTGGGCAGGGACACTCCTGAGCTGGAGCTCGGGAGATGGCCCTTGCTGCAGAGCCGTATTGGGAGGCAGCGGGAGGAAAGGCAGAGGTGGCTTTAACCAGCCGTGGGTCCCAGAGGGGTGGCACAGAGCAGCCAGCAGGCCTGGGACACGCCAGACGGCCAGGCAGGACGGGGCTGTGTCTCAGCTGCCAGTACTTTTCCTCACTTACTCATCAGACTCAAAAACAACTCCACCCACTTGCGGCGAAGGCGGCTGCATTTTTCACCTTTGGGTTCTCATTCTGAGGAAGAAATGTCAGCCTCGGAGGAAAGTTTTGGCCAAGTTCAAAGGGAAGGGCTTGGGGAATGGAAAGTCCTTTGAAACCTCGCCTGACCCAGATTTTCCCTGCTGAGAAGTGCGCTCAGAGCTCAGAGGCCCGGTGCTGTTGGAGGGGAGTGCCAGTCACCGGGAAGACATCCCTGGCAGGCTTGCTCCCAGACCTCCGGCCTGGTGTCAGGTCACACACGAGGGCAGCCTGGCTCTGGGCACTTCCTGAGGGCACCTGCGAGGGGAGGGCTGGAGGCCACTACCTGTCCCCAGCTGAGTCGTCTTCTGGGACGGGCTCCTGTGTGATCGTGAGGCCGCCTCCCTTGCCCCTTTTATCTGGGGGTCCTTGTTCTCCTAGACCTGGGCACTGAGCCTTGGGAAGTGGCCCGGGGGGACCCTGTCCTGAGGGCGGAAGCGAGACGAGGGGGAAGGAGAGGAAGACAGAACGGGCGCTGCACACATGAGTCACCACTGTGGACACCTGGGTGGAAACGCCACGCCGTGCAGAGCTCGCTCACCTGGGCGAGGGGTTGGGGTATTCACTGGGCATGATGAGGGCCTCGAACTCCATCACTCGGGGGCTCGGACAGCACAGGCGGGGTGCTGGAGGGTGCCGGGTAGGGCCGCTATCGCTGGCATGTGCGGGCTGAGGGACAAAGGCCTGGCACACAGGGCCTGCGTCCGGCTGCATTTTTGCCAAAGCTGGTCCGTGCAGGCAGGGGCTTCCCACATCGCCGTGGCATGTAGGTAGTGGACATGGGTCCTTGACCCATGGCCGCCATTTCCACGACCAGGAGAAGAGGGCCTTTCCATGGTCCTTCCAGCAGGCCAGCGGCTTTGACCCCCAAGGCAGCCTGACAGGGAGGCTGGGGCCCTGGGGGCTGCTCTGGGGAAAAGTCTTTCTGGAGGGCGGGGTGGTTTGGTCTTCTTGATCCACATTGGCTGGAGCTGTTTGTTCCCCCAAAGGAGGGAGAAGGAGGCGAGGAAACGCCAAGACGGAAAAGGATGAGCTTGTGGACGTCTTGGCTTCCTCTAGGGTGGGGCCGTCGGCCCCGAATTACGGGGCAGCCCTGGAGCCCTCGGCCACTCCAGGCTGGCACCCACACCCAGCTCCCAGGCCTGTGCTTTCCCGGGTCCCGACGTAGCATATGGGAGCCCACGTGAGAGTTCACACTGCGCCCCGGACGCCTTCCTCTCCACTGGCCCGAAAACCCACGGCCGAACACACGCCAGGGACTGTCGCCGGCCCAACCCTCTTCTCTCATCTGCGATGGGTGCTGGCACCTTCGCTGGCTGTCCCTGTAGGTCCTGCCACTGGGGACCCGGAGGCGGGGGAAAGACCAGGACTTCTCCTTCTGGTTTGGTCCTGTCCCCTTCACTTCATGATGGCTCTGCATCTTGGCAATTCCTGCAAGTTAGTTCTAGCCTCCAGCTTTTCATGCTGCGGCCAGAATCAGCCTCACCTCACGGTGCCCACTCCTTGCACCCGCCGGGCGGCACCCTCCCCAAAGCTCAGTGCTGGCTCCTCACACTTCCAGATTCTCAAACCCCAACTCTTCCCTGTGCCGCAGTCACTGAGGCTGCTCTCTCAGTGCGGCCCTACCCCTTTATTTCCCTTTTGCCTTTTCACTCATCCAGTACCACTTTAACCAACTCCTGAGATTCAGTTCTGTTAAAATAACTGCTGTGGCTTTCTTTCCCCGACCAGACAGGCCAAGCGGGCTGCGGGGGTAAGCTATAATTCACCGCCTGCGTTTCTTCCATCGAAGTGTAGGTGGCAGCCAGCTTACCTGTCACCACTGTGTGGGGACCAGCGCAGCCCAAAGTAAAACCCTGTGCCTAGTTCAGCCCGTGTCACCTGGTCGTGAGTAGAGTTTTGGTTTCCTGCGTCCTTAGACATTGTGAGCTGTGAGACCTCTGGGGTGAGGGGCGTGTGGGCCTGGCCTCAGATGCTTGCAGACCCTCTGCTCCCCAGATGACTGTAACTCCCCTCTGGGGGCCCCACTCCTTGGCTCCCTCCAAGTCTGTCACCCTCCCTTGGTGCTCACCTCCTACTCAGTTATCAGAGGGTGACCTGAGCAGGAAGGGTCCCCAGGGGGCCCCCAACGGGTCTGAGGGGAGAGTCCAGCTCCCCTGGCTGGCTGGTGCGTCCCCACAACATCCTCCAGGGTCTCAGATGAGACCACTGTCCCTTCATTGATGGACGATTCAAGACCCAAAGAGGCGAGGACGCTTGTCCAAGGTCACACAGCTCGAGAGGCAGTTCATGGAGCAGGCTGCGCTCTCTGCCTCTGGAGGCTTGCAAGTTCTTCCCAGGAACCGCGCCGAGGTTACTCAGCCTGAGTCTGCAGGCCAGCTGAGGTCAGCTGTCTGCCCAGCACCCTCCGCTCCTTGGCTTTCTGAGAAATCAGCACGTTCTGGCTCCTTCTCTGCTCCCTGACGTGGCCTTGTGTTTCCCCCAGGCTTTCTGATCCCCTCAAATGCATTCTCAGCTTGCGGTCAACTCCCTGGTCCCCCGCTGGTCCTAACTGCCCTCTCCTGTCCGCGAACGTCTCGGCTCCTCTTGCGGCCAGAGGGGCATTGCCAGCGAGCCTAGCAATTAGTCGGGCTGCAGGATTACGTCAGCAGTGGCTTAACACAGAGCATGACTGTCCTAAGAGGTAAGTTCCTGCCCCGCTGCCTCTCACTAAACACCAGTGTCCTCGAATGGCAGGCTACCAGAACCATCTTCTGAGGGCTCTCGGGGAGCTGCGGCCTCCTCTGAAGAATCCAGACCCAGTTGTTTGTGGATCAGCCTGAGATGCTCCCCCAGACACTGTTTTCTGATGCGCCTGCCAGTGCAGGAGAAAACCCACTATTTCCTTGTGAGGGTGGAATCAGGGCTGTTCTTAGAAATCACATCTGCCGCCTTCACCCCCAGGCATAGCAAACAGAGGCCCCACTTATGTGGGGGCTGGGGGACTGTCTACTCCCGTTCAGGGACAGTCTGATAGAAATCGAAACCCCCAGGGACGCTGTTCCTGCCCCTCCCTCCTCCCGCTTCAGGCACCTGAACTTCCCAAACTGTCTTTTGGGGGAGGTGGCGTCGAAGGGTCTCTGCTTTTTAAACACTCTGAATGATTCTGATGTTCAGCCAAGTTGAGAAGCGCTGCCTCACCAGATAGCAGGATGCTGCAAGGCTGTTAGGATGCACTGGTAAGAAAAGAGGATGCAGAGGGCGTGTGGAGAACGAGGTTAGACAGTTAAGCCTCTTAAAGCTGAGCCTTTGTCCTAGAACAGGCTGTGCGGGGATCTATTCTAGGCTCAGCTTTTCACGTATGGTCAGTCCTTCTTGGTCAAGGTCACACTAATGCTGGTACACAGACTGAGGCCAAGAGGTCTGTTGCTCTACATCCTCCTCTGCAAAAGGGCGCAGGAGGACGCCCATGTCCCAGGAGGGCGCCCGTGTCCCAGGAGGACACCTGTGTCCCAGGAGGGCGCCCGTGTCCCAGGAGGGCGCCCGTGTCCCAGGAGGGCGCCCGTGTCCCAGGAGGACGCCCGTGTCCCAGGAGGGCGCCCGTGTCCCAGGAGGGTGCCCGTGTCCCAGGAGGATGCCCGTGTCCCAGGAGGGCGCCCGTGTCCCAGGAGGACGCCCGTGTCCCAGGAGGGCGCCCGTGTCCCAGGAGGGCGCCCGTGTCCCAGGAGGACGCCTGTGTCCCAGGAGGGCGCCCGTGTCCCAGGAGGGTGCCCGTGTCCCAGGAGGATGCCCGTGTCTCAGGAGGAAGCCCGTGTCCCAGGAGGACGCCCGTGTCTCAGGAGGATGCCCGTGTCCGTGAGGCCCTCTACGCATGTGCAGTGTCTACAGGGCTTCCCACCATGGCACTATACAGTGAAGGTTATTGCATGATTCTGGCAGGTTCCACTTTGATGACAGGCTTTAGTTGTTCTTTTGTTGGTTTGTTTTATTGGCATGAATCTGGTGACAAGAAAAATACATTTGAAATATACTTGAAGAGACTTGTCTCTAATATTGTTAAAGTCCTATCTCTCATGACTATTATTGATCGTCATTCATCCACCACCCATCCATTCCATCCACTCCATCCATCCATCCACCCATCCCTCCATCCACCCATCCCTCTGTCCATCCATGCACCTTTCCCTCTGTCCATCCATCCACCTATCCTTCTGTCCATGCATCCATGCACCCATCCATCCATCCATCCCTCTGTCCATCCATGCACCTTTCCCTCTGTCCATCCATCCACCTATTCCTCTGTCCATCCATCCATCCATCCATCCATCCATCCATCCATCCATCTATCCATCACCTATTCATCTATCTTGATCTTGCAATAACTGAATAACTTCTATGCATCACAGCATCTGAAAATGGTTTATACTGAGAATCCAAATGATGCTTTTGGATGTGTGTTCACCTGTCTCTCCTAGGAATGGCTCTTGTAGCCTAGTAGCTATGTTTCTCCTGGGTGGCCTGCTTTCAGTTGGAATAGGGACTGAGAAAACAGGCACTCTGGTCCAGTATCTATTCTAGACCTACCATGTAAACATTCAAGAACAGTGGAGGGTATTTTCTGCCAAGTGGAAAGAAGAACAGAAACAGCTGACTATAGATGGAATAAGGAGTCATCAGAGAGGAGCTGAGAAGAGAGATGAGGAAGGGTCCTGGTAACCTCTCTGCACCTGTTTAAACTCAACTGAGCCATGGCATGCTTAGGGTCTTGGCTTCCATCAAACCCCATCTTGTTTCTGTAATGCACCCCCATATACATGCATAAAAGCTCAGACCCATTCTGCTGCTTGAAACCCCCGCCTCCTACTTCATGATCAGGGAATTTGTCACCAGTCCAAGGACTGACAAGTTAGAGCAGCGTGGGCACAGAAGAGGCAAATGTGGATCATAGTGTAGGCATTTGTTACCAAGTACTTACTTTCTGTATACCAAACACAAGATGAATGCTTTATGTTCACCCACCTTTACAACAACCCTGACAGGCAGATGTTATCATTTCATGATACAGGAAAGGGAGTCGAGGTTCAAAGAGAGATGCATTTCCCAGCTCACTTGAGGTTCAAAGAAAGATGCATTTCCCAGCTCACTTGAGTGGTAAGATTGCAACCAAGCACATGCCTGTCTGACTGAAGAATCTAGCCTCTTTCAACTACACTGTGCTGATTTTTTTGGTGTGTTATGAGGCCAAGGAGGATGCAGAGCCTGGCAGGATGTGCATATTTGGTGTCACTAGTATATGGAGGGCAAAACCCAGGAAGGCAGAGGCTGAGGTCCCAGATCAAGGGCCAAGGTATGAGTGTCCAGCAGCACTGCCAGTACCCTGGACAGCTCCCCAGGAGCCCTGAAGACTAAACCCTCCGACCTGAAGGTTCCATGCGCTTTCAGAACCTCTGCAGCCAGAAGACTGTTTCCCAGTACACTTTGTGTGCTCCTTGAGGCCCTGAGGACTAACCTGGGTCATCACCCACACTTCTCGACCCCACTGTAAGTTTTTCTCTGCAACAGTTTTTGGGAAAGAATGCTGACTCAGAGCGCCCATGTCTCCATGTCCAAATAGTTGAAAATAACTTTAAACCAGCTCTTTCAAGCTAGACCACCTTTCCACAGAGGAAGTGACTGGCAAAGGTGATCTGTTAATCATGCCAAGCCTCCTTTGGCAATGTAAACTCAAACAGGCTGCTTTGCATAATAAAAGGCTAAAATTATGAGCCAAACAGGGAGCAAATAAAGCTTGATAGTTCAGGCTCGAAATCTGCGACTCCACATCCTTGGGCTCTCCTTTCCCATTTGCTGGTCACATGTCTGCCCTCGACTACGGCTGTTTATTTTTAATCCCCGTGTCCCCAAAAATAGGTATTAACAATCTTTCTGCACTTTGTCTGGCAGCGCCTTCTGCATCCACCAAGAGCAGCAGTATTTCTTTGACCATATGCATTGGGGGTTTTCTCTGACAGGGTAAATGGCTCTCTCGCCTGGTATTTAAGTTGGCTCTTTGTGGGAAGTGTTGGCCAGTTCAAACTTCCTTAATAAGTTCTTCATGACTGCATTTGTGATGACGTTAATGAAATCGTTCTGAATACCAGTGGGCAGATTATGAGACCAGCAGCAACACCCAGGGCAAGGGCCCAGATGGAGGGAGAGGGGTGGCCGTGGGGGGCAGCGGGAGCAAAGCTGTGGTGTGGGTGCCTCAAAGAAGGTGAAAATGAATGCATGCTCCCAGGATCTCCTTGTCCCCCCATCTGGAGAGATTCTGGTGGGGAGTATCCAGGAGTTTAATAGTTCTGTCCCAGTACCTGTGCCATCAGGGGTCTAGGAGTCTGCTCCCCCAGACTGCATCTCTCAGCCTTCCACAGGAGAAATCAGTTAGGGTTTTCCTTTCCCAAGTAAGAGAGAACCTACCTGGAGGGAAGCTCTCAGCATTTGGTCTTGTGTCCCAATGTATCGTTCTCCCCACAGACCCCATGAGGCCCTGCCCCCTACCCTGCCTCTGCACCCTCTGTCAGAACCAGCTCTCACTCCTCTGCCTGCCTTCCCTGTCCAAGCAGATGTCAGCCTGGCTCTTACTTCTGCCCTGGGAGCCTCTGGCCCTTTCCTTGTACTGGGGTGGGTGGAGCGGGCACCAGACCTACCCTGGGGGCCAGTGAGCTGCTCCCTGAGTTTATGGGTCACTCTGGCTGTCTATCCTAGGTAGAACCAGCTGTCCTGTGTAGCTGGTATCTGGTGGGCGATGGAAGCGAAGAGAAGGAAGGAGTCAGACATCTCAGCTGGGCCATTTTGAAAGGATCTGAGATAAAAGGTGGAGCAGCTCACCTGCCTGGCCCACCCCACACAGGACATGTGAGTGAGGCTCCCACATCCATGGGGTCCTCATTTGGGTCATACATGCTGCACATTTGTAAATGAATCATGACAGTTTCCTGGCAATCAGGTCTCTTGTACCAAGAAGATCAATATATCACAGAAAGTTTTCAGCAACTGAAAGTAAAATGGATATGGAAGGGGACCAGTTCCCGCATGGCACGGAGATGCTGTAGAGCCTGAGTGGCCCCCCTTTTGGAAACCCCATGCATTTTCTTTTATTCTTTTCAACACGCCTTGCCCTCCAGCAAATCACCAAGTGTTCTTCACCACCTGTAAGCCCCATGCATTTTGAGGGACCTACTGTTTCACCACTTAGTTAATCTCGTGCTATCAGTGGTGTCTGCACCCAGGACGAGGGACTCCCCTGGCTCCCAGCCTTCAGTGCAGGGCAGGAGACACCGGCTGCTCAGG
The DNA here is from genome assembly GCA_004363575.1 of Solenodon paradoxus. Classification (NCBI taxonomy): domain Eukaryota; kingdom Metazoa; phylum Chordata; class Mammalia; order Eulipotyphla; family Solenodontidae; genus Solenodon; species Solenodon paradoxus. The sequence continues at coordinate 75,035 of RJWH01002443.1, read as the reverse complement.
TGACTGGTCAGTCTCAGCTGTCGACGGCGGTGACTGCAGGACCACTGACTTTAGCTCTTGGGGCCAGTGGGAGGCATGAACAGGAGGCAGCGTGCTCCGGCCTCTGGGATTGGAGTCATTTTCCCCATCACATGCACGAGCTGAAGCAAGCCAGGTCCCTCCTCACCCCTGCAAACAGCAGTTCCATTTCATCCTTCTAGACATTCCAGAGCTGCTGGAATAACAGTTTGCTCTTCAGAGAGCCATTCAGTAGCCGGGGTCCCTCTGGCACTTCCCATAGAAAGTAAACAGGAAGGCCTGCTGGCAGTAAGCAGAGTGGGACCAGAGGCTGAGCAGATGTCTGGAGGGGCTGCTGGTCAAGCCACGTGTGGGCAAACGGATGACCCAGTTGAACAGCCCAGCCGGCGAGTCCGCCAGGGAGGTCACTGAGAGGCCAGGAACTGTGGTTTTGCCTCACTGCGACACCTCCCTTCCAGGCCTCAATTGCCCAGCTGTTCAGTGGAGGGTGTGGAAGCGAGGAGGCCCCAGCAACTCTAAGGGGTGTGGTTCCAGGCAGCCCACTTCCTGCCATGGCCTGGAGTTGCCAGGTGAGGGATGGCTCGCATGTGGGTTTGTCCATCTTGGCCTTGTCCCTGGAGCCTGGAACGGTCCAGCCACCCCCAGGTGGTTTGGTTGGAGGCAGAAGTATTCTTCTCTCTGGGCCAGTCGCACCTCGGCCCAGCTCTGCGGCCCTGCTCCCGCACAGCTGGTCTCCCAGCTGGTGTGCACGGCGGTGCCGGAGCAGGAGAGCCGCTCATGCGATTGATTTTAGAGAGACACTGAGAGGTTATGTGATTCTTCCCCCGAAGAAGCTGTTCCCTGCAGGCAAATATCTCAGCTCAGGAGAATAAAAGCTGATAAAAATAGATTCAAACCAAAGCAGTAGAAATTGGAGGAGGCAACTGGGTCTCAGGCCCTCTTCTTCCTGAAAAATCAGCTCCATCTTGGGGAGCAGGGGGCTGGGAGATGGCTGGATCTTGGGACAAGGGCTTCCTGCCAAGTCCTCTCTCTGAAACAACCAGATGGCAACTGGACCAGATCCTTACTCAGGGAGGGTGGCAGGGCTCCTGTTATTTCGAAGAAGGGGAGCTTGGTTGTCAAGCAATCACACCTGGTCAGAAGTCACCAGTCATCCAGGTAATAATAGCAATAGTAGCTAACATTTACGGAGCGCCGGCTAGGAGCTGGGTACCTGAAAAGTATCATTTCATTTCATCCTCGTTGCCAAAGGAGAAGCTGGTGATTATTCACTGCATTTCCCAGGCGAGAGACTGCGCCTCAAAGGAGTAGCCTGCCTGCAGCCCCAGCTGGTCCGCAGCGATGCCAGGCTTACACGAGGCTGTCCCACCACAGAACTGCCAGTGGCGCAGTGGGCAGTGGATGTGCCCACGGGCGGGCTGACCATACCAACCTTTTAAATGCAACGGTATCGATTATTTGCAGATTTCCTGACCGTCCATTTCATCCTGTTTTTAAAAAACCAGGACCGTCCGTAACACGGGGTAGAAGGGGTAGTTGAATTACCCAGTCTGTTGAGTGGGCCCCAAAGCCCCACCCTGTTTTTGTCTCAGGGAAATAAGGTCAGCCTCCCGGGGTCTCGTGGGTCCCAAGCTGCAGGGAGGAGCAGTGGACCCACCAGGGTCCTGGGAGGACACAGTGGTCGGCTGGCGGTGGTGCCGCAGACTGGTCGAGGCCTGGCGCCCCAGAGACAGCCCTACAAGAGGCTGCCAGGGATTTGGACCTCAGCTCCCAGAGCCTCAGAGCTGGGAGCTCTGGGCAGGGGTCCCTGTTTGAGTGTCAGGAGGGCAAACCGGTGACCCAGCAGACAGGGATCATCCCTGGGGAGGGGGCCAGGAGAAGGGGCCCCCACACTTGGGGTTTCTCTGGGCACCTTGAGAAGTGTCAACAAATAAAACTTCTCTAGAGAGGCTGATCGGGAGGTGGTTTTGCACAAACGCCTCGGGGATCACACATTCCAGGACTGATACTCTGAGAAACTCTAGCCCAGGAGAAATGACCTTCAGCAGGGCAGGCCCACATCCCAGGGAAAATCGGCTTCCAGGCAAGGAGTCCCGCCAGAGCCCGAGCCGGAAGGGGAGACGGGGCTCCGGGCTCCAGGAGGGATCTCTGAGTCCGGGGAGCGAGCCCCATGGGTCCCCCTGTGTGGGGCTGATGGGAGACATTAGGATTCGAGCTTGAAGCGACGGGGAGGGGAGGGATCTTGTCGTTCCCCCGCTTAAAACTTACAGGGGCTTCCTGCAGCCACAGGATAAGCCCAGGCGCCTTCCGTGACCATCGAGACTGCATGTTTGAACCCTTGACCATCAATCCGGTCTCGACCCCTCCAACCGCCCACCCTTATTACACTATTTTCACACGGCTCTTCTTTCTTTCAATTCTCCTAATATGCACACCCTTCCCACCTCCGAGTATCTGAACACACTGGTCCGTCTGCTCTCCTCCCATTCTGGGTGGTCTGCTTTTCTATCCTGTCCTACTAGGGGACCCTCCTCAATAAGTTTTGGACACCGTGTCTGAGACGGAAGCCTGCACCCTCTACCCCCCAGCAATTTTCCATCCCGTTCCCTGTTGTTTCTTGGCTTCGGCCTCTCCCAAAGGACTGTCAGCAGCGTGGGGTTGGGAGGATGGGTCAGTCTCCCTGTCACCTGTCACCTTGTTGGACCTGAATAGTGTTTGGGATGGTGGGAGATATGGGGAAACTGCCAGGCTTAAGAAAATTATATTGGAAACCTTCTAAAACATTTTTCTTCAACATTAATGTATTTTTCAGTCAAGGGGAAGTAGGGAAATTCCACGTCACCTTCTGGTTTTATTGTCCACATCTCACAGAGAAAGGTGAGGAAAGAATGCATGTTCTGGTTGGTATTAATATGTCAAATAAATGAATGCAACACCCATTCACAAGTGATAGGCCTTCAAGGCTTTGCTGGAAATGCCTCCTCCCTCAGGAAGCCCTTCCTGATCACCAGTAGCCCAGGCAGGCGGACGTGGCTCTACCCTCCCTGTGTTTTTGCTCTACTTCTCTTTGGTGCTCACCACATTCTGCCTGGGTGCTGCCATGCTCGTGGGCACACCAGGATGCTTTTGATTGCAAATGACAAAAACAGCAGAAACTAGCTTACAGGAACCACAAAACCCAGCTTAAGCCTTGACTCTTGTACCCAGGAAAAAAGAGGGGAGATACCACCACACAAGGCTGGATGGGTCCAGGGAACGCAGGTGAGATCAGCCTCTTTCATACTCCCTCCTTCCCCACCTCTTGACTCTTCTCTCTGTCTGGAGCCCTCCATACAGAGGTCCAATGAAAGGTTTTCTCTACTTGGTAGGGACAACACCTCTGCGACCTCCTGGCTTATCACATCACTGGTCACTATCCACCAATATCTTTACAGCAAACTCCATGAAGGTGTCTTATTGGCCCTGCTTGGATCACATGCCCAGCCCTTTGACCAATCACTTAAAATGGGAGGGGCTTGATGAGGACTCTGTTACCTGCTTATCCTGTTGGCACAGGTCACCATGATGGACAGGCTCACTAGAGTCCGGTGACAGGAGAAGGGGAGGAGTAGTTGACCTAAAGAAAAGAGCTGGGGAAAGGAGTGATGGGTAGATGACAATAAAGAAGTTTGCTAAAATAGCTTACTATGGCTTCTGCTTGCAAGTGTCTTTATGGTAGACTTGGGGGGAGCCTTTTGCCATCATGCAAATTCTAATTCTTTTAATAGTAGAGAGAGGTGGGTATGGTGCTTCCTATTTTTAAAGAGGAAAAAACTAAGGTCAGAGAAGTTAAGTAATCTGCTCAAGCCATGTAACTAGTAAGGAAGTAGCCCAGGGTTCAGACAGAGGTGCGTTTTTCCCAAGACCCCAGCTCGACTCACCACACTGTTACTCCTAGAGATAATCTGCTGTTCAGAATGAAGCCATCATCGCACGTGCTCCCACTCGGAACTCCCCTGGATTTCCCGCCTGCCTGCAGAGCACTCCCAGCATCCCGATTCAAAAACAAATGTCTTATTGATTTAGAAAAGCATCAGAGGCATCGGTTCATAGGCGAGGCTTGGTCCAGATAAAGGAACAAACCACCCTGAAATCCCGGTGGCTTAACCCAGTTTTCTTTCTTGCTCAGTGGACGCGTCCATGTCTATGTCCACGTCATAGGAGTGCTGCTCCGTTGTCCTGGCTCCCAACCAGGCTGGCGGAATTGCTGCCACCTCAGACACTGCGTCCCTGGGCCAGAGGGAAACGGGACTCTGGAGCTTTAGAAACTTCCATTCTCCACTCATTGGCTAGACAGTCTCATCCAACCTCAGGGGTCCCTAAAGTGCAAATCTGCAATGGGACCCGGGAAGAGGAAAACCAGAAACATTTTGAGAACAGAACTAATCAATCATTTTTCAGTTTTCTGTGGTCTATAAGAGAGTATTTTTCAAATGATCTAATTTTAGATCAGTGCATTCTGAAAGATACTATAAAGTTTATTTAATCTCTCTTTAATTATATCCATAATGTGTAATGATGAATTTGGGAGTTTTCCCCATTGCATAAGTGATAAATGCTACTTAATTTGCTTTCGTTATGCAAAAGGTGATTTGTTGACAAATTTTAATTGGTTCTATGTTTCATTTGGGAGCCTCTATCTTTTAAAATGCAAGTTTTAATAGTAAGTTATAGCATCAAAGCTGTTTTTAGGACTTCTTATTTGGAGTTATTGAAATACGTATCTTTCGAAAAAAAAATCCACTAGTTTTTTTTTAAGGTGAAGGATTTTCTTCCATTGGCGACTGAGATGAAAGGGAAAGTTTGAAATTGCTATTTGCAAATATTTTTCAAAAACACATTCCAGGCATGGAACATCTTTATTCTTGATAAGTAAAAAGTCGAATGGACTGTCACTGTGACAGTGTGCTCCCCTTTTAGCACTGGTTTATAGAGTAATAGGAAGATGTTGAGAATTCTTCTTCTTTTTATGTTCCTCATTAACGTGATACTGTATTTCCATCTCTGCCTTCCTTATGCTTCTTGTCTTCAACCAATGGTCCATCTGGGGCATAAATTAACCCTTGGATGACTCACCACAAACAGAATTTCATATCGTGTGCTGGGAAAACCACTGGAATGATTCTTGGCACTCAGCTGGGTGATGAGCCCTGGGCTGGAGACTGAGTACGAGCAACCTGATCTGACCATCACCGTTTCGGGGTGAGCGCCCTCTGTGACGTCCTGCAGCGCCTTCTCTCTATCCCAGCTCAGAAAGGAAAAATTTCTGATGATTTAGAAAAGCAGTGAGCACATCCTTGCTTTAAGCTCATGGTTGGCTGCAGTGCCTTCACATGTCCTTCAGATGACATTGAACTCTGGAAATGCTTCCCACCAGCTTCCGCCAGACTTGGGGGTATGTCTCTGGGGGTGAATCCCGGACTTCGTCACTGGCTTTTGCAGTTTCACAGGTCAGCCCAGTGTTGTTCCCAGAGGGCTAGCTCCCTATCTTTGTGGGCTGGAGGGAGCAAAGAAGAAAAGCGGGGATGCCCATGACCTCATATTCTGCGTCCCTTCTTACCAGGAGTCAACAGCACGGTCTGGGCACACTGACACGGCGGAAGAAGCAGCCAAAGGCTCAGGCAGGACTGGAGGCGAGGCAGACGGTCCCTAACCAGTGCGTGCTTTCCAGGCCTGCCCTCCCCTGCTGGAGCGCGGAGATAATGAAGATAGAACAAGTTCAGAGAAGGGCAGCAGAAGCCATCTAGGAGACATGACTTACGGGAGAAGAGTTTAATTGGTTTAGCCTAAAAAACCCATTACGCTCTCTGGTGGACACGGTAATGCTATAAATATCTGCAAGGTGACAACTGGGGAGAGAGGATGGAACCTGTCTCGCTGGCTATGAATGTCAGCCGGAGCTGGGAGGGAGGGAAGACCCAGCTGAGGACTTGATCCCACTCTGCGGGTTGAAGGCTCTCCTGCAATCGGGAAGCATCCTCTGTTCAAAGAAGCACACACAGAAACCTGTGACAGGAGACGGAATGTCTCCGGGGCCTCTCGCTGAAGTTGGGGAGGGACACGGGGCCCGGCCCCGGCCTTAGCTGGGAACCTCTGTCCTGGGCACTCAGAAGCCCTCCCCGGGGGCCCTGCTAGGGAGGGACGTGTCCAGTGGGAGCCAGCGAGGGGCCACATGCTTGAGGCTGGACCCTAATGGGGATGGGTTTGGAGGAGACCCTGGTGGCCGGGAAGGAGTCAAGACTCCTGAAGCTCCAAGTTCAGTGATGGTGAACTTGACAGCTGCCGTCTGAAACAGGACTTGGCAATGGGGCCCGGGCCCTTGTGGGACCCCCAGGGTCGGGAGAAGAGCTCAGTTCTCAGGGAGCACTTGGGGTGCCCTGTGACAGGGTGTCAGGGTGAAGGGGAAAGTACCTTCCTTGGGCCTGGAGGCTGCCCAGAGTGGCGGGGGGACGAGGGCGTGGGTTCTGGACCAGAGCGTGGAGGCCTGAGCTGCGGTCCCAGATCTCCGTGAATCCTGCGGGACCTGGGCTGACGGCTCTCGCTGTCTTTGACTGAATCTTGTGTGAGAACAGGGGTAGAGTGGAGGGATAAGGCTGAGGGCTCTCAGACCAGACAGCCAGGAGGTGACAGCCAACTGGGTGGTCTAGGAGAGCCCCTCACCTTCTCCATGCTGTGGCTTCTCATTCTGTGAAGTGGGCGCAGCATCAGCATCGGACTGTTTTGGGGATTAAATAATGTGTCCCCTGTAAATTGCTCAGCAGAGCACCAGGGGCGTGTGAGGGGTGGTTCTGGTTACTTCTATCACATCAACTATCGGGGTCCCTGGATTCTTTGCAGCTCAGGGCTGGGACAGGGTTTTCTACAGGAAAGGGGATGTGCCGCAGGGAAGGGGACAGCGAGGCTCTGCACGGTCCTCACGCTCCAGCGGCATGAAGTCTTCGGAGGCCAGGGCTTCTGTCCTGTGCAGACGTGTGTGTACACGTGTTCATTCATTCATTCATGCACCCAGCCAACGCAGCTATCTGGAGCGTTTGTCCATCACAGTCTAGGTTTCGCAAGGTGTGGGACTCTGGTGATTGAGGCTTGGTCCCTGCTCCGTGGCACTTGCGACTGAGCGGGTGATGGAGACGGGACCCAGAGGGCTGACGGGCGATGGTGGGAGATGAGGGGCACAGGACAGGAGCTCCTAACCTGGCCTCAGGGAGAGGGGACAGAGGGCTTCCCAGGACATAGAAGAGGCTTCAGAGGAGCGCTGATGGACATACACCTCGGAGGAGCAGATGGGGAGGGGAGGGCAGGATGGGGATGAGTATTGTGAGAAATCAGAGCATGTGTGAAGGCCCAGGGGCCAGAGACAGCAGAACGCACCGGCCTCGCATCCTCGCGTCCCACCAGCTTCCAGCACTGTGTCGGGTGTATGGTACCTTTACCTGGGTGAGGGGAGCCTCTGAGCAGATTAAGCAGGTGAGTGACGCGGTCATGCTGGTGTTTTAGGAAGACCCTTTGATACTCTTCTGAGAGTGGATTGGAGGGGTAAGAGACAGAGGTTGTCAGGGTCATTCAGAGAAGATAATGATGTGGAGCAGAACAGAATTAGAGCCATTAAAGGTCACAAGGTTATCTTCGTGATGGAGTGACTTCAGGGGACCAGGGAGAGATAGGAGCCCAAGCATCTCACCTGAGTGTGGGCGACATTCCTGGAGACAGCTTGAGGGACACACAGCCCGCTTACCGAGGGGGTTAAGGGCCAAGGTGCTAGGGGACAGACGAGAAGCATAGGGCACAGCCTCCTTCTAGGCACTGAGGCTGCACAGACCCTCCTTTAAAGAGCTCATGTTGGAGGGGCCAGGCGTCACATCCAGGACATAAAATTGGGACCACCCTTGGCCCCAATTCCCCGCCCAGACAGGGTGTGTGTGTGTGTGTGCGCGCGCATGTGTGTGGCTGGGTGTGCGTGCGAGCACACGCCTGTGCCGTGGACTCAGCACTCCTCTGTTTTGGGGATGTGGTTCTCGAGCTCTAGGTCACAGATGGAGCCCTGACGTGGGATGGGACCCTGGAAGTGCCCCACACCCGCTTGCACATTCCAGCAGGGTGCAGCTGGGTTCTCAGCACAGAGGGCTGGGTGGCAGGTCATTTCCGGGTGTTTTCTGGGAGAGTGACAGGGTGAAGGAGAGAAAGGGAGAGAGGAGTGTGGCCCAGCAGAGTCCCTAGGAAGGTGGGAGGTGCCGCGAACGGCCCAGTCTCACAGCCAGGAAGCGGGTGGGCTGTGCATCCACTCACGTGTCCACATGGTCCTCTTCTCCTCAGGGCATTTGTCCCCAAAGAGCAGGGCCCACTTTGCTCCTTGTCCCTTCCACCCTCCCCCTGCTGGGCTCCAGGCACAGGGGCTCAGAGGGCCTCCTGCAGGCCTGGCTCCCTGTGGCCGCAACAGCCCTCTCCTGCCCTCTGATGGCCGCCCCACCAGCTCCGCCGCACGGCTCTTAGCTGCCTCCAGGCCTGTGTGTTCTGGGCTCCGGCCTGGCAAGGACAGAGTGTCTCACGACCAGGTGACATGGGTTTGAGACAGAGACAAACCCCCTCTGAGCGGGATGAGGTTCTGTCTCCAGGGGACCACCTGGGGGCCCTTGGACCGCTTTCCCCCAGGAACAGAGACAGCTCCTGGTGTCCCCTGCTCCACTCTGGCTCCCTTTGGGCCTCTGGATGGGACAGTGACAGTCCCCAGGTCTCCACTCGCTGTCTCCTTTTGACGGTGTGGTGCCTGCCCTCAGCACCTCCCATGCTGCCGGGAAACCCGACTTCATTATCCCATCTCCCCGCCTATGGGACACAATTAATTAATGTTCAATCAGCCTCCGGCCCCATGACGCACAGATACCTGTGTCCTCCCTCAGCAGGAGCCGCAGTGCCCTTGGCATCTGCTCCTGGTTTTCATCATCACAGAATCACTTCCTTCTGCTGCCATTCACTCCTTGCAGTCCAGGCACTGCAATGACATCATTGTAAAGCCCGGCGTGAGGGGCGCCTAGGGCTGACTCCCAGGTGCTCATTGGACCACAGAACGCCACAGAATCCTTTTCACACTCTCGTTGACATCCTTGTGGATGTCATACCATGGGAATGCTTTTGTTTGGAAAAAGTGTGCTTTCAAACACTGAAACGGAAGAGCATAACCAAATGTGTCCTTTCAAGGAATGACTTGGGCCTGCAGACTTTTGTTGTCCTATTTATTCCCTCGGCCCTCTTCTCCTCGGCCTGGCCTGGGAGTCCCCTGGAGACTGTAAGAGGCCGGCCCCGGTCCTGGGGAGCACATAGGCCATGCCTGTGGATTTAGTGTCAAGAGGACGGCTGCCCGACGGGGACCTGGGGCGGGTCTAGGCCAGCTGGTGAGAAGTTGACGTTCTGAGTTCCTCAGCACGCAGCCACGCCAGGGTTCCTAAGTGAGCCTCTGCGGCGGGAGACCCCCAGGTTGGGGGCCAGGGGTCTGATACTGGAGGTCTGGAAGGGCTGGGAAATGCGAGTCAGCACGAAACAGGCCACACTGAGCTCCCCCTGGGCCTCAGTGGACGGGGTGGGTGGCCTCTTCCCACCCTGTCCTTCATCCCCACTGCCTCGCGGGCAGAAGCTCCCATCAAAAAGTGCCATGAAAAGTTCCAGGCGGCGCCCCCTGGTGGAGGAGCTGTCACGCCAGTTGCCTTGGGACCAGCATCCCAGGGACCTGGGTTCGTGTCCTGGGGGAACAACCACTGTGGACAACTAAACAAAAATAACATGCTTCTTCCTCTTCTTTTCCTGCCGGCCTACTCGCCTTCATTCCTGCCTGCACCTTTCCTTAAAAAAACAGCAAGTCTTCAGGTGGAGTTTTCACTGGCAGAATCTAGGGATCTTGGGCGTGGGGCTGCTTGACAAAAGGCAAGGACGTTGATGTACCCTCACTTTTGAGAGTTAAAGGGAGAGCTATCTATAGACACATGGAGGGCACAGGCATCAACCAGGCAAACTGGTATGTCGTGACCTGAGTCCTAAGCTGTGAGACAAGAGTGGAGAGACAGGGAAGGACTGAGGGCACACACACCCACAGAACCCCCTCCCTGGGGGGTTCACAGGCTCTTGTCTCGAGGCTGGCGGTGGAGCCAGTGACACGAAACACCAGCTGCACCCGGCCTCCCTCCTCCTCCCCACACTGACTTGGTGGGGGGCGCAGACAGACGCCCCTTCTCCCACCAGAGTCCCCGAGACCCAGCAGACACCAGGCGCTCTCGAGCTTTCTCTAAGGAAGGACATCCTGCAGTGCTGTTTGATGGCGGAACACGGCACAGTTGATAACGTTCTTCATTGTGCCTTGTTCATGTCATCTTTACAGAACCTTCTCAGGAGGCTGGTGGTGTCGTTCTTGTTTGTTTTTTAAGGATTTTTTTTTTTTTTAAGGAAGGTGCAGGCAGGAATGAAGGCGAGCAGGCAGGCAGGAGGAGAGAGGAGGAAGTGTCTTTATTTTTATTTGATTTAGTTGTTCACACTGGTGGTTTTCTCCCCAGACCCGGGACTCGAACCAGGGGTCTGTGGCCTGCCGGGGAGGCGACTGACCTACCGCTGTTCCACCAGGGCGCCCCGTGAATCTTATTTTATAGCGGGGAGACTGAGGCCTAAATCACACAGCTTCTGTGGCTGGTCGGCCGTGCGCCGCAGACGGACAGCGCACGCCTGCGCGCTCAGAACGCGGCCAGGCTGGGTCATGGGCCTGTGAGCCGTTTCCTGACGTCTCAGGCTAAGGACTCGGAATTCTGGGCTTCTGGCTGAGAGTCGACGGCTTCCCTCCGGAGAGGCCCTGGGCTGGGCCAGGCGCGCCGTCTGGTTTCTGAAGTTCTGCCTGACTTCGACGTGTGTGGGCAACTTCGGCGGCTCGGCCTTGGTGACTGTCGTCGTCTGCAGTTAAAGGTTTGCATTTTTCCCCTTCGTCAGGGTTTTCCCAACCTCACAGGCTAAAATCGTCTCTGGAACTTACTCGGGGCTTTGGAAGCGTGACAAGGAAAGGAATGAATACCGAGGAAGCGGGACCTGTGTGCTGGTGTTTCACCTCCGTTCCCGGCACATCCTCACTGTGACCCCGGAGGCCATGTTCTGGAGGAGGAAGCGGAGTCTGTGACTTGGACAAGGCCACACATGAGGCAAGGGGGTCCGGCCGGGAACTTGGTCTCTTTCACATCCAGGAGTCCAGGCCAGGTAACCCCGACGAGTTCTCAGAAGCCAGGAAATCCCGGGGCGTGAGCGTGAGCTGCTTTTAATTGAGGTAGAAAGGAAACCAGGGACACTGAGGACACTGACATTGCTTTGAAATTCCAAGGACCATGACCTTGAAGACCTGCTGACAAACAGCTTTAGAATGAAAGGGACTTTAGAATTCAGTGATGTTTAATGAACTTTTATTGCTGCCTCCTCCGGGCCAGGTGTGTGCAGGTGCCTTGAGGGCTGAATGGACAAGCCGGGTACCCCGCCTTGATGAGTCCTCCGGTGGCGGCGGGCGCCCAGCGTCTCCCTCCCGCCCCTGAGGCAGGCGGATGGCCATCCTCTGGTGATGTCCTCCAGCACATCTGGGAAGCACTGCACTCGGGACTTTTCTCTTGGAGCCCATACACGTCAGCATTTTCAGCAAAGCAGGATGCTTTTAAATTTCTCTAGGTCCAGAGCTTCCCAAACTCATTAAACCATGGGTCCCCACCCTGATGCCCTCTTGTCCCTGTTGGACTATTGAGTAACATCCTTGGAATTTTCCATGGAATACATTTTTGAGGAGACAGTGACCTGGGGTAGCCCGTGGTGGGGCTGGCAGGCTAATGAAACATTTTCTTCGTTTAGAGTGAACTAGAAGATTCTGTCGTTGGGGCTGATCAGGATTTCTTGCCCTGGCACTCTTGGATAGAGGTATCTGCCAGCGCTTGGGTGTTGCTTTGGCTGCTTTCTTCAAAGGATGTTTTTTGAAATTGGGGCATTAGTCAGGCATTTGAGCCTTGTAGCTTCAGGGGTCCCCTGGGCCAACAAACAAGCATTTGGGGAACATGAGCTTCGTAATATATGCAAGAGCACAGTTTGCAACAGGGGACTGACGCAGCCTGCATGTTAAGAGCGAGAAGGTGACTAGAAAACAATGGCAGTGGGGCCATCTGCCTCCACCTTGGGGAGTTCGGCAGGCAGGGCTCTGCTTCATCATCCTGAGATCACCTTGCCTCTGGCCAGGCTCCAGGCATATGTGCAGGGTGAGATGGGTGAGCAGTGATTTCCAGTCAGCCACCTCCCTGACGGGCCTCCTCTCTGAGGGGACATGTCACAGAACTGTTTACCCAACAAAGCTGATGAAAAGACGTGGCTTATTAGAACCCCAGGGATGCAACAAAATTAAATGCTTTCTTGAGTGTGATGACATTTTTCTTGGTTGGGAAATAGCCTGGCATGTGATGAAGGGATGCTCTCCAGTCACAGGCTTGGCCCTGACTGGGGCTGGTCATGTGATTTTTCGGAGCCTGGGGTTCTCCTGTGAAGCAAGGATAATTCTACCTAGGCATGCCTACCTGATGAATTCGGAGGCCCCCTGGGGCTGCCTTTGAGACTGAGACTGTGCTGTCAAGATGAGAGAAAGTGTGTGAAAATGCCTTGTAGACAGTAGGTGCTGCACAAATGGAAAGGCTTAGCTAAATGCTATCAAGTGCTCTATTTGCTGGGGTTGGAGGTAAGTGAATTCCATGCCGACCTTACGACATACGATATTGTGATTCTCCCCATTTTACAGATGAGGAAACTGAGACCTAGAGAGGTTGAACACTTTGCTGAAGGCTACATGCAGTAGAACTGGGGTTCCCACCATACTCTTTCTAGAGCCCCAGACACTTTCTCTTCTGAGGGCTGAGGTGGGAGCCTTCCAAACATAAGGTCTAGGGGCTCCAGATTCTTCCCTGGAGTCTTTTAAGTCAGGACCCCCAGACCGAGGAGTGGGGGAGGAGGACAGGCCTTCTCATCCGGGGCCCTGCAGGTAAAGATACCTCCTAGTCTCCTGGGGAACAGGGGTCATCATCAAAGCACGTTACTACTTCCACTGTCATGTCACTAGTTAAGGAACATTTGTAAGCCCTTTGCTTCACTCCATTCTCAGAACAACTGTGAGAGAGGGACGACCAAACACCTCACTTTCTAGCTGGAGAAACTGAGGCAGAGGGAAAAGCTTGCAGTCGTGCAGTTTGGAAGCTGCAGAGCTGAGAGCCCCACCCAGGATGCCTGGCTCTGGAGCCTGGGTGTTTAACCATCATTCTGTCTAGTGCTGGTGTTTCAGCCTCCTGGAAGGACCACGGGAGGAAATGTAGGCCAGGCCTGGAGAGAATGCACCCTCCGCATATGTGGTTTTATTAATCCTTGTTGTTATGGCAGGTCTTACTGTCCTGTTTTTATAGAGGAGAAACATGGGCTCAGGGGCTTGTCTGCAGGCACCAGCTTGTACATCCTGCTGGCCCTCCAGAGCCTCCTGCCCTTGGGGGAGCGGATCCTTGAAAGATCCAGGTCCTCCGCCGTGGGCCTCTCAGGGGACCAGGCTCTGCTCACACCTGCTTCACCTCTTTCCTCTGCAGCCAAGCAGGTGGTTTGAAAAGGAGGGTCATGGGAGGGGCATTGTGTGGTGTAGAGAGCCCGGCCACCTGTCTTCCTTCTGCCTTGGCCGCGCCAGCAGAAATCTCATTCTCTTTCCTCCTGCCCTCTGGACATCCGTACAGAGCCCACCCGCTCATCTCAGAATCACATGCTCACTGGTGCATGGTACCGACTCTGAAGGTGCCAGGCCCAGTCTGAGCCAAAGCAGGCAGGGGAGACATCGCTAAGCCACCTGCTCCTTTCAGCACAGTTGATTAGGTGGTACCGCATGATGGGCGCTGCGTGGGAGCTGGGCTAAGAGCGGCTTTGGGGCGCGTTGGGCTGGATTCCAACTCTAGCTCCATCTCTGGGGTGGCTGCTGTAGGACCAGGCATGGTCTGCAGTCGCGTGAAGCTGAGGTTATGGGCAGCAGTGGGATGAAGAAGCAATGAGGGGAAGAAAACCACAGAGGACAGACACAGGACCGAGCTCGCATCGTCCTGGTGACGAATCTCTCACTGGGGTCCTCTCGTCTGGGTGGCTGCTGTGGATTGAATGGTGTCCCACCCCCAGGGACACCCCTGTGTCCACTCCACTCTGTACATCACCATCTTCATCTCCAGCAGGAGACGTGGCCGCGCCAGCTCACCGAGCTGTGATGAAGATTAGATGAGGTTACGTACATGAAGTACTTAGGACAGCGCACGGCATCTAGGAATTGCTGGATAAATGGTAGCTATTAGTGCTATTATTATCTCTGTCCTTGGAGCTCACAGTCTGGTGAGACATGGGCACGAAAAGAAACAGATAATTTCCTAATGACTCTGGCAGGAAGTGGTCCGCATCCTGCAGGAGTGGTGTCAGAATTTCCTGCTTCCCTGCTGGCTCTGGGGTAAGCCATGCGGGCCCCTCTGCACGAGCTCCCCTGCCGCAGCCCCTCGGGGTGGGCATCCAAGGCCAGGCCTCCTCCACTTCACTGTGAGTTTCTCCTTCCGAAGGAGACACCGCTGAAATTGGGAGGCTCTGCAGGGGCCCCCAGGGGATGCTGCAGTGCAGACAGGAGACAATGAGACGGAAACTCCCAATGACCAACGTGAACATAGACACAAGACATACAGCAGCCTGGGGACAAGCAGCACGTGCAGGGACAGGCCTGCGGTAGATGATTTGCATTCCAGAAACAGCAAAGCAGAAGGATTTGCAAGGCGAAGCTGGGGTCCTCAGTGACCTGGGGTTCCTCTGGGGTGGGGTCTGGTCAGCTGTCCGCCTTGGCAGGGGCCGCATTTTCCACTTTGCTGCACTTGGAAGAATCACCTGGAGGTGGATCCCTGTTCTCGAGTACACCTACTGACAAGATTCATGATCTTAAGGATTGCATTTCCCCAGGGACAGGGGAGACACAACTTTCCAGTGACCCCAGAAATTCACAACTCTAATCAGACTTGTGACAATCTGATCCTAATGGTAGAAAATAAATAAATTTTTTGTATTGTTATCTTTATACCCCAAAGATCATTTCTTGGAGCTGGCTAGAAAGTTAATTAGTAAAAACAAAAAAATGATCATTTTGGACTATATCATAATCTGTATAGGAAATCTACTTCCTTCTAGATGGTCAGGTGTGCTAGTCTTAGGATGAGATAGGACTGAAGTTAAATGTCACATTTTCTTTTCTCTTTTTTAAAGGAAAGGTGCAGGTAGGAATGAAGGTGAGCAGGCAGGCAGGCAGGAAGAGAGGAGGAAGAAGCATTTTATTTATTTTATTTAGTTCTTCATCTTGGCTGTTCCCACCGAGCCTGGGACACGAACCAGGGACCTCGGGATGTACGTGGGCAGCACCCAGCTGCTGCTCCATCAGGACATTCCTTCAATGCGGTGTTTATTGGCCTATTGATGAGACTGTCCCCAGGGGCGGCTGCTGTTGGGTCCAGGCATGATCCAGATCCAATCATGTGTGACGTTAAGACCGTGGGCAAGAGTGGGATGCGGACACAGCCAGGAGAAAGGAAATGCACAGGGGAGGGACAGATGGCTGACCAGCACCATCCCTGGTGATACAGTTTGTCACGAGGAGAATTGGTGGGTGTAGTGAGTTGAATGCCCTCCCCAACTCCCAAAGACATGTTCACATCTTAATTCCCAGAACCTATGAATGTGATCTTATTTGGTAAAAGGCTCTTTGACGATGTGATTGAATTCAGGATCTTGAAAAGGGGCCGGAATTATCCGTGAGCCCTAACCCTGCAGACGAGACAGAAGAGCAGGCCGTGTGAGGACAGAAGCAGAGACTGGAGTCACACAACCACAAGCTGAGGAAAGCTGGGGCCAAGCAGCTGCTGGAGGAGGTAAGGATTCTCCTGGGAGCCTTTGGAGCAATGCAGCCCTGCCAGCACCTTGATTTTCCTGTTTTCTCTCTCGAGCTCTGGAGCTGGAACTCGGGCCCGTGGGTTTTACGTGGCCTGCACTTCAGCTACCTGCACCATGTGGGTGCGCCACACACCTTGATTTTGACCCAGTGGTACCGATTTGGGGTCTCCGGCCTTTAAAACTACAGGAGAACCAATGCAGCTTCAGGAAAGGAGTGCAACGGGTAGAGAAGGAAGTGGTGAAAGCATTGGCTGGAGACTGGAAGCCATGAGGTTCTCAGAGAGACCGGAGGCCGCGGGCCTGGATGGGGCTGCTGTGGGAGGAAAGGATGGACAGTGCGGGGCCTCAGAGCTCTTCTGCGGCAGCGCCAGAGCAGACAGGCCAGGGATCCCGGGTGGAAGGCATGGCTGTGTGGTAACTTCCTTTTGATTTCTGCTTCTCCATCTTCCCAGTGATGGCCACCTGGCTTGTCATGGTCACAAGGGAGACGTTTGTCCCGGTGATCTAAGGATGAATGAAGCAGCAGGGATGTCACCTCAGCAGCAGCCAATCACATCAGAATCTCGTCCTTCAGAGGTCACTGCGGCTCCAGGGCTTCGGGACGGAGCTGGGGCTTCCTGAATCCCCGGGGCTTGTCTGAAACCAGGGCCCCAGGTCTGGGCAGCCGGACGGGACTTTCGGATGTCTCTGGATCGATTCCTGCTCACAGAGGCTCCGTCTTCTCACCCCCAAGGCTGATGTCTTTGGAAAACTGGAGCTTACTGCTCCTCGGCTGCTGGCAGCTTCTGGAGAGCCCGGCATGAAGGCACAGGCAGGGAACAGGGGAGACTGCACACACAGCCGGTCTCAGCGGGGCCGCGTGCTTTTTCCTTCCCGAACACGTGTCTTTGTGGTTGCAGTGTTATATTGCACACATTAATATAGTCATATTTTTCACGAGTAAAATTGTTCCTGGCTCACATAATGGGATTAAATCTATCAGTATTTCATGGTATTCCGCAAAAAGCCCCAGAGCTTCCAGGTGCTTAGCCGCACGGACAAGTTTGAGAACCACTAATCTATAAGAAAGGCTAAAATCATTGAACACATCAGGAAGCCGGATGTTCGAAAGGAGCCATTTGTCACAATCCCCCAGCGCTCTGGGAGGTGGAAACTGCATATGAGTACAGCCAAGCTGATAGATGGAAGTTATTTAAAGTTTTAGAAGAGTAGTTCATTAGACTTCATGTTGAATAGAATTGAGATGAAACGTTCTGGAAGACCTCTCTGGCCTTCAGAGTCAAACCAGAACATCTGCCTCATTACTTCATGAGCCAAAGAGTGTGCTGAGGTCCTGGCCACACTGCAGTCTGTCTGCCCCAGCCCGTCCCCAGCACAGATGTCCACCCCTGGCCCCAGCACCCGCCGCGACCCTCCGTGTACCCCTCCTCAGTCCATGGACTTGGATGCATCCTCAGGGGAAAGGAATATCCTGGGATGGGTCCCTTGTCTCCCTGACCCCAAGTTTTCCTACAGAGCTAGCAAATAGAACCCCAAAAATGGACTGAGAGACCCTGCAGATTTTCCTAGTTTCTGACAGCAAGGCATCTCCAAAGGCCAAGAAGCCTGGACATTGGTCTCCTGTCGGAGAACTTCGTTGTTCCTCGGAACTGAGTAATGGCCCTGTCACAGTGAGGGGGCATGCATCTGGGTTACTGGACACTCCCAATCAGACAAGTAAGAGAAGTTTCCAGAAAACCAAGGAGGTGACGGTGATTTGGAATGAGAAGACAGAGAAATCAAAAGAATAATCTGACAGTACAAATAACAGGAAAATTCTATCAGTACCAACATTAAATATCGCACGACGAGGATGAGAAAGAAGAAAACAGTTGCAGAAAAGCAAGTGAGCAAGGGATACACTCTCAACCCGGCAAGAGTGACTCAAATCAAGCAAACATTTCCTTTATAAAACGGAGTGTATGACAAGAAAAGTTAGCTAGCTGGGGCGGCGGTGGGTGGGGGACTTACCGAAATCCCTCTTGAATGGGTTCACTGCTAGCTCTGAAAGAAATGATGAGTTCGCCGCATGATGTTCAGTAATAATTTACTCAGCCCCTTCTGTGCTTCAGGTCCTATAAGGGAAAGAGCTGTCTGAAGAGGGATAAGCCTGCCCTGGTAGAAGAGGGTGCTTGGTGGGGGTCCGGGGAAAGGTGATTAGTTACAAGATCAGGTGCAGTGGCGGGAAAGCAGGCTCGTGATGGGAAACCCAGCACCTGAACAAAGGGCGGGCGTGGCCACCGCTGGCGGCTCACGCAGGAGCCCACCGCCTGCCTCCCTCCAAGGGGAGCCAGCAGGAGCACGAATGACTTCGAAAGCCTCTTGATGACTTGGCCCATTCATAATGCAGCCGTGCAGCCCAGGAGCTCAGACACCGGCTAGCACGATGGAGTCTGCCCTGTTATAAATATTTGATCTTCTAAAACGGTGTTACCGTAAATATTATTTGCTGCCCTGAAAAGCTTCGAGCTCATAGTTTTAATTCCCCACATTAGGAGGCTAATGAAGAGGATTTGAAAGTGCACTCTCCAGGGACAGGGCTTACTGGCAGGTTCCATTCCAGGCCCTGGGGAGGAGGTTAAATTCAGATCGGGGGTACCTGCTCCCAGCAAGGGAGACGGCCAGCGGGTGTGGGAAGGGCTGCAGGCAGAGAGGGTCCAGCCAGTGCTGGGGGGCTGGGCATGGGGGGCAAGGAGAAAGAGACTCCTGCTGGGTCCCTAAAAATGGGGGGTCTTCACCTCATCCAGGGCCCAGAGAAGTGGTTGAGCCTGAGTGTCCGGTGAGGGAGAGACCTTTCGAGCTCCATGGCCGGCGGAGGGCTCGGATCATGATGCTCGTGGATGGGGAATGATGAGTGAGTCACATAGAGAGTTACAATTTCTAAGGGATTTTCATGTCGGTTGGGTTATTTGTTCCACCAAGTTCCTGAGGGCATTACAATGCTTCTCAGGGCTCAGAGAGATGATGGGACTTGTCCAGAGTGACTCAGCAAGGAAGGGGCATGAGAGAAGCCAACCCCATCTCTAACCTGGGCCTCAAGCAACTCTGAGTATAGTGTCTTGGGTCTGGGCCTGACTGCGAGTGGAGTGTCCCGCAGACACCGCGGTCGGGGCTGTGCGGGCCCCAGTCACTGTGGGCTGAGGTGGGATTGTGGGGGACTGTAGGGGGATTGGAGGGATCTGTGGACTGAGGTGGGTTTATGTGGGGCTTTTCCTGGAGCTGAAAGCCCCCAGCAGCCTCCAGAGTCAGTGGATCCTAGAATAGAACTCACACTTCTTGAGGCCTTATGTTCTGGGGCTCAAACCCCACCTACAAAAGGGATAACAGAGGCCCAGAGAAGTTCTGTCACCTGCTCAAGGTCACACAGCTAGGAAGTGCAGAACTTGGCAAGAAACCTGAGCTCTTCACCACCGCTTGTTCCCCTGGGCATTTGACACGGAGATCATGCCAGGGCCTAAAACAAATTTAGCCCCCAGGATGGCTGGTGCTGATGATTTAAAGGGCCCAACAGTACTTAATCTTCCCGCTCGGCTCCCTCATTTTAGGAAATGTTGAGATTTAAGAGCCCATAAAACTGAGCTATCACCGTGCTCTGCCACGCACCCTGCACGGCTCTTCTGGGCTACGCTGCTGGCGGTCCTGGACTTGTCCCGACTCACCCTGGGAGCACTCTGCAGCCGATTCAGTCTGCCAGGCTCCTCAGGCCTCAAGCGGCCTAGTGGGTCGTTTATGTCCTTGCCAGCACTGGATTGACACACGGTGTGGCCATGTGCGCAGTGAGTTCGTAAATTGTCCGGGGTTCTGGCGGCAGCAGCAGCTGTGCTGGGCATCAGGGTTCAGCCTGCTCACCGAGAAGAGGGCCATGGATGGAGCAGTGCAGAGGGACCACCTTCCTGAGGCCACAGCAAGACAGAGGCCACTCGTGTCTCTGGAAGCAACCCTGTGGCTACTAGGAACCCTGCTTCCAATCTGCCTCAATGCTGGTTTTCTTCTGCTTGGAGTTCCCTTCCAAAGTCAAGGGCTTGTGAGTAACATGACCTGTTGGTGAACATATACATTCTCTAGTCATGCCCCAGTGGTCTAGCCATACCCAGCATGGTTCTGCACTACAGCAGGTCAGTGTGAATTGGATGGGTGGACGGATGGATGGATGGATGAGTGGATGGATGGATGGATGGATGGATGAGTGGATGGACGGGTGGATGGATGGGTGGATGGATGGGTGGATGGTGAGTGGATGGATGAGTGGATGGATGGGTGGATGGATGGGTGGATGGATGGATGGATGGGTGGATGGATGGATGGATGGATGGGTGGATGGGTGGATGGATGGGTGGGTGGGTGGATGGATGGATGGATGGATGGGTGAATGGACGGGTGGATGGACGGGTGGATGGATGGGTGAATGGATGGGTGGGTGGATGGATGGATTGATAAAAGGAAGGATGGATGAATGTTCAGAAGGACAGATGAAGGAAGGAAGGGGTAAACTGATTTTTGTAATGTCTCCAATTGTTCATACTTCCCTATAACTGCACCCTTTGTAATATGACTTTTCAGCTCCTGATATGAAAACATGGAGGTCTGCCAAACCTTTTCCTTAAATCTGGGCTGGCCTTTGGGTAATGGAATGCAATGAGAGTGACAGTGAGCTACTTCTAAGCCAAGGCCTCAAGAAACTTTACACCTTTCTGTTCTTTCTCTAGGACCCCCGTAGAGCCGCCAAGCGAACAATTGTAAGCTGGCTGACTGAGTGGGACGAGACACATGCAGTCTCCCCCTCTCTTCTGGGCACAGCCAGCTGACTGCCAGACATGTGTGTGAGAGGCCTCCAGCTGGCCTTCCAGCTGACCGCAGAGGCACGGTGAAGCCGGCCACATCTGGTGCGGGTCTGCCAAGTTGGCTCATGGTCTCACAAGCAGTAAGAAATCTTTTTGCTTTATGTTAGCACTTTGCCATATAGAGTCTAGTTTTGTAGTGAGAGCTGAACCAGTGTGGAAACCTTGGGGACCAATGCCCTATTTCTACTCTCTTTTTATCCCATGCCCTCATCTCCTATCACATCCTAGCCAGAGCCTTTCACCCCACACTTAAACTTCCTTCTAAGACCGTGTCTAAGATGTTGGGCAAGCTCCTTCAGTTCATTCAGCCAAGACCTTCATGGTGCACCTGCTTTATGAGAGTCCATCCAGCTCCTCGGAGACAGAGCAAGACCACCTGCGACTTTGCCTTCAGTAAGCGCTCAGCAGTCACAACAGTCACAATATTGAAATATTCATGGGTTTTCATCATGTCACATACTTGAGCATATCATTGGGGGAGTGACCAGCAGATTGAGCCACTGCTGACAGCCTCTTGTGTGGCCAGCACCGTGATGGGTGCTGGGGAAGGGGACACAGAGGCAGTGTCTCTAGACACCAAGCTCCTGCGAGTGCTGCAGTGGGGAGTCCGCATGCATCCTTGCTTGGGGAGGAAACGCAAGTGCCGAGCCAAAGGGACAAATGTCACGTTAGGCTTTTAAGTTCAAAAAAACCACTTGGCAAGCACAGCTCAGGAGAACTGGGCCCTCGCAGCAGACCCTTGAACGTCTGAGAAAGGTTTTAGGTGTCAAAATTACAGCTGAAAAACCAATTCAACGTTGAACTACAGAAGACATCTAAATTCATTATGGTGTCCTGATAGAAGACACGAGAGCTGCCATCTGGTCGGACCATATCTGGAGGACGTTCAACTGAAATCTCTACCCTGCAGAGCATATGCACAGACCGGGGTGAGCTGGAGGGAAGTGACTGGGGAGGAGATGGGAAACTGGGCTGGTGTGCTGATGGGATTATGGCATATTTAACCTGGAGAAGAGAAGATGGGAGGGCAATTCAAGTATGTGAAAAGTGTGTGTTTAGGAGGGCTGGGCTTTTCAGCGTTGCCCAAGCAAGCATGGAGGAGGCATCGCAAAGGGACAAACTTCAGTTCTGCTTCAGAAATCAGTAACCCCTTGAGCTGCTGCCCAGCCAGTGCCAGGCTCTTGCTTGTGACTGTGGGACCCTCCCGCCGAAAATTGCTGGAGAACGGTCCCTGGCTCTATGAGTTGGGGGTTCAGTGATAGCTTCCTTCCACCTCTGAGCTCCTGTGAAGACTCCACAAGCGTGGCTTCGAGGCCCTCAGGTTCTGCGAAGTTCCGTGGAGAGTGCTCACGGGGAGTTAGCATGGAACGTGCTTCAGTCGCCCGACGGACTGGGCTGGACTGGCGGCTGCCGAGCGCCTGGGAGGCACGGTCTCCTGGGAGCTGCGTGTGCTGCAGTCTTTCTATAGGGACCTACATAAATATTCTGTCTATATAAAGTTCTCATGTCCCTGTTGCAAAAACACCACCTATAATTTATATAACTACATGGCGTCTATAGACATGTGATGTGTAATTTATGATTCCACTCTGAAGAGATGGGGACAGAATATGGGCTGCTCTTTATTATGATGAGTGACTCATCTCTCCCAATTAAAGGGTCTGAGAGACTCTGAAGGCACGGTGTCAACTGGAGAAAGCTGGGGTGGGAGAAAGACAAGGGAGGGAACTAGCCCGAACCCTGAGCTGGAGTGGTCAGAATCTCCGTGGAGGCTGACCAGCTGGGTGAGGGCATGCTGCTCTGGGGTGCGGTGCTGCTGATGAGCGAAATAAAACGAGCCCACGTTTTTTGAGGAGTTTCTTATGCCAGGCCTATGCTTCACAAATATCATCTTAAACCTCGCAACTGTCCAATGTGGTGTCTCCTCATGTTGCTTCTGGAAGAGCAATGAAAGAAAAGAGAGTGTAAGCAACTTACCCAAGGCCACACAGCCAGGAAGCCACTGAGCTTGTATGTGGACGCTGGAGTCTGCACATGGCACCTCTTCCCAGTCTTGTCTGTCTGTCCTTCTGCCATCTGCAGCCCCTACGAGGACATGGGATTCTGTCAAGAAGCATTTCAAGAGAGTTGAACCATCCCACCACCCCCTGTGTTGACCCCTCCCCTGAGATGAGACTGCAGAGAAAGATGCCTCTGCCGGACGACATGAATGAATTCCATGGCCTTGCGGGTTCGTCTCTGCTCACTGCATGTCTCCCTGTCACTCCGGTGGCAGGACTGCCAGCCTCCAAGCTGTTGCTTGAGAGCGATTCATGACCGGCACATGGCGAATGCTGGCGCAGCAACTTCCACGCCGAGCCTGGACAAACGGCAGAGCAGACAGGGGGCAATGCAATTTACAAGGAGTCTTAGCAGCCAGGCAACGGGCAATAAACCAGAAAATCACCGGAAACTCAGCGGAGCATGAGCTAAGCGAATTGCAGGATTTGTGGACCAATTTACACCCATCAGAGGAGAGGTGAGAGGAGCACAGCAGCTCTGAAAGCCACGGCCGGAGGCTGTCACCTCAGTACACCTGTTGAAGGTCAGCAGGGACACGTGGTCCCTGTCAGGGGCCATTGGTGAGACAATCCCCAGCCCCCCTCTGAGGGTACCTCAAGGCTAGGTGTGGAGGATGGAGGTCAGCTGGAGTAAATGTGTGTGTGGATGGAGTGAGCTGCTTTTTCTTGCTCCCAGGGAACCACCCAGAAACAGAGTCCTCCTCTAGTCTCCATTCCAGGGAGCACGACCCTTAGGCAGTGAACCCATCTCTCAGGTGAGACAGACGCCTCCTCCAGCAGCTGGAAAGAGCTGCCTGAGGACATGGGGCTGAGCAAAGGGGAGGAGCACCTGCTCCTCAGGAAACACCCTCAGCTCTCAGGAGGAGAAAACTCCCCCATCCCTGGGGCCTGTGGATGGGAGACAGGTCTGCACAGTACAAATATATCCACCTCATGAAACAAAAGCTCTTCAGAAGCACCTAAATAAAGATGCCCCTCCTCCCATGGTGCGGACCAGAGGTGTCTGGTCCCTGGCAGGCTAGCACGTTCAAGCTCAGCGGCATGAATTAGCACACGGGAGTCATAAATGCCCAAGATGCGGGAGCCAGGGGGCCCACGTGCTGCCCCGCAGTGTAGGCCTTGTGGATGCTGCTGGGAGGTGAGGAGCGAGATACCGCACGTGGAGAAACGGCTCAGCTTTGCCATTTGTCACCAAGGCTCTCTGGGGCCCCATCCAGCTCTGCCTGGCTGTGGTGTGGTGATTTTCAGCACTAGTGAGGGGCTGGGCATTGCCCTGGCAGAGCAAACAAGACCCAAATTTCCCACAGCCACGTGGCGCTCCTCCCTAACTGTCCCCCTTTCACTTGACTCTCAGTTCTCCAGCCACCACTGGCACAGAAGGGCTGCCCGAGGCCTTCCAGCAGCTTGGCTGGGCCTCACGAGGGGTCTGTAGAGGACCTACAAGCCTCCGCCAGCTGCCCTGTCCTCAAACGGGGAGCTGTGAGGGTGGTGCCAGAGAAGCCGCAGGATGGCTGCCCCTCAAAACCCTTTCCCATCTTTCCTGAGTGTGGAGAGGGGGCGAGAGCCCAGCCTGAGCGAGACCGTGCTGTCTGAAAATCCAGTGGCAGGGCACACAATGACCCTCACGGTTTAGGGGAGACAAAGGTTGGCAGCAGGGCTTCTCTGATCGGAGCGGGAGGGCAGAGGTGGCTCCACTTCCCCTCCACACGGCTGTGAGACTCGCGTGTGCAGCAAAGGTACTAGTGTGGGCCTCGCAGTTCCGAGGAGCATCTGAAGCAGCACGTGCGGGTGCTCAGTGCGGGCCTGGCACACGGCTGGTACCTGCGCTGACAGTTACTAGTCTCAGGGGCCAGAGCTCCAGTTCCAGGGACTAAGATGCACATGTTCTGTATCTACTCATTATTAGGACCTCCGAGAGATTCCAGACCTGGGGACAAGCAGGAGGCTCAGAGTCCTGAGCTGAGCCAGGCTCCTTGGGACAGGCTGGGACTGCAAATAAGAGCAAAGTCTAATTTCCAGGGCGATCAACTGAATGGTCGGAAAAATCAGGGCAAGAAAACCATAAGGACAAGAAGAAGAACCAGCTCTTCCAGGACAGATGGATCACAGAGTGTCTCAGTCAGCTTCTGCTGCGTCACAAAGAACCACAGCATCTCAGTGGTCTGTGACGCTAGCACCTGCCTTGCTCATCTGAGCCCCCTGGGGAAGTTCTGCTGCCCCTCCCAGGCTGAAGAAGCAGGAATTACCCAGGACAAGCTCTTCTCAGGGCTGCAGAGCTCACAGCACAGGACAGCCAGTGAATCCGTGAACCCTCCTACGGCTGAGGCTTGCAAGTGGTACCCTGTCACATCTGCCCATCTGATCGACTGGCAGGTCACAGAGCTGAGCCTGAGGTTAAGGACGGGGAAGAACACATGCCAATGCTGAAGTCATAATCAGGGTACAGCTGCAGAGAAGGGCGAGCCCCTTTCTCCACGTGCCGTGTCTGGCTCCTCACTTCCCAGTGTGGCTGCTATTTGAATCTACTGCACTGGAAGTGCATGCTGCAGGGTGGGAGTGGATTTAGGAGCGAGAGATGACCAAGGGGACCTTCACCCAAGGGAGGACACCGACTCCAGCGAAGGCCCCTTATGTGCCTGGTGGCGTTTAGGAGGGATGACAGCGTTCAGCAGCAGAACTGGCAGAGGCAGAAACAGTCACGTCCAGGCCTGTGGAAAATTCAAAGAGCCCCACCGGCCAGGACCTCTCCGCTCTACTTCATCAGTTACCATGTGGGTGGGCGTAGAAATGGGGAAGTAAGTTGGGAAAGTGGGCAAATGGCTGCTCTATCAGGAAGCGGGGCTTGTGATCAGAGAAGCTTCCCTGGACTTGGGTGATAGAGGAAAATGACCAAATGACAGCATTCTTGAGCAATTCAATCCTACAAAATCCCATTTTTCTCAGGCAGGCCTAATGTACCCAACTGCATCTTACGCCAGCTCTTGGAGTGCAGTTGACTGGAAATGCTGAGAAGGAACTCGGGATTAATTAAGCGAATTATTAATTACTCAGTCCAATAGGATTTTAAAGAGATGGCCTTGGGGTCAAGAGTCTTGCTTATTTATTTACGGTTTGTATTCCTACTAACTTCCAAACAGCGTTGAGATGATGGACAATTAAAAATATAGGCGCCGGGACAGTGAGATTAAAGATGTCATGGTCGGAGTCACATGGATGAAGGGAGGAAATGATTAAACTAGAAACCCAGCAGAAGATAGTTACTTCAATTGCGCATTAAATTGAACTAAAGCAAAAGGGAAAATATGATGAGTTATTGGATAAAAGGAAGGATAGCCATTTTTCAGGAGAGTCAAACTTCTCTGACACTCCATGTGAGCACAAATTTATCATGAGAATCTCAATATCAGGACAGTGAGGCACATAAGAGAGGCGCTCTTCAAATTCTTCTGCAGAAGATGCAGAAACGCTCTTCAGAGTCATTTGTTATATCGACCCTGGATAAAAGCAGAGGTCTTAGGGATGATGAACCCTTCTAGATTTAATACAGCACCAGCTAATGGCTTATAGATTGTTGTGGAGGCAGGTCCAGTTAGGAGTGTTTAGGAGGCCAGTGCTGGAGCCAAAGGTCCGCGGCTTGGGAGAGGCTGTGGCTTCTCTCTTGGAGGCCAGGCTGGGAGACGTCTCCCCTGCGGACCCCACCTTATCTGTGTCCCTCTAAACTGTGTGTGGTCAGTGAGGCAATGTCCCGAGCATGGAAGGCAGGAAACCCCCTGGTGCAGGACAAACTCAGACTACAAGATGGAACATACCCAACATGATTTCGTGTACACAAAGCAAACATGTCTGCCAAGATGAGGGCCTTGTACTTGCTAAGTGTTCTCAGCGCTAAACCTTGGGTTGTAGACATTTGAAGACTTGGTGTCTTGATCATTTTCTTTACTTTCCAAATCTTCTAGAGGGAGATGTGTGCATTTCATAAAGACAAAAGAAGTTTCCGTTGTAAATCCTGGTTTGAGGTCTTTGTCTTGCGGAAAGGCGTCACCAGCGCAGCTGTTTTCCAGCAGACGCTTCCAGGCGGGTGGGGATCCACTCTCCAGAGGTCCAGCACTCTCTGCATTCTGGGGGCGCCTCCCGCACTGGCTTCTTGCCCAAGCCCCCCTTCCCCAGCAGCGTCACTGAATCACCTGCGTCGGTTGGGGGGATGTGAAGATGGGAGAGCTGGGCAGCTGCAATTCCCTGCAAGTATGAACGTGCCGTTTCACTGGCACAGCTCCTCTGGCAGGAACACTCGCCCTGCGTGGCAGACATTTTAAAGACGTGCGCCCCCTGCTGGTCCAGTGTACCCGTGGGAACCTCCTCAGAGGAAGTCGCCACGGCTGCCGGTGAAAACTGGGCTATCAAAATATTCCCCCAGCACTGCCCAGACAGTAAAACGTGGAGAACAAATTCACTATTCACCATTACAGATTTAGTTAAACAAACTCTGGTGCTAAGACACAGAATACAGGCGTCACCAAGACGAGCTTGGAAAGATCCTTAGTGATGCTTTGTGGTTCTCTGCTCAATGAGCACTGCGGGTTGTTGCAAATGACCATGAACGGGACCATCTTATTTTCTGGAAAAAGGAAAAATGCATCTATCACGAGGATTATAGATGGCTTTCCTTTCTCTGCATGACCCCTACTTTGGCTTTTCTGTATTTACTAAAATTTCTATTATGATAATGTATTTTTTGGCTAAGATGAAAAAAGGAAAAGACATCTTTTTCAGAGCAGTCATATTTTATCATTCTATTTCCTGGAGGAAACTAAAGGAACATCTTCTGGTTTAGTGCTGGAAGTTCTTCAAGGAGCATATTTAGAGGAAGCCTGCCCTGGCTTCAGGCGAGTAAGTTGGAACTGAGCAGAATCAGGGCCTCTCCATGTCATATGTCGCCCCTGGAACTCTCTTTACTATTCTCCCTGGGTTTGAAGTCATTCCTGAGAGGCAGTGAAACCCCAGGACCCACCTCCTCTCTCGCCCCTGCAGACCCCACAGTGAGGGCTTAGCCGTGAGATGAAGAGGGGCCCTGTCCTAGACTGAGGCTTCTGGGAGACGTGCCTTCCTGTACGTGATGACGGCGGGAAGAAAGGACAGGAGCAATCGCTACTCCTGACATCAGACTGGCTTTTAAAAGACGACATGTCCTCCCGAGGATAAACCAGCTTCGAAGAGACCCAGAGCCGTACCCCTGTGTCTCGTGTATGCACTCTGAGATTTATTTGGCTTTTTACTGTTAAGTTCAGCCTTCCGAAAATTCATCTCAGTCCAATTTCTTACTGTGTTGCTCCTCTTTGCAGACGGGCAAAGACAGAGGAACATTTTTCCTCTTGGCTTCCCTGGCTTAAAAGCCATGAGGAGTGAAGGGAAATGTCTTCAAGGGAAATGAATAAATCTGGGCGCGTCGAGTGTTGCGCAGACTCTGCCGGGAGAAGGAGGGATGACTGCTGGAAACGAAGACGGGCAGGAAAACTGGTGTGAAGGCGACGGCCGCAGATCGCACACTGCAGGAGTCCCGGGCTGGGAGCGGCACAAGTGAGCCTCGCTTGAGTTAAATCAGTCCTTAAGGTGTGGCCCAGGAACCTGGGTACCCTACAAGCTTTCCTTCACAGAAAGCAAAGAAAGGGTATTTATGGAGGGTCTCCCAAAGGCAGGTGCTTGCACACGGCACCTCCGCTGCTGGTTACATACACCCTGTGAGGGAGGAGACCCAGGCTCGGAAAGGTTGAGAAACTTGCCTGAAGACACACAGCTAGAAAACGGAGGGTCTGAACTGGAAGCAGGCCGGACTCCCAAACACAAGCTCTGTGTGTGCTCCCTGCCATCCCCTTCGATGTCAGCCAGCGTTTCCAAAATGACAAAAGCAGAGGAACAGCTTAGGCCAGCGCTTGGTCGGTCCTGGTGCCTGTCCGCTCCGCTGTGGGCAAGATGGACTTTAAACACTGCAAGTGCTGATACTTCTGGCGGGAGCCCCGTGTTCGCTTCGGGCTGTGAACACAGGGCCACTTCAGCTGGTCTCAGCAGGCCAGGGCCAGCGTCTGCTGCCTCCCAGAGATGTGGCCGTTCATCGTTCTTCGCTGTGGCGTTCTGCCCCGGTCAGCAGAAGGGGTGTCCCCGCTTTGCTGGGCCAAGCAGTGGCCAGAAGTTCCCCAGAGGCTCTGCTCACAGTGGAGACCTGCTCCTTCATTAGCGTCGACTGGGCCAGCTGAGTTCTCAGCAAGGCTTATAACTTACCTCGAAGCACTTTTGAGCGTATGGGGACGTGTGAGGATAGTGTGATCATTCTACCCAGGTTCTCCCTTTGTCCCGTTTTACCCTCTCTTGTATCTATTTCTATCATCTATCTATTAGCTATCTATCATCTATCTATTATCCATTACCTCTATTTATTATCTATCATCTATCATCTGTTGTGTCTGTTGTCTACAATCATTGATCATCTAGCATCTATCCATCATCTATTATCTATCATCTATTATGTCTATTAGCTAGCATCTATCTATTATATCTCTATCTTCTATCTACTTGCCTACCTATCCATCCACCTATCTATTATCTATCATCTATTAGCTACCTCTCTACCACCTACCTATCTATCATCTACCTATCAGCAAGCTAGCTGCCATCTATAATATGACTACGTCTGGTTTTTTCATAACTGTCTGACCTCAAATGTTGCATCACTTCCAATTATAATCTCACACTTCACGATCATTTCTCTCTTCTCTGCTCCATATTTGCAAATGCCTGTTCCAGCAGTGAGCAACTTGACTCCAATTAGCTTCACTATATTTACTCCTTCCCTCGCTCCCCCTGATGCACTGAATCTCCTGCCAACACCAGCTGCTTCTGAGTTGTTGGCCCCGCCGCTGCCACTGCAGCCCGTGGCTGCTTCCCAGGCCCGGGGGGCCACCACCTACTGGCCCTGCTGCCCCTCAGCCCTGGCCATACTGCCCCCACAGGAGGGAAGAGCAGGGAAGAGAGGTGTCTGAGAGCTTGATCTTTTTCTCAGGGTCTTTCTGTATCATCTCCCGGTGTAGCTGACACAGTCTGGGAATCATGCTCACTTGTGGGTGAAGCTGTAGGGCTGGACCTGGTTTCGTATCAGAGGACTCCCATGCCCTCCACTCCTCCAGGTGCTTGGATGGGAGAGAACCAAAGCATCAGCCATTGCTGCTGAGAGCCTTTTGTCAAGGACATGAGCCGAAGGCAGCAGAGACTAAGTGACAAAGCTGAACTTGCATGGCATGACATGCAGAGTGTGGCCCATGGCAGCCACTTTGGCCCCCAATGCACGCAGGAGGTTGAGTCGGCAGAGCAGGCCACTCTGCAGAGAGAACTGAGTCACAGAGGACAGGACTGGGTCTATCTTTTGTGGGGCCTGAAGCTGCCACACCTTTAATAATGCATTCTTGGCGTGCCCTGGTAGAGTAGGGGTTAGGTCCTCCACCTCTGGCTGAGTGCAATCCACATACATCCCAAGTAGCCGGCTTCATATCCTGGGGCCAGGGAAACCACCACGGTGAGCATTAAGTAAAATTAATAACACGCTTCAAGAAAAAGAGTATGGATATGAGACAGAAACATGAAGACTTTAGCTGTCCTTCACTCTTTCCATAACCGTTTATTTAAATTAGCCCCCATGGCTTTCTGCTCCCTGCACCAAGAATCCAGGACTCTGAATCTGCCGATACTGACAATGAACAAGTGCTACTTCTTCTTTCAATTTTGAAGGCAAACTCAGTTCAACACTTTTGTCCCTTTAAAACTAGACCACTGATCCAGATGAGGTTTGGTGTTTTGTAGCCGTAAATATAGAAGAATCAGCAGTTAGAGTCTTGACATCTCTAGTCCAGCTTTTTAGTCCGGTTCATGAAGGTACCTTCTAAATCAAGTGTCTGAGTGTCCTTCAGGGTTGCTGTTGGTTCCAGGTTCCTGGAACTGTCCAGAGAATGTCAGAGTCCAGATCAGAAAGCCCTTGCAAGTCAGCTCGCAGAAGATAACTTTTGGAAGTGGAAAGTTCACCCCTTTGCAGGGGCGGTGGACCCCAGGGATGCTGGGGCAGGTTGACTACTAATTAGGGAGGCTGCTTGGGTTCACCGACTTGCCGACAGGGGGCAGTGTGCTCGGTGGGGACTCCCTCCCACCCACTCACCTCCATTTTCTTGCCAACAGGGACAGTGGGATGGCAGGGTCCCTCTTCCCCCTCTCCTCTTCCTCCATCTTCCCATGGTAATCCAAGAGATGTGGGGCTTTTTTTTAAGGAAAGATATTGCAGTGTTAATGTCACTGATGTCACAAATAAGAAAAACCAGGGTCTGTTGGATTCATCATCTAGTCAATTCCTTCCTGGCTCAAGTTCAAGTTTGCGTTCACTAATGAAGCAAGTTACTTAACTTTCTGGAACAATGGGTCCCTCTACTGTAAAGCACTTCAACCAGAGCTAACAGGTATGACTCAAACTATTTCACGGCTGAGGCAGCAACAATTTCTGCTCCCATTTCACAGATAAGGAAAAGAAGGCACAGAGTGTTCAACATTATTTAACAAATTGTTACTTTTCTTTTATCTGAAGAGATGGGCATAAGGAAGACTAGAGGGATTCGTTCAAGGTCATGGCATTTGTCTGACATACAAATGACATATAAATGGAATGCTGTCTTAATTTCAGGGGGAAAGTGGCAACAGGCTCTTTCCCACTCAGTGGGGACACACGAGCCATGGTGAGCCCTTGGAGATATATGAGGTGTGGCTTAAATGAGCCCGAAAGCAAGAAAAGACTTTTACTCCGAGCAGAGTGAGCACTGGGTGGTGAAGAAGGGCTGGAGGGCTCCAAGCTTCTAGAACTTTCTCCATAGTAATGGAGGGCAAGGAGGAGCCCTTCTGTCTGCAGGACTCAGAAGGTCAGCTCAGAAGCACCAAGCCGGTGGACAACCTTTCCTTCTGCTTCCCCGAGAAGGAGGCAGCAGGGATCCTCCCTGAGGCCCGATAATGCTCTCCTGCTTTAAACATATGGAACCGAGTGTCAACTGCATGTTTATGTGCCAAACTTCATGACTCCTGCTTTCAAATTGCTGTGTGATAATGAGATGGATTTTTTTTTAAATTTAGACCCACAGTCTCAGACTGGTTTTGGTGACACTGTGTGACCTCACCAAGAAGAATCTTATTATAAAGGAACATTGCCTGGGGGTCTCAGGTCCCCAGCAGCATGTTTGCTTGGGGACCCTCCCCGCTCAGCCACTAGGCTGTTTGGCCTGGGTCCGGACCGAACTGTTACCGCCGTCCACTGCTCTTCTGTGAGCAGGGGCAATGCCGCCCTTCTCATTCTTTGGAGGTAGTCTTTTTTGTTTTCTTTTAATCTTTTGAAATGTAACTGACATAGGTCAACTGCAGAAACCTAGAGGGCACACTTTGGTGAGTTTTGACATGGACACAGTCATCAGCCATGATGGCAACTAAGGTGATGGCTGCATCCCTCACCCCTCGAAGGTTCCTTGTGCCTTTTATAGCCCACCCATCTCTCACCCTCCATGTCCCCCAGGAAACACGGATCTGCTTTCTGTTACTACAGATTAGCTCGCGTTTTCTAGAATTTTTGTAAATGGAACCCTACCTTACGCCATTGCTGGTGAGTGGCATCTTTTACTCAGAATGATTATTTTGAGATGCATCCATTCTGTTACTGACTTCATATACATATATATTTCCACCCCCTCTGGCACCTTGTGAGCGAAGTATTTCGTATGGGAGACGCAGGCCCCTGGTATTCTTTGGGTCTCACCTGAGTTTCTAGCACAGACTTGGCACCACCTGGGGTTTCTCACCCTGCATCTCTGCTGCTGCAGCACAAAGATTCCAAAGCATCAGGACTTCAGGGTCACAAGCCAAGCAGCCTTCCCATGACATGTGCCCAGATTCCACCCCCCAAGCTGAAGGGAAGCAGATCAGGAGCACTGGTGGGAAGAATCACGTTTCATAGTAAAGGCGGGATGCTCTGTGTGTCTGTGGGACATTGTAAGCCCTCTGTGGGCCATCGTGAACGTGGTACCAACCAGCGTAGTGACCACAGGTGAAAATAAGTCTGTCCCTTGGGCGTATTCATTCTAAACATATGTGACCAGAGAGTCACCATGTGTCGGGTGGACCAGGAAATAAACAAGGGTGTTGCCGTCACCTGTCTGCCGTGCGACTCCAGAAAACCACACTCCAGAGGCCACGGAAGTTGTATTGAAAATGAGACACTCAAATTCCCACAAAGAGCTATTTTTGCTTATTCCAAATTGCTCTGTTTCTCTAAGCAGCTATTTTTATGGCAAATCCAGCTTCTTCCCTGGCTATGTACAGAGACGGCTGAGCAATTTCCAAACAAGTGGGAAGAGAAAGGAAGACTGCAAATAGACTCACACCCCAGGGATAAATCTGGGGCAATCCAAAAGGTGGTGTGAGTTGGTTATATTCCCAAATATCCATCCTCTTCAATTTCCACCATTGGGTTGGAAACCAGCAAGAAACAAATAGACATGCACATCAGAGGGTCACTTTCTAGTAAGTACTTAGCGTTTAAAAATAAGAATTTAATAGGAAAAGTCTCCTCTGTGTCTGGTGGCAGTTCCCTGTGCTGTCTCTTGCTCCTGCCTCCGGGGATCGCCTTTTGACAGCAGGTGAGGGGAGCTCAGGCTCATTTTATTTATTATTTATTTTTTAAAGGAAAGGCAGAGGCAGGAATGAAGGTGAGTAGGCAAGCAGGCAGGAAGAAAGAGGAGGAGGAAGAGCTTTATTTATTTTTTATTGAGTTGTTCACATTGGATGTTTCCTCCAGTCCCGAGTCTTGAACCCAGGACCTTGAGATGTATGTGGGACTTCTCCCAGGTGCACTAGACTGATAGGCCACCAGAGTGCACCCTCAGGTTTATTTTTAAAGCTCTCTGGTTTTCTGACTGGCCAGGGAGAAGGTGGACAAAGAGAAACACAGCCAAGGGGAGGTGACCTCAAGCACTGGTTCAGTGAATCATTCAACAATTATTTACTGGTTCTACCGCTCAAACTATGTTGGGTTTGCCCACTTGGCTCATCTCGCTGACGGCCATACTTGTTCAGACAGCCATGAGTTTTCTCCATGACTCTGTGGATGGCTTTTCACTCTTATCTCCTCCAGTAGTTCATTCTTCACCCTGTAGCCAGAGAGAAGCTTTTAAAAAGTGGAAATGGAACAGAATCATACCCATGATTAATAGAAAAGTATAATAAAAAGCCTGGAAGCACGTCTACCAAACTGTTAATAATGGGTATCCCTGGGAAAGGGGTATCGGAGACTTGAATGATTTTGCTACATGGCTTGAATTTTACACAGTGAGCTGTATTTCTTTCAGAATTTTAAAAGGATCTCAAATGTTTAATTTGTTCTCTACACCCACGGAACTCTTCACCTTGGCTTACATTCCTGGACACTGAAAATTTGAGGGCTTGCCCTGACTCTAATGGCCTTGCGGGAGAGGCGCGCCCGTCACAGAGCAGGAGTGGTCGGGAAATGAGCATTAAGGGATAGTGAGCTCATAAGCAGAACTGTCTGAAGACTGGCTGGATGGCCCGCATGGTTAGAGATGACTGGTGCAGGTGTTCCGGCTGAGCTGCGTGCCCTTTGCTGGAAGTGGTGTTAGGGACTAATGTCCCCACACCTTCAAGGCCTCTGCAGTCCTGTGACTCCAGGTAATGCTCAGGGAGACACATTTTCTTTAGCCTGATATTCTGCAGGGGGCCTAGTCACTGTCTGCTTTTTTATTCTATCTCCAATTTCTTTAGACAAATCCATTCCTGGAAACCTTGAGTTACCTCTTAGTTTCGTGTGCCAAGAAGGTATAGACAACGGTCGCTCTGCAAGAGAAAAACATGCACACAAGATGCACATAGAGCCAAAACTGGCACTGAAAATGGAGGGAGAAGGATTCCTGTGAAGGTGGTCGTAGACTGGCAAACAGCCCAAGGAGTCCTCCAAAAGCCGTTACCTTCAACCCAGAAGCCACTTGCCTTGTAAGTCACCCCAGCGCGCGTGTGCTCCCGGCAGCCAGCCCTCTGGCTGCCCTGCTCCTCCTCCAGAGCCACGGATCTCCAGGGAGCTCGTCGTTTGGCCTCTGGAACAGAAGTCATACGGCTGTCCAAAGGGATGACATAGCCTTCGAGATGTCATGATTCTTATTCTGGAATAAATAGAGAGATTAGTCTGATTGGACAAGCATTTTATGGAACCTTCCTTGTTCCCCATACTCTTGCCGACATTTACAAATTGGTAAAACCATGTTTTTATTTTTTCCACCACCTCAAGGCCATACCATTTTTCTTTTTAATATACAGACTGTGGCTTGCCCAGAGAAAAGGCTCAATAAATATTTGTAAAATTGATTTTCCTGTTCGAGAGGTGGCAGAAAGACCCTCCTGCTTTATGCACGTAATTCCTTTCTCACGGAGACTGGCCACAGCGTCTCACAGCAGGACACGTCTCAAGGTCTGAGCTGAACACTTCTGGGTCAGCAAACAGAAATGTGACCCAAGGCTGACTTCGGACTGTGGTGGGGAAGGGGCCCCCGAGGAGGAACGAAGAGAACAGCTCAGTCCTACGTGGAGCCAGAGGCGGGAGCAGGTAAGACCCTGAGAGCGTGTGGGACTTGGGACAGATGAACGAGGAATGGACCGCAGAGAGGTTTGATGTGGCAGGTCCCGGGGACAGCCAAGGGGCCAGCAGGATGGCCGAGGCAGACACTGGGTGTGCATCTGGTTCTGTGACGCCAATCCCTTCGGAAAATGCCGTTAATGCCGCCCATGGTACCACATCGCTGCGGCACTGTGGGGCCATCATGAGGGAGCAAACGTAGGTAAAAACACTGTCAACTGTGACATGTTTGTCATGCCACATGGGACGTGTGCGGCAGAATAAGGCGAGTTAACCAGCTATGAAAGCATCTCACTCTGTGAAGAAGTCGGTCCCTTATTTCTCTATCTTCTCATTCCCCCTTAGCTTTATTCCCAGGACCCAGTGTCCCTGAGCACAGAGGGAGCTCGGGGCAAATCTGACCCATTCCTACCCTGGTCTCGACTGGGACATGGACTCTGAGACGTTCAGTCACATGCAGTTAAAAAAGTCAGATGCCCTCAGACCGGTGGAAGGTGGTCTGAATAGACTTGAACCTACCGTTTTCACTCTGTTCTTTACTAGTTTATGTTTGACTTTTAGCCCATCTTTGCTCACTACAGAATGGGCCCACTGTGAGGTGTGTGCAGAGAAGCCCACTTGGCAGGCGCCGGGCCCTGTTGTCTTCCTGATAATAATTACACAGCTCAGACGCCTTGAATCTGCTGCTTTTTGAGAAAGGATGACCCTGTGCAAGGTCAGGGTCCAGTGGCTCAAGGCAGGAGGAGAAGGATGAAGAGCCCTACAACATCATGCAACTCTCTCTACCAGAGTTCAAGTTCAAGTTTCCTTCCATGCGCTCTGATTCTTGGGTGGCGGCTGCTCCCACCTTCTCTGACTTATCTGCGGTCTTTGTCTTCGCGTAGTCTCGACGGCAGGTCCCCTGAGCCTCCCCGTCTGGGCGCTGGTCCTGTTAGGAGGGCCCCGGGGTCCATCAGATACGCGTGGGTCGTAGAGGGTTACATGACGGAGGGGTCGGAGAACCAGCGCGAGAATGAGTGAAACACGTCCTGTGGGGGGTGTTTTTGTGTTTTTAGACTGATCACGAGAAACCTCGAGAAAGATGGTGTGCTGTTTGGGGCTGTCCCCTCTGAAGTGAGCAGAGGAGGAAGGGAGGCTTAGTCCCAGAGAGGCAGAGAGCTCAGCTGGGGCGGAAGAGGCTTTGCCGCCTCGCTTAGCAGACTCCCAAACGCAGCGCCTCCCCGTGGCTGGCCAAGCTCCCTTGCTCCCAGTGGGGGTGGGGGGCCTGCCTGCCCCTAAGCCCTGGTCGCTCAATGAGTGATCTCTGGCTCCCCTGACAGCCCAGTTACACTGCCTGACGTGGAAGCCAGCATCCCCGGCTGCCTCCCCATCCTTGCAAGTCTCTTCCCGACCCCCATCCACATGCTGTGTCCTCTCTACGCAGGTGATCATGACGGTGACAGGCAAGATACATTTCCAGACCACCAAAGCCACAGCATAAATATATGAACGCGGACATTTGTCAAAAACTGGCACACGGTGCTGTTAATGACCGAATTAGAGCTGGTGTGGGAACGAGGAAGCGCGGCCAGCGCTCTCCAATTTTGCCGCTGACACCAGGAAGACACGGCTGTGCGGAGGGCTGCGAGTTCTCCTTGCAAGATGGGCTTGAAAATCAGAAGAATGCCCATCCCTTTTTTTTTTTTCTAAGGAAAGGAGCAGGCAGGGTTGAAGTTAGCAGGCAGGTAGCGGGAGAGAGGAGGAGGAAGCATTCATTTATATTAGTTGTTCATCTTGGTCTCAAACCCAGGTTCGTGGGATGTATGTGGATTCTGTCCGGTGGCCTCGTCTGCTAGGCCACCAGGGCACGCCCACCCCATTATCTTGTGAGGATTAAAGAGCATTAAAGAGCATAAAACTATGAAATCGATCCAGAATTGTATTTGCCTAAAGATCAGTAGTTCCACAATTAGCAAAGTGCCTTGCTCAAAGTGAGTGTTAACCCGAATTTAGAACTGGCGTTTGTGAGAGAAAATGCTACTGTTTTGTGACCTTTCTTATCTGACGCTCTTGTTTGCCTGCATGGTACCCGCTCCCGCCCTGCCACCTCTGTCCC
Source organism: Solenodon paradoxus (assembly GCA_004363575.1). NCBI lineage: Eukaryota > Metazoa > Chordata > Mammalia > Eulipotyphla > Solenodontidae > Solenodon > Solenodon paradoxus. The sequence continues at coordinate 37,262 of RJWH01002443.1, read as the reverse complement.
CGTCGCGTGAGGACACAGCCAAAGGTGTAAGCAGAGATCCTCACCCAAAACGAGATCAGCTGACTCTGACGTCGGACTTCCCAGCTTCCAGAAGAGTGAGAGCATAAATTCCTGTAGTTTAAGTCACTCGGTCTGGGAGCCTCTGTTCCAGCAGCCCAAGCAGGTTAATGTTCTCTCTCAGAGATAAAGCAGCTCACGAAGGAGACACGGTTTGAACCTCATTCTGGCATTTCTTCATTGACACTCCCAACCATGGGCGTATTATTTTTCTCTCTCTGAGCCTGATGCAGTCATTGATAAAATGTGGAGTGAAACACTAGTGGTGGAGGGCTCCAGTGAGAAGTCCCGCGTGTGTATCTGGGACACGGAAAACCTTATGCGAGAAAACGGAAGACTTGGTGTGCCCTGCAGAGTAACGGTTGGGTCCACCACTTTCTGCTGGTGCGGTCCACGCACCTCCCGAGGACTTGGCAGGCGCTGGGGCCAGGGAAACAACCAAGATGAACAACTAAATAAAATAAATGGAGGGCTTCGTCCTCCTCTCTCTGCCGGCTCGCCTGCCTGCACCTTTCTTTCAAAAAATAACAAAGCAAAATGATAGGTTTATGGGAAGACGTTCTCATCTTGAGATAAGAACACATTTTGAAGTCATTGCTTGGAGGAAAAATGCAACAGACAAATCCCCGTTCCCCATCAGGTCTCCTCCGCTGGACATTGAACTTGAAGTTCTCTTATTCGTGTTACCTTTTGGGTTGGTGGGAGGGTGTCCACATTCTGCCAGCGCCCACGCCTCTGTCCTCCACATCCACATCCGGGAACGCCTCCACGTGTTCTTCTCCACAGAATTTGGGATCACAGCCAAGTCTTCCCAAATCTGCTGGAACATTTAAGTGCTCCTGCCCTCCAGAGACCTGCAAACATAGGTAACAATTCCATGTGCCGAATTTCCAAGTACCAATTATGGCCCCGGGGCCATAACTCACTCCCTGCGGCCACCCCTGAAGGAGAACTGGAGGTGTCCCAGTGAGAAAGCAGTCTATGGCTCGCCCCACGAGTTCTGGCAGCTTGCTGGATCAAATCAGAGGCAGGGAGAGATTTATAGCTCATCTCAAAACACCCGCATGCAATGTCAATTCCAGACAAATGGCAGGAGAGGGTGCTTGGTGCCAAATTACCGGCCCTGCTTCTGAAGAGCAGCTGCCCGGAGTGCTGGCCCCAAACACATCGCAGCGTGTGTCTCTTCAGAGTGTGCACATCTGGACTTGCTCCTTTGAGCAAGAGCCATGCATTTTTCTTGCTGTGGAATATGGCTCCCTGGGGTCCCAGCAGGTCTGGCCAACACAGACACTTCCCGCATCCTGACCTCAAACAAGCCCACATTCTCCAGGATAACAGAAGGAATGCTTCCAAGTCTGCAAGCTGCTGTCAACTAAGAATCCGGGCATCCTTGCTTTGTGCTGAGAGGAGGCTCTTAAACGTATCACTGCCTGGCCTGAGCTGAGTGGAGAAGGAAGTAGAAAATGTGATTAACATGTAACTACAAAATGTTGCAACTGTAAAAAAAAAAAAGAAGAAGGGAAAGAAGTTAGGCGTCAGTCATGGCCGCTTGAATGACCGCATCACGCATTTTCCAAAAAGGCCATCTCACTAAACTGAGGTCATCTTGCTGGCCAAATGGGAATTACTTTCAGGCATTTCAAAATTAGCCACACTGACTACAGTCAGTTTGCAAAAGTCTCAGCAACCTTGCATTTGATTTTAAAAAATACAATGCATCTTGTAAGCAAAGGACCAGGTTAGTTCTCCAGCCCGTGTCAGAAATGTGTGCTATGTTTCCACTCACATGCATCTGTGGAAAAACAGAGAGCAGGCCGTGAAAGAAAAAAGAAACCCTTTCTGAGATCCCCTCGCTTGCATTTCAGAGTGGCTGCCCGAGAGAGAAGCACAGGAAAACAACAGCGACCACGACAGTGATTGCCTGAATGAGAGCTCAGAGACTCTGCTTGCCTTGTGAGGGAACCCCCAAAGGGCAGGCGGTCACCAAGTGGCTCTGGCATGGCACATAATCGGGGCATTTTATGTTCCGGAAAGCAGACTTTCATTGTGGGTCTGCTTAGGCTGTCCATGTTTCCTTGAGACAACACAGGACACTGGGTTGGTAATAATAGGACAGGGTTATGCGCTGGAGAGTAAGGGGAGGGGAGCAGTCAGAGCAGGAGCAGAGCAGCCCGGCCAACAACAAGTAAGTCCTATGTGATGCAATCACATAGTAACCTCGTGGGGTCCAGTGGGACTTCACACAAAGGGCCCGGACCAGCACAAGGAATTATGGCACTTTAGGTGAAAACCATATTTGGAAGCCCTATAAGCCCTGCTCTGAATAGCCTGCCTAAAGCACATGCTGCTCTGATCATCCCAGTGCCAAAAATGCCCAATAACTGGCCCAGTGCTGGAGATAACTCCCACAGTGCCAGAGATACCCCCAAAGTGCCAGAGACACCCCCACACTGTGCCAGAGACACCCCCACACTGTGCCAGAGATACCCCCACACAGTGCCAGAGATAACTCCACAGCGCCAGAGACACCCCCACACTGTGCCAGTGGTACCCCCACAGTGCCAGAGGTACCTCCACACTGTGCCAGAGATACCCCACAGTGCAGAGACACCCCCACACAGTGCCAGAGACACCCCCACACAGTGCCAGAGACATCCCCACACTGTGCCAGAGAGATGACCCCCATAGTTCTTACCTGCAGCGCAACTACACTGCAGTGTTCTGCTCCCTTTGAAGAAATGGGTGGGGATTGGGGATCCTCTTCCCGCAGCTCCTGCTTCCTCACTGGTGAGGGTGAGGGAAAGCAGTTGCGTCTGCTGCCCGCCACCACCAGCACCGGCAAGGGCAGTCTTTAATGCAGGGCAAAGGAGGAGTTGAGTTTGGGTCCCCAGAACAGACTGGGCCCCAGACAAGCCAACTGCCCCTTTGCCTCACGTTAAAGACGGCTCTGGCTATTAAAAATTGGGCAAAATTGATATTTATAGTAAAACAATGGGACGGTTGGGAAATATGAAAACAAGGTACTGTTTAAATATGTTTAAAATGGTATGTATGGTCAGCGTAGTTATGTTAATTCAGAACTGAAGCTTACAACCTGGGTAAGCCTGTCCATATGTTTTAATCCATAGTCTTACTATGAATCCATGATTCATATGCACAAACCATATGTGACGAAGCCATAAGTCCGTATGTATGAACCTCGGAGTCGCTGCACTATGACTTATATGATGAACACATAAGTCCAGATGTGTGAACCCATGAGGCTGTGCTATGACTTATACAATGAACCCAAAAGTCCATCCATGATGAATTAAAACAAAAGGGACGCTTTTCACTGTTTGGGATTGCTCATAATTCATGGTACTTTATCAGCTTTGTTTGGTGAGAACCAGCAGGGGCAAAGCACAGTTTTGATGTCTCCAAGGAAAATGGTGGGTCAAGTGGCAAGTTCTTTTACAGAGCAGAGTAGTTGCGGCAGGTGCCCCCGAGTCTTGTCTGAGCGGCGTCACGGCTGTGCTGGTAGGAAAGAGACTACGGCTCGCGGGACTCTAGCTGTGACCTGTGCGTGAGCGCACATTCCTCCACAGAGACTTGGCATTGCCCGCAACACCGCGTCACATGGCTTCACCTTGCCTTCTTCTGCCTAAGGCTCCGGCTCGTGTCTCTTCCTGGGCTTGCCCTTCCTCGCTGTCCTGGAGAAAACGTTTTTCTTACAAAATTCATTCTCTTGCTCAGCCCTGACATCCCCGGTCTCTCCTTAGTTGCTGTTGTCACCTGCCACACTCAAGCAGACGTGAGTCAGAAGAACATTCTGGTGAGGAAGGCAGATGTGCAGGAGCTGTTGTCCTCAGTCCCGACGCTCAGGTGGCCTGCCCGCTTGACAGCCACAGACTTCGACAAAAGCGGCCCCGACCCTGAACTGTCGAGCTTGGTTGGCTCAGTGATGGAGACACGAAGACCGCTCTGCATTTGCCAGCTGGAAAACCACCTTCGGTCTCCTGTGTGTGGTGAACTGGGGGTGGGTGTCACGGACGCCCGCGGGAGGTGAACAGGAAGCGGGGGAGACTGCGCTGAATAGGACCCGAGAGAAGCCATATTCTTTGTGACGATTTCGGCATTTCCTTGTGGCCACACACGCCTGCGATGTGAGAACACGGACTGCAGGCCCACGTGGCCCAGGGTCAGTCTCCTGCGCTGTCGTTACATAAGTAATAGGGAAACCGGGCCAGGTTTTATACGAGCTTTTGAAAGGAAGAGCTGCGAAATGAACTTTTGTACATCTTTGGACTATCCTTGCAACTTCCTTGAATCTATTATTGTCTTCAGAAAAAAAAGCAAAAACCTCCGGGCAACAAAGATTAAAAAAAGAGGACGGTGGGAACAGCTATAAATGGGGTTATTACTGTTGTGAGACTTAATTTCCGTAACTGCCCTACTTTACGGTTTCATAGCTGCGTGCTGACCTGCTCCTGCTCTCCTCCGCCCCGACCGCGGTCACCCTGGCGATAAGGCACACTGCTGTCTCTCAGAGACTTTTATTTTGTTTAGTTTTTAAAGAAAAGGTGCAGGTAGGAATAAAGGTGAGTAGCCAGGCAGGAAGAGAGAGGAGGAAGCACTTTATTTTCATTTTGGTCGTTCCCTGCAGACCCGGGACATGAACCAGGGTCCATGGGATGTAAGTGGACTGTGCTCTGCCTGAGACAGCTGACCTAATCACTGCTCCACCAGGGTGCACCCTCTCAGCATGTCTTGGAGCAATCCCTCCATGCATCACTCTTCTAGGTAGCCCCCCGTTCTTGCCCTACCCCCATAAAACGCACAGTGAGTGTTCTCAGTGCTCAGACAAGCTCCAGCAGGAGGGGAGGCGGTTCTGGGAGAACCCACACCAGGGAGGAACGTCTGACAGTTGGCAGGCCTGGTCCTGGAGGGTGGCAAGATTAGATACTAAGTATTGCCATAGACCAAATGTGTCCCCCAAATTCCTCTGTGGAAACTGAATTCCCTTGTGATGACAGTAGGAGGTCAGTCTGCTGGGAGGTGACTGGGTCACCAGGTTGGGGCCTCCTGATGGGCCAGGGACGATCCCATGAGATGAGCCAGAAACAGCCCTCACCTCACTCTGAGTCCTGACCTTGGGCTCCTGGCCTCCAGCGGAGTGAGAAGTGGATGCTTCTTGTTTAACCCGCCCAGTCTGTAGCATTTTGTTAGAGCAGCAGAACAGACGGAAGCAGGTGCTGGCGCTGTGCTGCCGGCTGTGGGCTGTGGGGTGGAGCAAGGCTGCAAGTGCAGCCCCGGAGGAAGGTCCTGTCTCTAGAACATGTGGCAGCTTGAGGAGGACTCTGTTCTAGGGGTTGAGAAGACAGCCCTGTCTGTCCCAGACGGGAGGGGAAGCATGACTGAAGAATGGTTGACAGGTTCCATGGCCGGAGCCCCTAGGTGCTCAGGAGGAAGGGATGAGCTCAGAGGGAGCTGGGAGGTGGATGTGCAGGGTGTGGAACACAGTCACGTGTGAACCGATAGAACTGCCAGGCCGTCTGCAGAGAAGATGCCTCTAGATTTAGATGAAGGAGGGGTGAAGCAGTCTGACACGGGTGGTGGGGGCACTTTGTCTGCAGACAAGCACACAGGGGGCTCTCATCCCCATGCCCCTCTTATTTGTCTCCCACAAAGCAGAGAAGACCTGGAGCCCAGGTACTCAAGACAAAGGAGAGAAGGTACCTCCCCCTTTACAGGGAGCATGCAGGTGGCCCAAACTCTCTTTTCAAAACTGCTGAGCTCGTGCAGAAGCTGACAGGCCCCCCGGTAGAGTGGGTGGGCACGGACCTTTCTTCAGGTGTTCAGTATGGCAGATCCACACGCGTCCACTCCTGTGCTCTCCTGGAGGGAGAGTGTGTTACACTCCCGGGCTTTTGCTGGTGACAAAGAATGAAGTGAAAGGAGCAGCCACCTGCTTTGTGCTTCCCACCTGCCTCTCGCTGGCGGCGTGACCTGGGAGGGTCTCTGCCGTCAGTCTCCCAGCCTGAGACAGGCTTTGACAGTTACCATGCCCCTCTCAGCTGCCGGCTAGCATTGTAGTATAACATTGGAGGAAGCCGGGGTTTGAGAGTCGGGGCATTTTCCTGGGCTGGCGCGAGCTGTGAGGCTGGGGAGGTGGGCTGCGCTCCGGATGCCCGGAGTGGCTTTACAGGTACAGCACAGGGGAAGCACTGAGCGCGCAGGCAGGACACGCTCTGGGGAGGCTTAGAAGGGCCCGGAACAGCTTCAAAGAGCCAAGGAGGAAAACGCGGCAAGTGCGCACACCGGGCCCGAGATCCTGGGTACAGAAGACATGTGGTTCAGGAGAAAGACACGAAGGCACGAGGGGCAAACAACTCAGCCCTCCCTTCAAGCCCCGGGGGAGGGACGGGCTGGCACCAAGCTTTGCAGGACACGACAGCAAGCAAACCGAATCAGCAGTGAGACAGTGAGAAGCAAGCAAGAGCAATTCCAGACCTGCAGAGAAGGCAGGCGTGACTTGGACGGGGACAGGCTTGGGGGACCCTCTCTAAGGTGCTCCTGACAGAGGGGGGCTGGGGGATGTTGGAATCAGAAGCCTTGCCCGGGGGTCAGAAGGCCTGGGGGAGACACACAGAGCAGGACGTTTAGTGAGGAACTTGGTCCCAACAGCTGGCCCAGGAGCCAGAGGGGCGATCATGGTCCATGGTGGGTGGGAGCCGCACGCAGCTCGGGGGCCTCCCTGCCTGCCCACTCGAGGCTGGAAGACCCCTTCCCTGCCCACACCGTGATGTATTGGCAAGGATTTGGGTTTCATTCCGGGGCCGGTGTCTGAGCAGAAGGGCCCGTGATGCGGTGATTCGAGGTACGTGTGTTCCCTGGGGAGACTGAACGAGTAGCCGGGCGGCGCGGAGCTCCAGGGAACACAGGCCTCCCGCAAACCGGGGAACCTATGATGCTTGGCTGACGTACGACCTAGTGACACACGGACTAAACTAGGAGCGACACAGATGCTGGCTCGAGCGGAGGCAAGAAGACTTGTGACAGGCCAGGTGTTACCAAGTGACCACCGAGATCAGAGAGACGTGCCAGAATTTTAAGAGGAGATTTATTCCTGCCGGCGACTGCATGGGCTGATCACCCAAATCATGCAGTGATCTGTGAAAGCAGCTCAGGGTTTATATAGACACACAGAGGCTCAGGGAACAGTTGATAATCTGCAACTATGGTTGTTACAGGTTCCCGTTTGCCATTTCTGTTATCTGAAATTTTCATTCTGCACGTCCGATTCATCCGGGGAGGCGCCAGGGACAGAACGGCTCGCCCTTGAGCCCCCGGGTGTGCGGGGTTTTGTGCACAAACTGGACCGCACAGTTATCTCAAGACTGATTGTCTAACTGAACTTTATTTTGGGGGCCTCAAGGCTGGCTTGTGAGCTGGGTGACCCAGTAAGTAAAAGTCTTCACTTTCTTCCAATTTCCTGTTTCAAGAGATGCCAAGGACTGCAAGCCCCTCCCCGCCCCGCGTGGCCCCAGCAGGTGGGCTGCACCGCCTTGTACCCCTTCAGTCCCTCTGCCTTCTTTTCAAGGCCAGGTGGCTTTTAAAAAGAACAGGAAAGGCCAGGTGCGTAAAAGAAGTACCAAGTGTCTCACAGCCCTGTGTTCGCTCCTCTGGGTCCTGGTGCTGCTTCCCACTTCCGGCAGCTCTGTCTGCCCTGCACCGCATGACCAGGCCCTCGGGTTCGGGCCTTCCCTTCTAAGCTCCCGCGTCCTGCCTTTACAGGCCCAGAAGCCTGGGGTCTCAGGCTGGGTCTTGGGCCGTCTCCTGGATGCCCGAAGCCCTCCACCTCGCCTCATTCTAGTTGCAGCCATTTAACAGACGGTGAGTGAGAAGGTAGCACCGGGGACAGAGGCGTGAGGGAGAGGTCACAGTGGGGCGGTGGTTGGCGTGTGGCTTGTGGACCGGCATGTGCCTTCAGGAGCAGTGACGAGCCACCCAAGAGAACCCCCTGTTCCCCCACAGATGCAGTCCCCCTGGCTGTCAGGGGAGAGGAGGAAGCCCGGGTGTGGGAGTCAAGCATCCCCCCATCTTCGGTGGGCTGACACCTCTTTGTTGAGCTGGAGGGCTGAGCCTGGTCATACCTGCCCCTGCCTCATCCGCGGCCCCAGGAGCTCAGCGTTTTGCTACCTCTCTGACATACGGTATTTGAGCCATGAGGTTCCATCAGCTCTTCCCTGACCCTGGGGCTTTACATTTTTCCTTGAATTCATTTTAATCAACATTTATTGGCGGTGAACAAAGTTCTGGACTCAGCAGAGACACGACAGCTGTGAATTGGCCCCGGGGGAGCTGGTGGTGTAGGAGTGACCTTAAGCCCAGCTCCCAGCACAGGGCAGGAGTGGGGGCTGTGACCGCACGGCACTGGGGGTGCGGGGGGTCGGTCCTTCTGTTAGGAAGAGCCAGGGACAGGAGGGGCTTGGGTGGCCTGGGGAGGGGTCTTCGGACAGGGGCCCTCGGGAGCACAGTCGTGGCAGAACCGGGGAGCAGACACCGTGGCAGGTGGGGGAGAGACGCCGCAGGGACGTGGGCCAGACCACAAAGGCCCGTACTTGAACCTGAGAGGCCAGAGTCCCACATGGCACGGGACGTCTGCCTGCATTTGCAGACAGGAGACCAGGTGAGCCCGTGCAGACAGGGGTCCGGAGCCAGCGCTGCAGCACCTGCTGAACGACACACGTGGGCCTGTGTTACTTTCTCAAAGTTACCTCCAAAAACCTTTGTTAAAAATCCACTGAGAAGGCACTGCTGAGGGAACACAATATCGACTACAGGAATGTTTCAGACAGACGAAGCCCAGGCTAGAGTTTAATGGATGCCACGTCCCGCCTTCAGCAATGGTCACGTCAGGGCAGTCGTGTTTCAGCTGTGTGTCCACCCCCTCCCGCTCGCGGATTCTCTCACTCACACCTCAGACGCCGTTGTTTCCACCGTGAACGTTCAGCAGTGTCAGCACAGGACACGTGTCACACGCGCACTGCCATGCCACTCAGCTGTTTACAGTGTGGAGCAGTATAGTTCCTTAATTTCGTCAAATACCCAGTCAGGTGCTCACCTTTCCCCACGTGACAGTTCATTTGATTCAGGATCCATAGAACGTCCGTGCGTGACTTTTCAGTCTCTTTCAGGTGCACCCAGGTGGAGCAGCTGCTAAGTCTACTGCCTTCAGCCAAGCGCAGTCCACACGCATCACAGGGACCCCAGTTCACATCCCAATTCCGGGGGCAGCAACCATTGTGAACAACTAAATAAAATAAATAAGATGCTTCTTCCTCCTCTCTTCCTGTCTGTCCAGTCACCTTTATTCCTGCACCTTTCTTTAAAATATATATATACATACATATATACATACATACATATGTACATACATAAGTTATCTTTTAATCCAGAAGTCCCCTTTCATCTTTTTTTTTTCTTGCAAGTTTGTTTTGTTTTGTTTTCCTTGGTTTTTCATTGTTGTTTTTTAGGGAACCCATTCCTTTGTCCTGGAGGAATGTTCCAGAATTTGGATTTGCAGGCTACGCACCTCCGGAATCTTTAAACACGTGTCTCCTGTGAACTAGGAGCTGTAGTTGGGGGCTCCATCAGGGTCAGCTTTGATTGCTTGTGTTTGAGACAGCACCAGAGGTGGGCGATGCCTGGTCATCTAGCTTCCTGCCCTGTGTGTGATGGAAGCGCAGGGCCTTCAGGAAGTTTTTTTGGGGCGACAGTGGGCAGGGCAGGGGCCCCGGCGGAAGCTCCGCAGTGGGCTGAGCCACCGCTGCTTCCAGCCTCACACGAGTCCTGCAAACAAGGGATGCCTTTGTGTCTCTGTCTGCAGTTACTGGAGCTGTAGGCGCCCCTCTCAAGCCAGAGGGGTGTTTTTGTGACCTGGAGGCCTGAACAGCTGCCTTGGGGCTCTAGTCAACTCCATAGGCAAAACAAATGAGCCACTTTTGTGGAGATGTTTGCTTTTTGTGTGTCTGCCTGAAGCTTTGCCAGGTGAGTTAGATTTCCAATATGCTTCTCCTCTCTAGAAACAAAATCCTCAGGGGTTAGAGGTGGAATGGAAATGACTAGAGCAGGAGGAGAACCCCTACCTGTGTGGTTTAGAAAGTGCATCTTAAAGGAGAAAAACAGCAGCTGGTTTTTAATGGCAAATATTTAAACAGTGAAAGGGCCCCAGCTTGCTGTATCTCATCCCCCAAGAAGACACAAGGAGCTTAGTGCGGTTTTCAGTTTGTTTGTTTGGGGCCAAAATATCCCTGTTGTCTAGTCTCTGACCCTCCTTAAAATGCAGGAGAAGGAGAGGGAGGAGGGAGGGAGGGAGAGAGAGAGAGACTCAATTCACACTTCCTTTTAGAATGGGTAGAATGGACATAAAAATATCCAGCAATGTAATTTCTGAATGTGTAACGCGGCTCATTTTCTGACAGTCATGGGTCATAAAATTAGAAATTAGTATTAGAAAACATTTTGATTCCAGGATGTAATAAAATCATATTGGATGCTATCAAACTTTTCAAAGTGTGCTTTTAAAGGAAAATACCACACTTTGTAAAACTATTAAGGAATGCAGCTCTTCTAAATACATGGCAACATGCAAATACTATCTGTCCTTGGGATTTTGCATTGGGAAAATGTAGTTTGGAATCGGGCGTGGTGCCCCAGAGGCTGCTGTTGCCACAAGAATGGAGGCGCTAGTGGGCATGGATGCCGGCCACCCTGGAAGCCCTCCCCAGACCTGCCGCCGAGCTCCCGCAGACACGCATGCGCCCCGAGTCCGTTCTGAAGGTTGTGAGGAAGCCACTACGACCAGGTGGGTGTGGCATGGAGAGCACAGAGCCGCAGGAAAGGGCCGCGGTGAAGAGGGAAATGAAAGACCCTGAAATCTAATGAGCCAGGGTTGTAGAGCTTGGTTACCACTTCCTGATGGGGTGACCTTGAAGATGTCATTTACTCTCTCCTTTCGTTTCTTTATCAATAAGTGGGGATTAAAGCCCCCTTGTTTCTAGTCCTCAGTAAGTGAAGATTAGAAATAATGGGTAGGAAAATCGACTGCATCCTGGAAACCGAGCAGTTGCTCGAAAATGGCAGAATCTTACTGTCGGGACATACCAGAAAGTAAATCAATAATAGAGGAAAGAACTAGCTATCAGTATAACTGAGGAATATTTTGTAATCTCAATTGGTTATTCAGTAAAGAAGTGTCAAGAATTTGTCCTGATTCAGGGGTAATGAAAGTCTGTGGTGGGTTGACCAGCTTCCAAATTGGTGCCCAGCGAGCCCCCTGGCCTCGTGACCAGAGGGGACGTGTGACCCCCTTCCACGTTGTAATTGGGTGGCCTTCGTGGCCAATCGAGCACAGCAGAAATAATGGCAAGTCATATGAGATTCGGTCCTAAAACAGACTGTGTCCACACGCACAGCTCTGTGACGATATTAAGAGCACGCACGCGCCGTAGCCCCAAGCACCAGCTTCCAAACAGTAGAGCATGAGCAAGGACTTCCGTACTCCTGTGCGCCCTGCCCGGTAGAGTTCCCTTCCCTCCTCCCAAAGGTAATCTGAATTTTATATTAATCATCCCCTGACTTTTCTTTCCATTGATAGTCTGATAAGGTTTCTAAGGATGTTTATTTCTCTGCCCAGAGAGGCCAGTGTGTGTGAAGTAAGGAGGACTCTGTGTCAGACTAACAGCCTTCTCAGGTTTCTGGGTGAGAAAGGCAGATGAGGAAAGCAGAATCCTTGCCTCCCCACCCCCATGACCATCCCAGCGCCATGGTTGTATTTTAAAACAAATGCCATGGTTATGGACCATTAGAGAGCAAAGGAGCCTTAAATATCACCCAGTCCCACCGTCCCTGAGGTCACGCAGGTATCACTACTCAATCATGGGATTTCTCCACACTGCCTTGTCTGCATCACAGACCAAATGTTTTCTGTTGCTAAATTATAGTCATTCCTCATGGTCTAACTCAAGAGTCTGTCCTCCAGAAAGCCACGCAGAATTCGCAGAACTATTTGATGCCTACTTATTCTCTGCGGCTCTGAATGCATTTTCTGGATCTGACTGGCATGGCTTCCAGACGGTAGCTTGTCAGCCACCCGAGGACAGGGCTCTTAGCCTGCTCTTCTGTCCCTTCTGGCACATTAGCATCCATTGGTTGTGTGACCTGTTGAGACATGTGTAGCCACGCTTTAAGGACTGGAAAGCCAAAGATCTACTGCTCCGGAACCACGCAATGAGGAAGCTGGCAGTTCGCGCCCACCATCCAGGGTTCTTGATCTAAAGCCATTTAGCATGATCTGCGGGCTCTGTACTCCCAACTGTTCCTGGATTTTCCAGACGTGACCTTGCGGCTGTCTCTGTGCGTCAGGCCTGTCCTCAGCCCATCAGCCCTGCTGTGACTGGGGTGCAGGCCAGGCCTCTCTCTGCCAGGGCCTCCCTGGCCTCCCTGGCCACTGAGTTTGCCAGGCAAACTGGTTACCAGTTCACTTTCCGCTCTGTGGCCCATTTATTTGTTCTAGAGAGTGAATTTAGCTAAACTTCCAGAAAGTTCTCTTTCAAACTTCACTTTTTGCTGAGTTTTAGGCATCTGAGAAGCGAATCTACAGAGTACAGTACAATCGAATAAAAACCCAAACACTAAGTCAGTCACATTGTCCAGTGACTTTGTGGCATCTGAGACTGGCCACCTCGGTGCCCTCTTTGGGTCACTCAGCCTCTCAAGCAGCACGTCCGGCTCGCATGCTGGCAGGGTTCCAGGAGCCTTGAGCGGGCTTGAGCCAGCATGAAGCACTTTAAGTCTGTCACCTGTGCCGCTGCCCAGCTGGCCGAAGGCCACAGGGCCAGAGCCACGACTGGTGTGGGGGGCGCTTCCCAGGAGAGTGGAGGGGAGACCGTGCCGCCCACCACGGGGACAGGTCTTCCGTCCCTGCCATCCTCGCAGACGCTGGGCCTCTCCTCAGCCTTTTCCTTCACGAGTCTGACACACAGCCGCTCAGAGACGCGGAGGCCGTGTTGAAGCCAACGTTGAAAATCGTGCAGCTGGGGCTGGACCTGCCCCTCGGGGGGCGATAAACGCTGACCCAGTGAGAAGGGGCCAGGAGGACACACTGCCCACTAGAATCCGGCCCCTGACTGGAGACCCCAGACAGACCCTGCCCTCGACTAGGAGGGAGCAGCCTCTCTGGGTGGCCCGGCCCCCAACAGTGACTCCCGCTCCGGGGTCCTCGGTCTCTTTCTCATAGTTGATGAGAAGATGAGGAGAAAAACGGGGGAGAAGGGAAGCAAAGTCCCCCCGAATGAAGGCCTCGGCTTCCTTCTTGCCCCTCCCAGGGCTCGGCAGCGCTCTGGAGGGCTCAGGGCTTGTGGTTACAGTGTCCCCGTTTTATTTTAAAGGGAAGGGGCAGACACGAATGAAGACAGGAAGAGAGAGGAGGATGAGGCACTTTATTGTATTTAGTCGCTGATGCTGGTTGTCCCCTGGCCCTGGAACGCGAACTGCGCCGGTGAGGCCCTGGCCTGGGCCATCAGTGCGCACCCAGAGTTTCCAAAGTCTTTCCCGCAGACACAGGTTTTCAACAGATGTGGAGGGGCTCCGTGAAAGGCCCAGCGCCGGGTGGGCCACGCGGCCGGCGGGCCTACCTCAGCAGCTCTGTGCAACATAAATCCCCAGGAAGTTACTGAGCGGCCGCTCCCTCGGGGCACCGGCAGGGGAACAGTCAGGCCGCTGGAAGCAGAGTGCTCTGCCCCGACCTCTGGCTCAGACCCTGCGGGCGGATGGCCTGGCGGCTCTGCCGTCCATCCGAGAGCCTCCCTCCTGGCTGCGGGCACTGGGTGTGGCCGAGTCAAAGGTTCAGTTGAAAAAGGACTGAGACCAGAAACAGAGGCTGCTCCTTTCAAGGACGGGGAAGCGACACAGAAGGAAGGCGGCCACACCAGGAGCGGCCAGCACGAGCTGCTCAGGCAAGCGGACAACTCCGAGGGCCCTGGGCTCCGCCCCCACGTTTCAAAAGCCTGATCAGGACACCTTTCAGCTGCTGTTGACTTCCCGGCGCCTAATTACAGCCTGGGACCCACGCAGCTCTCTGGGTGGCACGGAGGCCTCGCATGTCCCCGGGACCCTCTCCACACTCGGTGTCACACAGACATGCACCCGCCAGGAAAGGGCTGTTTGGCCCCAACCCCAGCCTGACGTGTGGGATGTCCGACCTCACCCCACCCTACCCTGACGTGTGCACAAGCTCAGTGCTGCTTTGTCCCCCAGTGAAAGGGGACGGTTGTCCTGCTGGGTGCCATGCGCCAGCCTGTTTGCTCTGCTTTGTCGCCAGACTTCCTGGCCTGGCCTCGTGCTCCTGCCCAGCGTCCAGGGCAAGGCCCCTCACAGCCGGGGAAGGGCTGTGTCTCCTGTGCTGGTTCCGTCTTCTTCCCCCGGGAAAGCTTTATGAACTCTTGCCTGATTCGGACTTTGCTTAGAAGCTATTTTTAATTGACTTGGCATCTCATAATCTACTGAGGAAGCATCGCAGAAAGTGTCCCGTGGCACAGGACTCGCTGTGGGGTCTCGGCCTGGCCCTGACCATCCGGTTTGCATGTGTCCTGGTGAGAGTGGGAGGCGAGGACCGGAGATGGAGGGTCAGAGGTCACACGGAGGGCAGTGGGCGGAGGTGGCGATGGACCAGGATGTGGACAAGGGAGGAGCAGGAGTGACAGGAGAGAGAAGACAGAGAAGGAGGGGAGGTACTGCCTCTGAGTTGGGGACTGTGCTTGGGCCTTTAGGTGACATCGCATGGTCCTTACAACCAACTGATAAAGTCACTGCGTTTTCAGAGAAGCTGGGGAACTTGTACAACCTCACTCAGCGATGAGGTTGGGGGCCCGGATTCAAACTCAGGCTTTGGCGTGTTCCAGGCTGCTTCCGTCACGCTCCCGCCTCCCCTCGGAGGACAGAAGAGGAGACAGGAGACGGGGAGAGGAAGGGTCCCCTGGTCTCAGCTGCAAGCCACAGAGGCTGTGCTGGCCAGCGGGGCGGGAGGGACCCAGTGGTGGGGCCACAGCCGCTTCGGAACCCAGGGGGCGTAGAGCAGGGGACTTGGAGAGGACAGGAGCCAGAGTGTCCTGGGACTGGATGAGAGACTCCCGTGGGGCTCTGCCTGGGAACGAGTGTCCCTCTCATTATGCGTGAGGCCGAAGCCCAGGGGCGCAGCAGGTGGCTGCCGTGGACGCATTTTCATGGAAGCACGGGACATGGTGGGGAGAAAATGCCATCGGTTCTCAAGCCTCCTTTTGTTCTGCTGTAAAATGGGGTGATAACACGTACTCTGCCCCTGGTGGTGTTCTACCAAATGAAATAAAATTTCCCAGAGATTTGTAAACTGTGAGCTCTCCACAGACACCAGGAGGCATTGCCATGATTTTTGTTGCTGTCTGGCGAGGCTGGGCCGCTCAGGACGAGTGGATGAAGGAGGAAGCGCAGCTGTGAACCAAACGAGCAGATTCGCAAAGCTGAGAGCATGGTCATTTGAACTTTCGGATTGTTCTCAACTTCAAGCGCTGTGACCAGATGAGGCTCCACTAAGTCCCATCACAGCCCAGGGCAGGATGGCCTGAGGGTGGCGTCATTTTAAATCCCACCTGTAAAGCTCTGATTCAAGCTCCCGCTCCTTTACTGAGAACCCTGCTGCTAGACCCTTCCTGGCGATTAAGCTTCTCGAAGCTGAGCGCTTGCAAAGCTGGGTTGTCTCCAAGCCTCCCTCCTTTTCCTTCACGGATTGGCACCGCACAAGACGGCACCTGGTGAAACGGTCCTCTTGCATCGCCGGCCTGTGTCTCTCTGGCCGCCCTTCCTGCAGCTGCTCTAAAATCAGCGTTTCAATCATCCGTCCCTAACAGCGCCGCCTCCCCTCCTCCCAGTGGGAGGGTGTGAAGTCCTTTGCTGGTTTACAGCCCCACTTCAAGCCAGCTGCACGCACTACAGGGCACCTAGCGCGTGACATTGCCATGTTCAAAACCATCCAACTCCTCCGGATTCTCCCGATTTGCTTTATTTATGCCCCCAGGTTATGAAACAGAAAATCCAGATTCTCATCTCTCTAAACATCCCATTCAGGTTCCCTGGACCTGGCGTGTAAGCAGCTGGGCTCGGTCTTACGGCCTTTCTTCTGCTACATTCTCATCGTCTTCCTCATCCCCGTTCCTCTTAAAATCCATGCCCACCTAGATCTTTAGTGCTTATTTTCTTGCCCAGGGCTAGTGAACTCGTGTTTGCTGCCGTGCTAGCACCGAGCACAGTGTCTGCTCCGTCGCCGGCGCTCAGTGCATGCTTGTGAGCTGCCTGCGCGAATCGGCCTCCCGACGCTGCTGTGACCCGAATGCCCTGTCGCAACAAAGTGGCACTAGAGCAGCCTTCTGACAGGGCCCCCATTCCTGGTCTCTCACTTTGAGAACTGGAATTGCTTACCATGGTCCCCTGGGGGACCCTCCAGTGCACATGGATAATTGTGATGACAGACAGTGAGGTTTTACTTCTAAAGACCCCAAAATAATTGCTGAAGGCCGAGCCTCCACTTTGGAATGAGACATTTACTGTAAAGTCAACTTAAGCATAATTCTACATTGTGAGGGGCAGAGACACAGTCATTCTGGTATTAATGTCCAATGACTCCACACCGAGGGGGGGTGAAAACCCTCACCACACGTGCTTGAGAAAGTGTCTCCCTTGTACCTGGTCTGGATTTATCGTCTGTGCCGCTGACCTTAGAGAGCGCCAGGCAGTTCCCGCTCCCGCGCAGGTGGGTCCCGGAGGCCCCCTTCCTTGAACTGGGTTCTTCCTGACAGGGTGTGTGTTAGTGATTGTTCTGTTCACAATTCTGTACAATCCGTATTTTAAATTCAAGGTGAAAGTGGAGAGATGCATCTAAGTTCACAGAATACAAGCCAAGTGAGTCCAGGTTTTCCACCGCAGGGGCTAGTACTGACCAGCGTGTGTCCAGGCGTCCAGGGAGACAGAGAGGCTGTCGCGACCACTGGGTGATTTGGCCACAAGCACGGGAGGCGGGTGGTGGGCCTGGGCCCCAACTCTTTCCTCCTTGCAGACAGGCAGGGCTGCCATATGGGTGAATGGAGAGCAGGGCCCAGGCGGATAAAAGCATTCCTATTTAGGACAGCGGAGATCTGGTGGCAGGAATAGTGTTCCTTTCACTCAGGATTGATTAATACTCAAAATCACTTTGAAACTAACAAGGCTCTCGGCAAAGCAAAAGCTAGGAGCTTTCCTGCTCACTGCATGAGCAACAGGGGGCCAAGCAGGGCTATATCTAACGTTGTCCAAACAGCCCCCAGGACAGGCTGACCACCCCACTGTGAGTGCTGGCTGGAGCCCAGGGAGGCAGGAGATGCCTCTCCTGCTTTGGCCCAGGTGCAGCTGGGGTCAGGCATGCTGGGACCCTGCAAACCCTCTGTCCACTCCAGCAAAAGGGAAGTGGCCCTTATAGTCAGGTTAATCAAATGGGAACCTGGGACCCTAGGTGCTGGAGATGTTTAAAAAATTGCCATTTAAAATAAAGGCCGTAACGCTGTAATAAGACATAAATGAACACATACACATGTATTTGCCACAGAGAGTTACAAAGTAATTGGTTCCTCACTGAAATAAACAAGTCACCACTGGGATTTGAACAGAAAACACAATGTGTCAGTTCGCTGGGCCTCTGAAGGGCGATGCATGAAGCCAAACATGAAATGCCTGAATTTTAAATTCCAAACCTAAAATTACAGTGTTTAATTATAGGAGCTCTTTAAGTAAATGAAGGGTTATATACCTAATGGACTCTTATGCAGCTATTAAATTTTGTGATTATTCTGAGTGGAAGGATTTAGAACAACGTGGAGAAATACTTGTTATGACTTCACGTGAAACCATGGAAATGTAAACAGGACGATCCCAACTAGGCTCAAAAGTGTTTCACTGGAAAAAAAAGCGCCCTCTTTATTCCTTTCTGGAGTAGAAAGAGTTAATGTTCAGGGTTATATATGGTTATATCGCTCTTGATGTTTTCACATATCAGGCATCAAAATATTAATAGCACTTGTGTTCAAGAGGAGACTTTTTTTTTGTTATTTTCATTGCCTCATTCCTTCTTGTTTGTTGGAGCAATATTAGGAAAGAGATAAACAAGAGTCAAAACAGCAGCACACATTCACACTTCTGCCCTGGGGAGAGAGGGTTTTGATGCTTTCTTTCAGCTATTTTAATACGCAGATCCATGTAAGTACCTTTGATCACACTGAGCGCAGATGCTGCATTCGGTGAGTGTTTCCAGCCGTCAAGGTGGTGCCATCCCCGCCCTGGCTCCTGCTTCCTTCCCGTGGACGTCCACAGCGGTCAGACCGCACTGGGCTTTCTAGCCCAGCCCAGTCTGCCTGCGATCTGTAAAGAGACATTATAATAAAAGCAAGATAATGTGCCACCAGCTCCGTTTCTGCTTAGGCAGCCCCTCCCCTGTCCTCGGATGAGTGCTTGGATTTTGTAGAAAAAACCAGCGAAGGGCAGGTCGGCTCAGCGAATCTCTTGCCCTTACCAAATGGTGTGTGGACAGGAAAATGTCAAGTGGTCCTTCTGGAAGCTCTTGACCAGAACGGTCCTCTTGGGAAGAAAGGGAGTATATGCCAGGCCCCCCGCCCTCCCGCTGCGGAGACACAGGAGGCTGTAGAGGCCCCGTGACAGGAGCTGCAGGGGCTGGGGTGGGGGGGCCTGTGTCAGAGCCGTGGACGCTCAGGGGTCCCACAGTTTGCTGTGGCCGCCGTGAGTAAGTGCCACACCGGGGCTTGAGACAATGGCTGCTGATTCTCTGGCACCTGTGCAGACTGGAATCCAAAGTCAAGCTGTGGGCAGAACATACCCCTGGAAAGATGCTTGGGAGGCGGCTTCCTTGTCCTCCAGGGTCGGGTGGCTCAGGCCTTCCTTGGTTTGTGGCCACAGAACTCACATCTCTGCCGCCGTGCTCACTTGGCCATCTTCCTCCTGTGTGTCTTTATCTGGTCTCTCCCCACCGCTCTGTGTGTGTGTGTGTGCGCGGATGTGTGCACAGTTCCTTCTTCTTGTAAAGACACCAGTCCTTTGGGATTCAAGCCCACCCTAATGACCCCATTTTAAGTGATTACATCTACAAAGACCCCCTTCCCAATAAGATCATATGCACAGGGGTTAAGAACTTCAGCATCCTTTTGAGATCCAGCTAAATGAAACTTCTTGCACTATTTCAAGGGTATCTGGAAGGAGTGACTAAGTAGGACAAACCAAATATCTAACAACTGCAACCCAGGGCAACTTCAAACTTCTCAGAAAAATAAAAGGGGGGGTGGGGCTCTTGGTGACACCTACAGCTTTGAGAAAGTCACTGCAGTTCTCTAGGCTTTTGTCTTCTCATTAACTAAATGCACTAAAGCAGCGACTTTGACAGTGCTGACCCTGATGCCCCGGTGAGAACTCCTGCCCGGTCCTGTGGACACCGATGCAGGCCTTCCCATTCCCACCTTCCTCCAGGTGACTCACACCCCCGCCTCCTCACGCACTATTACAGGCTACCGGCCCACAACCCACAAAAATTTGCTCTTCATAAACTAAAATTAGTGTTTCCAGGGTTTCCTAAGGACTCGGTGAGTCCACACTAAGCTTTGCAGGGGTAACTGCTTCCGGTGTAGAAGGCAGCTGCCTTTTTGTTCGATCTTGGGCAGTTGTTTTGAGCTGTCGTGGTTTTCACTCGCTGGTATTCATACTTTATTTATAAACCATGATTGGTTTTGCGCCCTCATTATCCATTTTGGTCTGTAAACTTTGGTTTGTCCTGGAGAGGGCGTTCGGGGTCTATGGAACGGTCCAGTATTGTGATGCTCTGTTGAAAGGCGTGGGCGTTCCGGGGGTAAGCACACAGGTGCCTGTTTCCAGAGGAGAGAAGCTCACAGTCCCTCCCAGCTTGCTCTTATGGAAGCGACCAGCTGCCCCAGAGTACCCAGGAGGTCAGGACTGACATTAGGCAAATCCCGGGCAACCTGGCAGGACTGGTCACCCTGTGTCCAGAGGTGTCGTGTGTGTCCGTGGGGGTGTGATCTTCTAACTGGCTATCTGACAATCAAGGCTAGTATAATAAAACAAGTTATATTTTGAAACCCTAGGGCATTCCTTCATAATATAAAGTCAAGTGCATCATGTTAGACTCTTTCCCGTGACATAAATAGGAAGTGTGTGTTGCGTATCCGATGACCCCTGCACAGTGTACTCATCTGGTTCCTCTGCAAGTCTCACCTGCTTCCCCTAAGTCCATGCCTCCTTACCAGACTCAGAGACAGGGAATAGGTGGGATGGGTGTTCTGTGGCTCAGCCCAGTGGGTATAGGCAAGAAAGGGCAGGAACCCCTGGCCAAGAGACTCATCAGTGTGTTCCTGCCTCACTCCCCGGTGCCCTGCAGCCTAAGGTCGCAAACCCACTTGACTAAGCTCCAGACTCCAGACGAATGCAGAGTGAGAGCACCCCTCCTGAGGGAGGCCTGCAGGTGCTTGCTGAGAATCACCTGAAAGGCAGGTAATTCTCACCCCCACAGGAAGATTCTGATATTCACAGAGCCTCCTATGGAAGCGTCCAACACATGAATTCTCTTATTTGGGTGCAGAGTTTTGCAGGAAGGAGGCAGGGAGGACAGAAAGCTGCTCTTTACTCCACACACCCACCTTCCTGTCAGAGCTCGGATGAGGCTCTGGCTGGTTTAACGTGGACTCAGTCGAACTTCATCCTCACGACAAGTCTACAGAGAAAGCCTGGCCCTACTCTCTAGATCAGGAAGCTACCTTGGCCTGCCTCACCTCGTACCCTGGTGACCCCACTGTGCTTGGTCTCTGAGGTCCCAGACACCCCAGCCCTCCTCACCCAGCAGAGGACACTTTCAAACTGTGAAAGAACAGAAGCCTTTACCAGCCCAAACAAGCCAACAAGAGGTTGACCATTGAAAAATAAAACCAACATGTACTCAGCCTGGAAGGGAAGGTCCCTCTCTAGATCTCACTGCTCCCAACTCCCCTCAAAGCCGGGGCAGCCCCCTATCACACTGGTCCATCTGCTTTCGGGGAACCATGGGCCCCAAGGCCTCGCGGGCACCGTCAACGGTGACAGAGCCATCAGTGAAGGCAGCCTCCCTCCATCCCACGTGCCACCTCCTCTTCCCAGCGTGGCATGTCTTTTCTCACACACTTTTCTCCCTTTCCTTTTCAGAAGAGTCATCCTTCAGAGCGAATCGGCAACCATGCTGTGACCTCATTCCTGCTCAGCCATAAGGTTTTTCTGTCCCCGCCAGGGGACAGACGCTCTGCGTTCCGGGGCCAGGGTTAAGGTTAGCGGTTGGCCTGCCATTTATTTAACTGCTAATCCCACTTATGTGAAATCCATTTACTCTCCTATTAGAACTCGCCCGCTTCCTGCTCCTATAATTTACACCTGACTGCTTCCAGGGAGGGCTTGGGGGTGGGTCTTGGGGTGACTCACAGGAGGAGGTCGTTTACACAAGGAGAGGTTTTCTCATTATAGGTGGAGCAGAGCTGCTATAAAAGCTGTGCTGGTTTTGTTGTTGTTTTTCTTTCCTAATAACCAGTTCCTTTTAGGTCTTCCCTTTCCAGGGAAGTTTACTTACTATTATTAAACTCACTCCCAGCCCCACGTGCAGGCTGCTCCAGTTGAGACTCGTGAAGGCCGGCCTCTGGCTTCTCCGTCCACACCCCGCCTCCAACCTGATGAAGCGCAGGCGGTTTGCTGGGCCGGAGCGTGGACCTTGGGCTGCTCCTGAAATAAAAGGCACTGCAAGTGTTCACAATCCTCCTGCACAAGAAGCAGTGGATGAGGCGGGAGCTCCCAGACCCAGGCCCGTGGGCAAGGCTGGTTGCCTTCTCTGGGCCAGGCTAGCAAGGACCCGCTGGCAGGCAGGCTGCTGGTGCCGGGGCTCTTTTCTAGAGAGACTGGGGAGCCCTGCTGGCCGCCTCTGATGCCCCCTCATGGAGCCCCTGGTCCAGGCAGGCCACGGGGGAACAGTTTGAAGATGGGGAGACAACACCCCACTCCCAACGCACTGTCCCCTCCCAGCAGTCCATGTGGGTGCATTGGCAGAGAGCCAAGGGAGAAGTATGGGACGGCCCAAGTCTGGCCTCGGATGGTGTCTGCCGGCACCATGACCATGGCCATTTAAGGACGTTAAGGGACTGGACATCCTCCAGCTTGTGTAAGCCCCCGTGACTCCTCAAGCTCCACTTTGGGCCAGGCTTTGGGGTGCAGTGAGCCCTCCTTCAGCCTGGCATTCCAGTTCTCGGCGGCCTAAGACTCGTCCTGCCTCATTTCCCATCCCCACTGTGTGCTCCTGAGCTCTCAGCCCAGCTCCCTGCCTTCGCCAATGGCACCTGAAGCGCCAGGATGCCTCCTCATCCTTCATCCCCACTGTGTGGAGAGTGACCTCAGCCCAGCTCAGTGGCCCTGCCGGGAGGAATACTTCTCCACCCAACCTGTGAACAGCTGTCCCCCCATCAAACCCCACCAGTGCTCTGCACGAGCTCACACGCCCTGGGCCTGCTCATAATCCTGTGTGCCTGCTCTTTGCCCCTTCCACTAGACGGCAGACGCTCTGAGACTGGGGACCGTTGTTTCTGATTCACGTAATAGGTCAGCAGTCACTGGACGGGATGATAAAACCAATTGTCTATTAGTTGGATCCAGAGTATAGCTTCTTGCTTTGAACTTGACCTCAGCTCTAATCTTGACTGTCAGCTCCCAGCTCTGTGACCTTAGCAAGTTATTTATTGGGCTTCTTTGCTCATCTGTAAAAGCAGACACGCTGTGTCAGTGGGTTCGGGGTTGGCTGTGGATTTACGTGAATGGTGCGTGGGAAGTGTTTGCTGAGAGGCAGTGCCTGCCTCAGAATCAGGGCTGAAAACAGCAGCCAGTGTTATTATTGGGCTCTTCTAGGGGCTGCCGCAAGAGTCAACAAATAGAAAATGAATGGAGGCACTCGTTTTAGAGGAAACCTCCGAGAGGGAATGTTCAAGTGAGTTTTGGAAATTCAACAAGGAGAGAAGCCAAAGGTTAACCCAATCCCCATCTCCCACCTTTTTAACAGCCTGCAGACTAGTGTTTAGCTGATTCTCCAGATATTACGGAGCTCTTTCAGAGACAGGTGAAGAGTGTGCCCCCTTCTGCAAACCTGTACTTGTCAAGTGAACGAAACAAACAGCTCCTGAGGAAAGTAGCTCCAGTTACAGTCAAGGAGTCAGAGGAGGGTTTTCCAGGCAGATTGATTTATCGGAGCAGAAATACAGCTCAACCGCCCACATGCAGACTCTGCCTTTGGCAAACTGCCCTGCCGACTGACTTCTTTCGTGTCCTGATCTATTGATCGGTGTATGTGAGCTGATGTAGTTTACTGTGGAGGTGTGTGCATGCTGCTGTCTCAGGGTGGACCAGGGTGTCCTAGCTCGGGGGCCTCTCAGGGGTCTCCAAACCGGAAACTGAAAGCAGTCTTGCTCCATTTCTTGGTGCGGTGGCTTTTGTTCCATTCCTGCTGCAGACTGACCAGAACATCCTAGATATTTGTCCTATGAACCATTATTTCTGATACCGTCCAGTAAGGAAGGAAGAAATCTAGTCTTTATTGTATGTCTTGTGCTGGGGAAGCAACACTGTCTCCACTGGTCAAAATAAAACAAAACCGGGACGTGAAGGAATTAAGGAACTTTCCCAACGTCAAGTGGCAGTAGGTCCAACATCCAAACCCAAGTGTGTCTGACTGATGATCTCAAAAAGGCTGATCTAGGCTTAGCCCCACATCGGGGAGCCGACCACCCACCAGAGTTGACATCCAGAGCACGGGTCATTTCCGCCGGGGATACTTTGAAATCTCGGAGTACAGTTCCAACTCATACCATCTGCTGTGCCTTGTGCCCACCATCTGCAGGCAGCTTTGCGTCCCTTCTATTGTTTATTATTGCATCACAAATTACTAGAAACTTAGTAGCTTAAACACACACACACACTTAGTATCATACAGTTTCCAGAGGTCAGGAGTCCAGGCAAGTTTAGCCAAATCCTCTGCTTGGAGTCTCATCAAGGTGCTGACCAGGTCCACACTCCTCTGGAGGCTTGACTGGGAAAGGATCCATTTCCCTGCTTACCAGGTCACTCTTTGACTTTGTAGGACTGAGAGCTTCCATCTTTTTCTGACTGTTGGCAGGAGGTGACTCTCAGATCCAAGCAGATGCTGCTTGCCGGGTGGGGAATCCCAGCCGGGGAGAGTGATTCCTGCCAGGTGGGCACTATTGTCTTTTGGGTTATAATCACATTCATCCTATCACCTGGGTTGTTTCCTATGGGTCTGAAGTGAGTCACAGCCCTGTCCACACTTGGGGGAGTGGGCGGCGGATGGACATGAACGGAGAGCAGGACCCCTGTTCGAGACTTTCCCACCACATCCCTTTTTTCATCTCCTTTCTTACCCTCCTCCTCCTTTACTTCCCTATCCTAGTCTGGACTCAGATCTAGGGCTATGTCAGTTATAAATGTTATAGTAATGATATTAGCAATAAATGCATATAATATATATAGTCTAACGTGTATATATATATATATATACGTACATGAGAATGACACCTGTCTTCATACATCTCTGTCATCTACCTATTTAAAAACAAAACTAGCATTCCACTGCATCTTACATTTTTATTGACATTTTAAAAAGTAATCACAAACTCATGATTTTAATGCTTAATATTCCATCACTACACTGGTCAGAATTCATTTAACTAATTCTATTTGGGGACATTCAAGTTTTCCCAATATTTTGTCTTTGCAAATCACACTGATGAACATCCTATGCCTCCACCCTTGGGGAGACCTCTGAGGTTTTCCCTGAGCTCAGCAGTAGGACGTTGACTCAGCCACCGCAGCGCGTGAGTGTTGACTGAAGTCCCAGCCTCCGCTGCAAGTTGATGCCACCGTCAACAGGGCACGAGACGCCCTGTTCCGCCCGCGCTGGCAGAACTTTCTGTTGTCCATCATTTTTCTCAATGTTTTAGGTAAAACATGGTAGCTTGGTTTTAATTGCATGTCATCAACTCCTGCTGAGGTGAAATATTTTTTTCAGATTTGTGTTTCTCCACTTTTGCAAGCCATCCTCTTATTTCACGTGTTTTCCTGCTCTCCCCGAATACCACCCAGCTGGCCTCCTTCCTGCTGCGTCTCAGCATTCATCCCAGGATTGCCAAGTCCCCGGAAGAGCTCAGTGCTTGTCCATGCTTTGCACACAGAACACACGTCTGAGAAAGGGGCACTCAGGAAGCCCGTGGGTGACATCTGTCATTCCTCCATTAGGGCACCCCAAATCTTCCAGAGCAGTAAACCACATCTCATTTGGGCTCCGGATGCCTTCACCCCGGCCATCAGCGCAGGCGGCGCTGGTCACCGTACTAACGACTTAACCAGGTGAGGCTCATGGGCACATCAGATTTTACACGATTGTGCCTCAGAGGAAGTGTTCCATGCCGCTCTGGGGGAAATGGGCAACTGTAAATCAGGCCGCAAGATGGTGCTGACTTACTTAACCCTTGTGAGACTTTTACACACTGGAGTCAGCAAGGGACCCATTGACTGAGACTCGGCCAATCTGCGGAGTCATCACCTTGGGAAAGCTCACTCCCCCCCACCGCTCAGCTGGAGGCCTATGTGGGACCCAAGGCTCTTTATCCAGGGGAGGCCCTGGGTCTCCATCTGGATCAAATATTATCTTCCCGAGACAGGAAGTCATCAAACAGTGGGAAATCCTTTCTCTCAGTGTGAAGACTGCTCTTTCTCCTCAGCCTTCCCGCCTTTTAGAAGAATGTTGGCCTGGAGATCAGCGGCAGCCTGACAGATGGGACGCGCCAGTCGTCCAAGGGGGGCAGACCTGAGAAACGGGGAGCAGGTATTAATGGCAATAAAGACCAAGGCCGAACTCAATGGCCTGCAATAAATCATGGCAGCTCTTAAAAAGAATGTTTTCAAAGAATTTTTGTGACTTTGGAAGATGTTCATGACATGAAATAAAATTAAAGAAAGATGTAAAACTCACCTATAGACTCGGAGCCCACCGATGCACGGGACGGGAAGTGTTGCAAAATGGTAGCCTTGATTCTCTCTGCAGATGAGATTATGTTTGAGTTTTATGTGTTTTATTCTATTGTTTAATGTCTGGCATTATTTCCGGCTTTTGTTTATCAAATAAACAATCACTGATATTTTCAAAGACCACGTAGGATGCGAGCTGCAGGGAAAGGTGGATGATCGCAAACACCCCTGTTTGTTGTTTCTGTGCTGTGAGACCAAGGGTGAAATCAGCTGCCCTTCTAGAACACGAGGGCGCCTCTGCTAACGAGAGTAGCCAGCTTGGCCCTCAGCCCCACATTTCTTCCTCCCTCCCCACACCCTCCTTCTATCTTCCTTTTTTCTTTTCTTTTTTCCAGAGGAAGGAAGCAGGCAGGAATGAAGGTCAGTAAGCAGGAAAGAAGAGAGAGGAAGCAATTTTCATTTACTGGTTGTTCATTTTGGTTATCCCCGTCCCCCGCTGTCCTGCGTTGCAAACCTGGGTCCTTGGGCTTTAAGTGGACTACGCTGGAGCCCCAGACTTAACACCTGAGTCACGAGGACATGTCTCTTCCTTTTTGCCTTACATTTTTGTCCCCTTTTGTCCCCTTTTGAAAAAATTAAATCTCAGAACCCAGGCCAAAACCAGATTTTTAACAGGCGCAAAAAGCCAGAAGTGCCAACGCCGAACAGGGGCCTAGTTCAGCAGCCCTGGCTGGGGAGAGCTTGGTGGACAAACACCACTCTGCTTGGCCCTGGCCACAGGCCTGCAGTGGGCTGGCTCTGGGCTCGGTTCACGAGCGCAGTGAAGATTGCCTCCTGAGGGGCAAAAGACTGACGACATCCGACATCTTCACAGACGGCATGAGCCAATGCCCGGTGCTAAACGCTGACTGTGCCGGGTCCAGGGCGAAATGTCATCTTCGGTCTTTAAAACGGCTCCTTTGCAGACGACGCTGAGGCCAGGATGACGTAGCGAGGGGGCGCGCATGCACGAGTGCCAGGAAGGGAAGGCACTGCTCTGGGCTGTAAGAGTTGTGCTTCCTCAGGGACACATGTGTGACTCCTTCTGACCAAGCGTGACAGCCCCATTTGCTTTAGAATAACAGGTTTATATCAGAATGTTTTAGTGCTGCCCCAAGGGCGGCTCGTGGAAAGGAAGAGGTTGGAGGCTCTGGAATCAGGAATTTGGGCTCCAGATGACCCTCAGCTGAGTCCACCTCACACCGCTGTTGGCCAGAGGCTGGCATTTTAAGGGCTTGAGATGCTCAGCATTATTCTGACGCATGGCCCCTTGTAGTGACTGTGGATCTCTGGGGAACTGGGTTCTTTCTCAGTTTGTGAGGAGTGTGCCAGCGATTGATTAGCCCTCACCAGGGAAGTCCCAATCAGCTGCTGAGGGGAAGGAGAGGCTGACATCAGACCTGTTATCTGGAGCGGCTGTGAGAATACTAAGCCACCTGGAACGTTTGTTCACGTGTTATCACGTAGCCCTATGGAGTTACCTATGTAATTCCATAAACGGTACACACCACCTATTCTGTTAACACATAGAACAGGCAGACCATCGACATAAAACATTGCTTTTAATCAAACACAATCGGCTCATTCTCCAAGTCAGGGGTGCAAAGGTCACCAGCACAAAGGGGAACATATGGGTTCCTTCTGAGATTGTGGTTTCAGCCTGGAAGACTTGTTTTCCTCAAGCCACATCCTGGGAAACTGATCCAGTGGAGACTTAAAAGTTCAAGGTTGAATTCTTCTTCCTGAGTCTGAGCTGGCTAGGGTCACATGCGTTTGAGGTCCCTGAAGGCCACGTGGGCAGCATTGCGTCCAGAGGCGCCCATAACACCTCCTCCTGGAAGGGAATCTTCCATGAACCGAAGCTGCTCAAACCCAGCCCAGCACCCAGCGCCAGCAGAGGAGCCGGCACCCGTGGGGTGCGCTGAGGACACCTGGCTCCCACCCAGGCCTCCTGGTCAGAGGTGGCGAGTGGAGCGTGGGGCCCCTTCCAAGCAGGCACCCGAGCCTGGAGCCACTGCGCTTGCTGGTGAGACAGTGCAGGAAACTCAGACATGCAACTAAGGGTGAGGGGAAATGCAGAACAGAACCATTTCTGGGGGGCCGATGCCCACAATGCTCGCAGGAAGGGTCCCATGAAAGGGCAGCCCAGGCAGGCCTGCTGGACTGGGCAGAGGGACCAGGAAGAATTTTTAAAGTGAGAAATTTAACTTTACCGACTGTGATCTCACATGGATGGAGACTCTGGGGACATGGGGCTCACACAAACCCAGGATGGAATTTGGAGAGCTGTGCCCACAGCACAAACCCCGGACCTCATGCAGGGGGTGCCAGCCAGCCCGAGTGAGGGCTGTGCCGTCTGGACAGGCCGCCGCTGTCTGCACAGGAAGGCTGTCCTCCGGCAGCTCCGAGCCCCCTTCAGCCTCCTCCACTGTTTATCCTGTCACCGTCCCACCCCCGAAGGCTGCAGGGAGGTGGGACGGCGACCCTCACCTGGGTGGGCCCCGCTCCCGCAGAGATACAGGCCCTGGAGAGGGCAAGAGTAGCTGGAGTGCAGGGGCACCGGGCGGGCGAAGTACAGCTGGTCCAGGGTCATGGCGCAGTGGAATATGTTCTGTGGGAGGCAGGGCCATCGTCGTGAACACGGGAGCTGACACGGGATGCTTCCGTCTCCGCAAGCTTTCCGGTTCCTCCCCTGCGCTGTCCTCCGATGAAGTTCTCCTCCAGGATGTTTTCTTGTGTTATTAAGACGTAGAAAGGGGAAGGGGCTGGGGGGTGGGGAGGGAAGGAGGGAGAGGGAGGGAGGGAGGGAGGGAGGAAGGGAGAGGGAGGGAGGAAGGGAGAGGGAGGGAGGAAGGGAGAGGGAGGACTGCTGCGTGTCTTAGGTACAGGTGAAGCTTCCAGGGGCATCATTCAGCAAGAAAAAAGGGGAGTGAGCCTCTCAGTGCGGCAGCCTGAGTGGGAGATCGGACCGGTTTGCTGTAGATGATGAATCCCCCTTGCTTGTTTGAAAAACAGAAGATTTTGACTTTTTTGACTACTGGGACATGTTACTTTGGCCCAGGCACCATCCCAGGAGGTCACAGAAAATGGCTGATGTGGGGCTCTGGCCCCACCTGGGTTGGGTTCTGCCAGAGGGGTCAGAGCCTGCGAAGGGCAGCTGTGTGGGGCGAGCAGGAGGTCAGTGCTGCGGGGCAGGTGTGGACCAGAAGTCGCCGTCTGCCGGATGCCATGATGGGGAGTCTCCAGCTGCATTATCCCCCCTCAGGCCTGTTCCTTCCGGTCTTTCTCCCCAGTGGGAGGCACTTTCTCTCCTGGGCCGGACCCTCCTCTCACCTCCACCGGGCCCTGTGCCTGCGCTTGGGAGCCCAGGCGCCCCGCTGCCTGGCTGCCGTCTCTGGACCGGGCTGTCTGGTAAGACAGTGTGAGCCGCAGATAGCGTTTCAGATTTTCCAGTAGCCAGTTAAAAATTAGAAACTGGTGAAACAAACATCAATAATACGCTTTCCCCATTTTTGAGATAAAATGGACATTGAGTTCTCTTTAGGTGCACAGCAGAGCGCGCTGGTACGTGCCGTGTGTCTTGTGAAGCGACTGCTAAGTTTCGTTAACAGCTGTCAGCTCGAGTACTTATGCTTTTCCTTGTGATGAGAACTTTGCAAATCTCCCCTCTCAGCTACTTGTCGCACAGTATAGTGTTGTTAGCGACAGGAATATACTTTACTTAACTCAACAACTAAACATGTGTACATGTAATCAACAGGAAGATGGTTCATGAGATATTTTACACATTTTTCGCACAAAGTCATACATCAGACCTGCAGCGCAGGTGCGCTGGCCTCGCCACGGGCAGGCCATCAATGGCCATGCGAGACTAGTGGCTGCTGAACTGGGTATTGGCCTCCCACCTGGTCTCCTGAGAACAGGCTTGGCGAGTTTTAGAGAGGTGGGAAAGTCTGAGGACCTGCAGTCATTCTCTCCGGAAGGGCCACATTGTGGTGACCTCCGCAGGCACTGTCTCTCTTGTCTGTCTCTCCAGTCTCTCTTTCCTTCTTAGAGCTAAGCTCTGTTCCCTCTGCCATGGTCTCTGCCACTGTCCTCCCTTTCTGAAAAGGCTGTGTGTGAAGGGAAAAGATAAAGCCTGGCGAGCACACAGATAAAGCAGGAGGTGTGGACAAGAGCCGGAGGCATTCAGCAGCCGTAGTTCCAGACACCTCTTTTCCCTTTCATCCCCAGTTTCTCTTCCAGCCGCTCCTCCCTGTGCCTCCAGACCCAACCACACACTCCTGCCCCAGGGCCTTTGCACCTGACTTGCCTTCTGTCTGGAGTTCCTCCTCAGAGACCTATATTCCTGCTCCCTCCAGGTCTCTGCTCAGCTGTCATGCAGGGAGAAGCGTATGATGAGGGACCCCGGCTGTACTTACCCCTCCGGGTAGCCCAAAGATTCTCTCCAAGTCAGGTGGTGTGAGGATGTCCCTGCCTACCACAGAGTCCTTGAAGCCAGGGGCATAAGCCTCAATGCAGTCGAACACTGGGGGCGAATGAGGGAAGTGAGACAGTGCACAGGCCAAGGAGGAGACACCATGGTGGCAGAACTTGGTAAATTTGCTAAAATTCACTAAAGTGATCCCTTAAAATGGGTTTACTTTATCACAGAAGCAAAGACCACCCACAGGTAAATAAATGATTCATTACAAAGGCCTATGGGTCTCAGGCCAATCCACCCCCAGCTCTCTCCCCTGTCCTTATTCTAACCTTACACATGACGTAACTTATTTTTTCCTGAGTGTGCAAAGCATTCTTCGCTTCATTGCTTTGCTCAAATTATCTCTTTAGCTTGGAATGAATGCCCTCTGCTGCCTGGCCAACTCCTATTTATCCCTTAAAACCCAGCTCCAAATGTCCCTTTCTTTTGAAAGCTCTCCTGTCCCTCTGGCTCATGCTTTCTCCTTTGGTGCATTAATACACAGGGCTCTCAGAGTGGCTTCTAGACTCTCCTCCACTGGACTGTGCGTAACTTGAGATCAGGAGCTATGTTTTGAGTCCGCCTGCCTGGCCCCAGCTGGAATTCGCTGTTGACTTAGGTTCCCTTGGGTCCTGCCCTCCTCTTGGCCAGACCCTGAAGGTGTTAATCCTGATGGGGCAGTCAGGCGGAGAGGGGTCGGTCGGGCCACAGGGCTGCTGCCGCTTGGAGCCCAGAAGGTCCTTCTCGCGTTACCTGTGTCTGCGTAAGCGTTCTTCTCCTGCTCGCTCCAGGCCCTGCCTCCAGCCAGTGTGTAGGGCGTGTACTGAGTGAAGAGGGAGACCACATGGCTACCGGGAGGAGCCAGGGTGGGGTCCAGCGAGGAGGGGATGCAGAGCTCAATCAGAGGCCTGTGGCATGGAGGAGCGAGGGGCAGTCTGGAGAGTAGCCCGGCCCAGAGGGAGGGGCTGGGGGCCGCTCTGGGGTGACCGGGCTGAGGCGACGTCAAAACCAGCCCTGATGGCCGGATGGCTGTTTGCCTGCAGGGCTCAGTGCCCACAGGACAGTCCAGAGCATCCCTGAGGCGACCCCGCCCCGGCCCCGCCCCGGCCCCAGGGCCCCGAGATTGTGCGACCTCCCTCACCCACACAGCCTGGGTTCTAACCGGTCTCAGACACAAAGGAGAGAGAGACCAGGCCTCAGGCAGCAGGGCTCCGGCAGCAAGTTTCAACTAAGCTCCCTCGTCGGATGGCCATGTCCTGAAGAGGCCAAGGCGACCAGCGCGGCTGGGCCTTTGTGCCCCAGTCCCTGTCCGTCAACCTTTGGAGCACATTTTCCCTCTGATCTGCAAGCAGGTTCACCCTGCTGGTCCCTCTCTTACGATGCCCCCTCTCAACCTGGATGTCTGTCAGGCAGCTCCAAGGCCACTGTCCAAGCGCAAATGCCTGGTTTCCCCTAAAACTTCTCTGCCCCTGTCTCCCTTTCGCAGGAAGGGAGACACCATCTTCTGGTGGGTTCTCTTCCACACTCACAACCACTTCCTGTCTGACTGCAAATGCTGCGGATTGTCTTCAAACACCCAGCATCTGGCCCCTTGTTAGTGCTGCTGGCCCCGTCTGGGCCCCAGCCCTGTCTTCTTCCCTTGGATTCTGCAGTAGGAGCCATACTACAGCAGCTGTCCCTTTCTGCAGACAGTAGCCGGTGCTCTTCCTACGACAGACGTGAGCTCTGAGCTAACTTTCTTGGAGTTAAAAGCAGGAGTCTTGTGAACACAATAGGGCAGCATTCAGCCACTGCAGTTCCCTCTTCCCCTTCATTACCAGTTTGTCCTCTCATTGCACTGGTCTCTTCAACCAGCTGCACACTCCTGCCCCAGGATCTTTGCACTTGACTTCCCTTCTCTCTGGAGACCTTTATTCCTGTTCCCTCCAGATCTCTGTTCAAGTGTCATGTTATTAGTGAGGCCTTCCTGACCTCCAAAGACCAGCACACCCCTCCCTCCCCTGACTTACTGCTCACCATGTTCTCGTCATGTTTGGTGACTGTCTTGTCTGTCACCACTGACACTCAGCCACCTGAGGGCAGAAGGTGTGGAGGTTGTGCTCACCCCTCTGAGTCAGGTCCCTATAGCACGCCTGGCAGAGCAGGCCCCCAGGACTCATGAATGGGCACATGGGCCTTCTCCTCGGCCTTTACTCCAGGGCAGACATTTTCTCTACTTCAGGCTAGAAAGATGTGTGAGCCTGTCTCAGGATAAGCTTTGTGTCTATTTCCTGCTCCTGCTGGGCCCCGATCCCTCCAACCTGTACCCAATATGGGGCCCAGCACAGAACGGGCTTTCAATAGTCATCAGGAGAAAGGTGGTCATGTAATGTCCCTGCCTGGTCCCGCAGCATGAAGATGCTGCTGCGGGGAAAGACAGGATCTGTTTTTAGAAGTCTTTCATGAAGCTGGTTTATAAGAAAGACTATGGAAGGAGGTTAACGCTGGGGGTTTGGAAATTTGGATTCCATGGGGTGTGCCCTCTGACCCGCTGCTCAGTAAAACACCTCCTTGTCTCCCAGAAAGCGTTTTCTCCCAAACGCCGGGGCTATTCTCTGCCATCCTTGCACTTCTGCAAGCCTGTAGCATGTGGCCACACTCCTTGCCTGCCCTGGCCCACAGATTCTTGATAGGGAGGTACTTCCTCTGCTTAGAATTTATATATGGGTTTCAGCAGGTCCCGGTCCCTGGGAATATTTCACACCAGGTTGACCATGCTGCATCTGGACGGTCACCCCAGGCCCAGGTCATGGGCACGAAGCCCAGGCCCACCCACCTGCGGGAAGGCAGGCCGCCCCTGGCGTCCTCGAAGGCCTGGTGGAGGAGCAGAGTGTCTTCACAGTTCAGGTGGATGGAGCACTGGTGATGAGGCAGCGGCTGGCCCCTGGGGGTGTTGGGGGCCGCCAGGAAGTCAGGCAGCCTGTCCACAGCCACTGAGGGACCAAGAAAAGGGTGCAGGCTAGTGGCTGTGTCCTCCACGCCCCAGGCTCCTCCTCCTCTTCTACACGTCACCCTGCTCACGATGGGCAGACTGGGAAGAAACAGTATGCAAATGTTCCCCCTCTTCAGACTAAGGGCGGGCAGTCTGGAGATGACAGTATGACTCAGTGTCCCCAGAGCTGGAGGGTTCTCCCTCAGATAAGGTCACAGAGGAAGCTCTCCAGCTGCGTTTCTCTTACCATTGATCTTGGTAACAGGTGACTGGGTACCCAGCTGGGAGATCCTCTCCATGAACTCTGCAGGGAGCCACTCCTGGAAGGAGAAGTTCCCAGGAAGACCTTGAGATGCCCAGACCTTCGGGGCGGGGGGCCTTCTTTCTTTGCTGTACGTGGCCCTCAGCCTCCACCTCCGGAAACCCACCCCGTCCTTCAGAACTTGGCCAAACCACCTACTCCATGATGGCCCTTTCCGCTCAGCACAACCACTCCCTCCACAGGGCTGCATGAGCTCTGGACACTGACTCCTGACCTGGTGACAACAGGCCATCTGCAGGCCTCTGCTCTGCTCTGTCAGCCCTTGGAGAATCGGTTAGCTCAGAATCACCATAACAAGATGTGTTTGAACTGACGCTGGTTGAATTTTATTAGGGGCATCGGTCAGAAGCAGCAGTCCTTGACCCCAAGAACCGTCCCTGAGTGACCAGGAGCTGTTCCTCATCTCATCGCTCCTCCCGGTACGTACGCCCTGTGGCCCCGGGCTGGCACACGGAGCGCACAGGAGTCGGAAGCTCCTGCACAGCTGAGCAGCTCCCTTAGCCCTCCACCGGATGCAGAGATGCCCGGGAGATGGTGGAGGGTGGAGGGTGGAGCCATGCCGAACCACCCTGGCCAGCCGTCGGGACTAGACCCCGCCCACGGTCAGCAGGCTGCTCCCCGGTCCTGGCGGACAGAGGAGTGAGCCTGACCGGTGACCCCAGCCTGGATCCACTGAATTCCCCGGCTCTCTGTGCCAGCTCCGACTTCCCTGTAGGCTGTGCGGCTGTTTGTTAGGGAGCATTTGCATGCCAGCAGGTAGTGACACGGACCGTGGGACTAGGGGGTCAGAGGGGAGAAGTGGAAAGTTGGAGGAAGAACCCAAACTGAAAGTGACTAGGTTCTAGCGCTGGCTCTGCTGACCACCAGCTGCACGGCTGACATTACCTCCTGTCCCCAGGCCTGTCTTCTCACCTGCGAGGTGTCTTACTATTGTCGAGGGAGGGAGAGAAGGACTGATGTCCCCACTTTGGAGAGATATGGCCCTGGCACCTTGCACCCTGATGTGGTTCTGGTCCCCTGGGTCCCCCATTCTCCAAACCCTGACCTCTACCCTCGGGCCTCACCTGTGGCGTCAGCTTCAGGAAGGTGTCCTGCGGTGATGCGTTGGACAACACCACTGAGCTCCTCACCTCCGTGCCATCCTGCAGTGTGACCCCTTGGACACGCCCTGCACGGCTCACCTGCAGCTTGGCCACAGTCTGGTGCCGTGGAGAGACCGGGAAGGGGGTCCAGGTTGGGTGGGCACACCGACTGCCCGGGCTGCCCGGTGCGCACAGTGCTAGGGCCTCCCACCTTGCCCAGCCCACTGCTTCCCGGGAAACCTCAGCCCGCCCACTCTGCACAAAGGCTGAGCCTAAATTGGGTCAGTGGGCCGTGGGTTCGGAGGCGGTGGGCAGAAGAACGGGGACCTGGCTGCATAACCTTTGCCCCTGGACCCCGAGCCCCACCTTGTCCATCCTAAAATGAAGGACCTTCCAAACCTGAGATTTCATGTTAGCCTGGGTGATGGCAAGATCATCACTGGACTAGGGGCCGGGGGCTGTTCACCTTTTCCGTGAAGATGCTTGCTCCGTGCGCGGCGGCTGAGCGAGCGATGGCATCAGAGAGGGCACCCATGCCTCCCTGGACGTAGCCCCAGGCGCCGTGCTTCCCCTCCAGGCCCCCCATCACATGATGCAGCAGCACGTACCTGAGCACAGACTGGGGCTTCAGAGGTCGCACCCAGGTTTCAACAGGTTCAGTGTTCTTGGGGCAACTATTCCTGTACCCTCAGCCTCTCCTTGCCCCATCCAGCCCTTTCCCACTAATCTTGAAAAGTGCGCTGGGCTCTTGCAAAGCCCTTTGCGCCCCCATTCCACTCTCTCCACTAGCAGTTCATCTCTGCACAGAGGGTGGGCACCAAGATGCGGTGGGCACGCCCACGCCAGCCCACGCCACGCCCACACCTGCTACTCAGCGTAAGTCCAGCGGTAAGTCCAGCGGCCTGCACACACAGCCACCGCATCTTGGCAGGCAACTCAGGGCCGGTCCCGCTTCACATTCCCCTTCCTCATTCCCCAACCTGCTTCTTCCTCAATCTCCCCCAGCCCAGTAAAGGCGCTGCTTTCCCACAGAAACCTGGTGTCCTACCTGATTCGCACCCCCACATTCTAATCAAGCTGCCAGTTCTGCCTCCCAGCAGGTACCAGTGCCGGCTCCCTGCTGCCTCCTTTGGTCCAGGCCACTGGCTTCTCTTTCCAAGACCGCAGCAGTGACACCCTCCTCCTGGGGCCACCTCGTCCCACTCTTTCTTCCCTGCAGACCGGGCTCCACACCAAACCTGCAGCCCCAGCTCAGAACACTTCTTTCCCAAAAGCCTTCACTAATGCATGTTCTCTTTGGTGTCTGATCTCCAAGTGGCCTCAGGACTCACCCCTCAGCCTGCCCCTCTCACCCGGCTCCTGCAAACCGCACCCCCCGCAGCTCCTTGAATGGGCCACACGGTCCTCACCCCTGCACCTGCACACGCGTGCCGGCAGCCTGGAACTCCCTCGCCCTTGGCTTAGCTAACTCCTCCCTTCTCAGTCTCCAGTGAGGCATCTCTTCCTCGTGTGGCTTCTCTGACCTGAGACCACCCTGCTCCTGCTTGGTCTCTTCTGCCATCCCTGCTCTGGTCTACCTCTCCCTGATCTCAGTGCCATCTACTACCTTATCCCAGCACCTTGCACAGGGCAGGGCTCCACCGATATTTGTTAAAAGAATTAAAAAACAAATTACTTAATGGCAAATTTCACAAACCAGGCAGTAGCTCAGCCTCCTGGGGCACCACAGAGGAAGGGATGGAGGCCCGTGGAAGATACACGTTGGCTGGCTGACGACACAGCTTGGCCAAGGCCCCCTTCCATGGCCGCAGGGAATTTGGGGCTGACTTCATGTGTGTGACAAGTCACTTCCAAGGGGGTCCATAGATATCCAGAGAGAGAAAAGCCACAGTGACAGCTGCTAGCTGCATCTCCTGGTGACTGGAAATGGCCCAACACTTGGCAGCACTGCCTGTCTCCACACACACACACACATACACGCACGCACACGCACACACACACGTGCATGCCCCTCCACTCCTACCTCCACAAAGGCTCACCAGTCAGGCCGCAGCGGGAGACTCCACTGTGTCAGACTGCCCCCTCTTGGATAGGCCTGGCAGCACACCCTTCTTTCCCACTCCCAGGAAAGGCAGCCTCCCCTGGGACATTTGTGGGCAGGAGACCCAG
>RJWH01002442.1:0-231771 GCA_004363575.1 Solenodon paradoxus | reverse complement strand
GGAGGGGGAGCGTTGAATCTTGCGGTCCCTCCAGCGGGGTCCAGGGTCAGTGGTTTGGCCACCAAGAGCCACTCCCCTCTGCTGTCACGCCTTCATTTTGCAGAGCCTGTAGCCCCCAGGCCTAGACTCCTAGCAGGGGCAGAGATCTTACCTCACCCAGTGCAGAGAGGGGCTTCTACATGCGGGGGTCTCCTTGGGAGGGGCCGGGAGAGGCCGCGTGTGCGCGGTGTCAGTGGTGGGGGAGTACGTATGTGTACACACCAGCTCTGTCACACCAGCCCCACGGGTCCCCCAGAGCCCCAGCCCCACCCGGAGCTCCAACGTCCCAACCCCTCCCGCGGTGGCGGGCCCCCACCCACTCAGCGCACCCCCTCCTCCGGGCCTTCTGCCCCCTACCCACCCGCGTCGTCCCTCTCAGGGGCGCCCCCGCTCCGGCTGACCTGCTCCATGCTGCCGCGGGCTATGCCTTCCACGCTGCGCCAGCTCCCGGGGGCGCGGGGGGCGCAGGGTGCGGCGGCCCCTCCATGCCCTAACCCGGCAGCTGCACCCGGGGCGACCGCCGAGCTGAGGACGCCTGGTGTCAGTCGTCCGGACCCCCGCCCCGCCCCGCCCTCAGGCCCCGCCCCCTCATCTCCCCTCCCCTCCTCTCTCTCTCTCTCACACACACACATTCAATCACACACTCCTCTCACCTCTTCCCTGCCAGTACCGCCTTTTCCGCTTGTCCTGGGGACACTGCGAGTCTGCACAAGCGCCCCCGCAACC
Source organism: Solenodon paradoxus (assembly GCA_004363575.1). Taxonomy (NCBI): domain Eukaryota; kingdom Metazoa; phylum Chordata; class Mammalia; order Eulipotyphla; family Solenodontidae; genus Solenodon; species Solenodon paradoxus. The sequence goes on along the minus strand of RJWH01002442.1, from coordinate 231,006 downwards.
CCGTTTCAGAGGTTAATCAGTATCAGATGGCCTATCCTCATTTTACAGGGGCCAGAGAGGGACTTACCCAAGGTCACACAGCAGCTTGGTGACAGCGATGACCCCATGACTGTCTCCCAGGTGATGGCCCACCTCAGGGGATGCCTGAACAGAGGCCAGAGGTACCCTTAGGGCAGCTCACCTGGAGCACTGGAGCCAAGCCCCTGAACCAAGCGGGGCTCGTGGGGAGAGGTTCCCGGGTGCCAGGATCCAGCCTCTCTTCGGACTTGTTCCCAGGCCCTGGTTGTGGGTGGGAAATTAGGATGGAGATTGCTGGCACCCACTGTATGACATGCCCCAGGCATGTGCCAGTAGGAGGAGGCACGGAACTCTTTGTCCATTGATTGAGCGGGGTCATCTGAAGCCCCAGATACCAGCTGTGAACCCGATTTGTGGGAAGTGGGGTCACCACTCTGGTGAGGATTAAGGAGGTGACAGAAAGACTGAATCCCCCTCTAAGGGCACCCCAACGGGGTGGCACCTGACTACCCACTGCCTCCTCTGCCCTGCCCCTGACATCACGAGAGGGGCATCACATGAGCAGGCATGTGAGAGGCCATGCTGCCAGCGCAGAGATGTGGGGTCCCAGAGCGAACAGCAGTGGGAATGAACTCGCTCTGGGGTGGCCAGTGAGTGGGGACATCAGTGTGCAGTGCCCAGGCCAGCATGAAGGGGGTTTCACCACTTCTCACTATGCCCTGGCCTCTTTGTTGGGCACCAGAAGGTGAGGGGGCAGGGGCTGGGAGGCTGAGATTCAGATTCGGAGAGTTAAGATCTGCAGTTGGCCCAGACAAAGGGGGCTTTATAGGCTGGGTGTGGGGGGCATGCTGGGGGCAGGGAGGCAGGAATGCAGCTTGGGAGGGAAGGCCCTGATCTCGCAGTGCAGTTGCGCTGCAGCTGGGCTTCCCAGACCTCCCAAGCGTCGGCCCTCTGGAGCATTTGCTGCTTGACTCCAGGACTCATCCTTGGCTGCCCCTTCTCTCAGGGATCTGGTGGGCACTGCCCACGCATGCTCAGCCTTCCCCGCCCAGCTGGCTGCAGTCTCTGTTGGCTTCCCTACCATGCCCTCTCCGCGGCCTTGTGGCCCCAGTCTGCTACCCAAGTGCCCTGCTGGCTGCCTGGGCTGGGGAGGGCAGACTTGGGTCGGGTAACAAGGCTATGGGGTCAATGGGGCCCTTTGTCCCTTCAGACAGAGTCTGTCCCGGGCTACAGAGGCAAAAGGCAGAGAGGAGTGCCAGCCAGCCAGCATGTCCCTCAGCCCCTGACCCAGCCTCCCCCAGGTCGTGGCGAAGTCAGACCCACACTGTAGAAGCCAGTCCCCACTCTTCCCACTTGGTTTCCCCGCTGGCTCTCTGTCAAGGCTGAAATAGCCACTGGGAACTGAAAATAAGAAAGAGATGGTGGCAGTGCCCATGCTTTTGAAACAGCTGCTGCTTGTCCAGGCCTAAGGTCTGGGTGGGTTTCGCAAGGTTAAAGACTGTCCCCAATGATGTAGGTTGAGAGCTAAGGAGTAGACTTCTTCTAGCCAAAGTCATAGTGGCTAGATGGCCATACTCCAATGCTGTTTTATCAACACATCCTTGAGCACAGCAGGAAGCTTCAGGGTTCTGGTGAAGGGGAGCAATTGGTAATGCTCACCATCTGTGCCCATCCTCGGGAGTTACTTGTGCAGCCCCCCAGTCTTCCCTCTTTCTTAGCTGTTGTATCCCCAACAAGCTCCTTTCTTTGTTTCCTGTTTTAACACCACAAATGGGCTAGAACCTTCAGCAAGAGCATTATCTTAAGTGGGCAGCAGAGGAATGGGAGGTGGCCCAGCCCGGGTCTGTTGCTATATATCTTATTTTATCTCCTTCATAAGATTAAACAAGGGCAGAGCACCCTGGTGGCCTAGCAGTTTAGACCTTGCAGTCCACATACACCCCCCCCAAGGTTCAGACCCAGGGCTGGGAGAAATTATCAGTGAGGAACGACTGAATAAAATAAAGTGCTTCTTCCTCCTCTCCCTGCCTGTCTCCGCTCACCTTCATTCCTGTTGCACCTTTCCTTAAAAAAAAAAAGGCCTGGTCCACTGACAGGCCCATAAATAATCAAAGTTAAATAATTTATCTTATGTTGATTATTATTAACTTTAGCTCAGCGAGTGACAATTTTTGACCCTGTCCCCAGAGTCTGAGAGGACACATCATGACTTTAACTAGGTGTTCCTCTGGAGGGTGATACCTGCCTTCAACTGGGTGGGGACGAGAGGTGCCAAAGGGCCCTTCCAGCCTGGTGCTGCGCCTCCCCAGCCTCCATTCCCTGCCTCTGCAGCCCTTGGGGCTCCCTGGGCAGCTGAGATCCCGGTAAGGCAGACAAGTCCCAGGGTGCCTGGAGCCTGAGCTGGGAGGAAGGAGGAGGATTACCCAGGAGGGAGTGGAAGGAGATGAGAGGAAAGGGGGGTGGCGGGCAGCAGGCCCCACTCCTCCACCTGCTGCTCTGAGAACAAAGCCAAGAATGATGCAATGCTGGCCTGGCGCAGCTGAGCCTGCGGGCGCTGAGGGGAAAAGTGGGTGCTGCGGTGGGCAGGGCCCGGGCAGCAGGGCAGATGCCTGGGGCCTGCAGATGCCTGACCCTGGATTCCCAGTCATACATGTAGCTCCTCAACAACTCCTGAAGCTCCTCACCCAGGGTCAGACCCTCCCAGATATCACAGCTGCCTCTGAAGCAGGAGTCAGACATGATGCAAGCAGGACATCATTCCAGGCAGCCTCTTCAGAGGGGAGGGCACGTCCCTAAGGGGGAGGCAGATGATGAGAGACCCAGACACCGAGTTGACTTGAGGCCCCCACTGGGCCCTTCACCAGCGGACTTCTGTCTCTGTGACACTCCCTTTCATCCTGGAGACAAAAGGCAAAAACCTCTGGAGAAGGTGGGATGAGAAGGCTCAGGAAAGCCTGAACCCTGGCCCCACACAAAGTGAACATATTTATAGAATTAAATACAACTTCAGGCAGACAATGAGAAGGGTCTGGGGCCCCCTTGCCAGGAGACCCTGGCGTCCCCCTAGGGCAAGAATGCCCTTAGCAGGCACCCCCCTGTGGCTCCAGCAGCTAAGGCAGCTAAGGTACAGGCCATGTAAAGCCTGTGGACCTGGATTCGAGACCAGAGGCAGGGGATTAAAAAATGAAAAAGAATACCAGGCGTGTCCTGGTAGTTTAGCAGCTAGATCCGCCACTTCCAGCCGAGCGCAAACCATCTACATCCCAAGAACAGGGATTCGAATCCTGGGGCCAAGGGGCAACAACCAAGATGACAAAATAAAATCAACAAAACACTTTCTCTTTGTTGCCTGTCTGCTCACCTTCATTCCTGCCTGCACCTTTTCTTTTTTGAGAAAGGAAGGAAGGAAGGAGGGGAGGAAGGAAGGAGGGAGAGAGTGAGGGAGGGGAAGAGGGAAGGACTGGGCAGAAGGAAGGAAGGGAGGGAGGGAGGAAGGAAGGAAGATATTAGCAGTTATCAAGCATGAGGGTGGCCTCCACCAGACCCTGAGGACAAAGTCCCTCTTCCTCCACCTGGAGAAAGGGCTGTGATCCCACACACCTGGGCCATGCGGAGGTAGTGTCACGGCCAGGGTTCTTAAGGGGACAAGGCATTAATGAGGGCAGCAGAGTTGGTCGGAGATACTGTGTTCTGGAGTACTTAGGCTCCGTCGTCGTACCCTACTGCTGCACCAACCTGAGGGGACAGCTGGTGGCCTTGCCTGCAGTAACCACTAGGTGGCAGGGAAAGCCTAACAACTCACTCTGCGCCCCCTTCCAACCACCTGCCAGCGCCCTGTTCTCAAGAAACGCCCAACCTCCTTTCTTCTCCCCACCAGCCCTGCAGCCCTGGTGATGGGTTCCTAAGGCTTGTTTCTTTTTTTAAAGGAAAGGTGCAGCTAGGAACGAAGGCGGGCAGGTGGGCAGGAAGAGAGAGGAGGAAGACGCGCTTCGGTTAGCTGTCCCCCACTCGCCAGCCCGGGCTGTGAACCTGGAACTTCGGGCTGTGCTTGAACTGTGAACTATGCGCTGAAGCTGCAGACTTAACTGCCTGAGCTGACAGGACATACCAGCTCCTGACGTCTTTTCTGTTTTCATTCTGCCTTCGGGGACACAAAAACTCTCTCCAAAGGTCACTAGTAATGTCAGCGTAATTAGTCTGGGGCTAATATTAAGTGCTGAAGAAGGACTCAGCGTTTACATGCACTATCTCACTCACACAAGGCAAGTAAAAATGCTCTCCCTCTTTTCAAGAGGAGACAGACTGAGAAAGCAGAAATAGATTGCCCAAGATCACGCGACGCCACCCGAGTCTCAAATGCTGGGAGATTGTCCTCAAGGGGTGTTACAAAGTGGATGTGGGCAGAAGGAGGAGACAAAGGCCCCACACACTGCTGTTACCATCTTACGCTTATTTCTTCCTTCCCCTGTCAATCTAGCTAGCCTCGTGTCTTCCATCTCTCCTATCATCCCGGGATCTGCAGAATGAAGGCCCAGAAACAGAGTTGGCTCTGTTGAGAAGCTTGGGCTTCTCAGAAGCGGACAGGGGAAGCTGGCCTGCACCCCATGGGATGGGCCGCGCAGGGCACTGAAGGACGCTGAGCAGAGCTCAAGTTAGCAGAGGCTTTCTCCTAAGTGACAACTCAGCAGGGCCAGTGGGTGGTTGAGGGCGACCTCTGGTCACTGGGCAAAGCCTGCTGACCCTCCATCGGCAGCACCGTCCACCACACGTCATCCTTTGACGCAACTGGCACCAAGAGGAAGTGGCCTTCACCCCAACACATCTGTTGAGTGATGACTATGTCACATAACTCGCACTTTTACTCCATCAAAACTCTAATTTCTTGAGAAAACTCTGAAGACTGACAGTGAATGGCTAAAATAAAAAAAATAAATTAAAATCCCTACCTCCAGGCAGTCAAGTTGTCCTGTGCTGAAGGGAAAAGCCATATGCGGCTGCTGACTGGAGCCCCAGGGAAGCAACAGCGCTCCTGGGAAGGGGGAGGGTCTCCTGTCTCTTCGACCCCTCACCATCGCACTTCTACTCAACTGTGCCAGGCCTGGGAGCTGGAGAGAGCACAACAGGACACGGGGCAGAGGTCACAGTCGAACAAGTAGACAGACATGTGACAAGTGTCTTAGCAGAGAAAGGAGTGTGTACTTGGCCAGAGAGGCTGGTGGTGATTCCAGGGGTGAGCCTGGAGCAGAACCTCGAAGGGTGAGCAGTTTTGCATGTAGAGAGCGTGACAGATAGGTGGACGGGAAGGGCTGCAGTGACCTGGGGAGTTGGCGTCAAGCGTCAGGGCCAGAGTGCAGCCTGGGCAGCAAGAGAGGAGCCACTGCCTTGGATGCCAGGTTAAGTTTTTCTTATCTTGGTTGAAAGTCATCTTCAAAGTGACATGAGCACACGGGAACTCTGGAAGGACTGGAGAGGGGACAAAAGAAGCAGGGACACCCGTTGGGAAGTTGCTGAAATCACCCAGGTGTATATAAAGGGGACCGCCCCAAACCCAGATGCGGCTGACTGGAGAGATGTGATGAAGTCGGTTTAAATGGGGGATCGGTGCACAAGGTAAAACTGCAGTCAAAATTCTAGAAAATCTCACGGGAAGGGGCTCCATTTGAGACTGACAATAACCCAACTAATGCCTCCTCAGAGCTGGAGTCAACTCTGCTGCTCTTGGCCGGGCACTGGAGGAAAGCAGCTGGTCCTCAGAGTCCCCGGGGCACACACAGGTACTAGAATCACTAGGCACAAGATGCTCACATCATCGGAGCTGCAGGGAACCCACACAGACAGAAAAGTCACTTTTCCATCTTATCCTCAAGCCAGGGTGCCAACAATGAAGTGGAGGGGTAACTCCTGCACTATTATTCATTTCCACATGCTCTTACAGTTGCTTAATATAGTCAAACTGTACATGAGATGGAAGGAGACTGGTGGTTAGAAGTTGTCAGTAGAGAACACGGGGGATAAAGTTGGAGGTTTCAGGTTTTGGGGGTGAAGACAGTGGGAGGGGGGAGCTTTGGGCTCTTCTTAAAAATGCCTTCCTCTGATGCAGTATTACTTCAATACAAATTATTAAAAGATGCTTTTCTTTGAACTTTTCTCATGCAAGTCAGTAAACTTCCCTAAGAAACCTAACCAGCCATCACTAATAAGGATGCTGATTGACATGATGAAAGCCCCTCTCTGCTTTCAAGAAATGCACACCAGCATTTCATAAGGAGATATGCAGGCAGGAGTGAGTGAGTAGCCAGACAGGGAGAGAGGAGCAGGAAAGCTTCTTTATTTTATTGTTCACTGTAGTTGCTTCCCCCCCGGGACCCGGGGCTCAGGGGTATGTGGCTTGCTCCTTCGGAGGTAGTTGACCCATCGCTGCTCCAGCAGCAGCGGCTACAACTAGCACTCTTGATTGATAAATGTTAGCAAAGTTCCCTTAGGATTGATGAAACTGTCCAAATGGCAGCCACTGGACCACTGAAGAGCGGCTGTTGAGTAAGGCTCTTTCACCTGCAGAGCTGTTGGCACTTCATAGCATAGAGTCCCTTTTCTTCCAAAAGAAAACACTGATCAGGAATTAATGCTGTCACAGAACTGGCATGCCCTCCTAACATGGACCTGTGACTGGTGACAGGCTGACAGACACAAGTGGGGCTGGTTACCTGAGGTGATTCTAATCAGTCCTATGAAAACGCCTCTCCTGAGAACAAGGGTTCATCCCGCTCTGAAAATGGAAATTACGGTGCTTGGGAGGCACACTGCCCCCTCTGAGTGAGGGACTTGGAGAGAGATCAGGCAGGAAAGTGTGGACAGGAGACTTGAGATGCACCAAATACACACAGTAGTCAGGCAGAGAAGCAGCCCTGCGCCTGTGCTCTTTGAAGAGCGCAGCTGAAGGAATGGGCTAGAAAGGTAGGAGGGACATAGGTAAACAGGGATAAACTTTGACTGCCTGTCCAGGGAGCTACTAGGAATGACACCGTGGTCAACTATGACCTCTGCTAGCAGGAGTCCCGCACCACGAGCAGTGCAGAAAGGCCACAGGACTGGTGCCAGTAAGCACTCAAGTCCCTGCACCTGCTTCAGGAAGCCCCTGATGGCAATGGCCAGCAGCCTCTGGAATCGTTCCACGTCTGTTCTGACAGGTTCTGCACGCGCTCTGCTCAGCTGTCACCACAGTGGTTCCCCAGTCGCCCACGGGCGAGGGGCAGGGTGGAGTCAGAGGGACTGAAAAGCACAAGCAAAAAGCATGGAATAATTTCTAAACATTTTTATTTCAAATCTCTTTTCACCCCTCCCCAAAAAGACAAGGGTCAGTACAGCAACCATAAAAAGGAGATACAAACACAAGAGTCAAATGTCTCCCGCACTGACACTTACAAAAAACTGGGAATTGTACATGGGTTTCCAAACAGGACCTGCAGCAGCTACTAATGTCCCTTTACAAGAGTCAAACATGCCTATTAATACAGTATATACAGACACCCCATTCTGGAACTAATCTACAGGGACATCCCAACACCCACCCCTTTTATCCCCAGAAAAATACCAAAACACACCCAAAGTGCATTTGTTTATATCAAAACATCTTTCCCTTTCCCCACCCCACCCTCGAACCCTCCCCACCCCATTTAAGATTGGCCTGCAAGTCTATTTTAACCATTTAGTAATTTTTTATAGTTTATGAAAATAAATTATACAGCAACTATTTTAATAAATTAAGCACAAAAAGGGAGGAGGAGAACGAAATGGGAAGACAAAAGCCAGGCCACGCTTTGGCTTGGAGGGCAGGGGTGGCGAGAGGGCAAAGTGGCTGCAGGGGGTGTGGCTCCCCTTCTGGTGAAGAACTGGCAACCACACAAGCCCAGAGTGGTACCCCTCTTCGTTGAGTTTCTTAAAAACCAAAAATGCAGAGCGGTGGCTGTGCCACGGGCAGCACCAGTTTGGGCATTCCAGTGACCCCGAGTGGTGCCTGGGTTATGCACGTCCCTTAGGAGAGGTTCTGGGTCTAATAGCGAGGGAGCACCAGGGATGGAGGAGTCAGATCAGCCTGCCTGCCCAGCCTGAGCCGGGTAAGGGGGCGTAGGCCGCACGCTGAGCAGGGCGGTGCGGATGATCACCCTGGCTTCTGACCAGTGTCCTGGGCGTTTCTTACACCGTCTCCAGCACTACAGTCGCAGTCCAGCTGCAACCTGACATTCGGGTCTTCCTGCCCTGGCGGCCTGCTTTTTGCTTGCCCCTTGATACCTCTTGGCATTGTGGAGGAGGGGTGAGGAAGGGGAGAGAGCAGTTCCAGGTACCCCCTAAACAAGATGAAATGGTGTGAAGGCATGTCACAGACTCAGCATGAAGGACTGGCCTCCCAGGAGGTAGATGGGTCGGGGGGAGGGGTGGCAGAAGGGCTAGAGAGGACAAGGAGAGAAAGGGAAGGACCTGGGTGGCACTGCCAGGAAGGTCAAGAAGCAATGAAAAGGACGACAGACGACATGAAATCTGCATGTAGAGAAAGGTCTCTCCCTGGCAGACCCGAGTCAGTATTTTAAACACAATTCATTACTGGTTCTAACTGCAGCACCTGAGTCCCCAGCCCAGTGCCTGTCTATGGTCCACCCACTCTCACTCCTCCCAAGTCTTCTTCTCCATCTCCTCGAGGCCTCCTGCCATTCAGTGCTGAGCACGAAGGCTCCGCTGTCAAAACAGGGTGGAACATGGGCTGGCAGACGTGACTTTGCCTTCTTGAGCTCTGAGGCCCAATAACCCTAATAGCTATACTGGGGGTGGGGGTGAGGGGGGGGTCACACTTTTTTTTTTCTTTTCTTCTTTTTTAATAAAAAAGGTTTTACTCCCCAGGAGCAAATAAATCATTTTGAACTACTGATAAACACTGCTGCAGTGAAAAGAAAGATGGCTATATGTATGCAATAGCACAAATTCAGTGTAAGAACAGCTGTGTTGACAATTAGAGATAAGAATCATTTATCCACTCCCCCCATTCCACAAACCAAACAAAGAGGATTCCCATAGGGAAAATGTCTAACTCAAAAGGTCCTCCCTCAGGACAGGGGGCATGTCATTCTCTTCAAAGTGGAGTGGAAAACAAGCGTCAGGTGTCCAGTGGAGATGCTCTCAACACCTCATCCACTAGCAAGACTTCTGCAAATGAAAACACACTGCACACGCAGGCATCAGACCTCGCCTTGGCAGTCACGGGGCCCCATCCTGGGGCCCAGTCCTCCCACCTCAGGGCTCAAAGCCCTGAGCTGCCACAGTGAGGGAAGGGCTAACCTAAGGGCAAGTCCCTCCTGTCCCTACCTCCTGCTGGCACCCCAGGGCATCGGCTCCACTCATCTCTGGCCAGATCAGGGAATATGACCGGCCCAGCGCCTCCAGGACAGCACTGCAGGAACGCGTGCAGCTGGGTGCTTCCGTCCAACCCAGTGAGATGGGGAAGAGGGTGAATGGCAGCGAGCTTACCGCCAAGCCTCTGCTATCAAGAGGCTGGTGTTCCAGCCCACGGCTCCTGTTCCTGGAACTCCTTTCACTACATGGAGGCAGAGGCAATGATTCCGACTCCCAGCTGTCACCCACTATCTAGTCCCCATCTCCTTCCTCCTGACAGTCACATGGATTTCCAATTAAAATAAGCTGCAGCAGTAGTTGTCATCAGCTCACAGTGGCTCATGCCTGTCCTGAGAAGGGCACAGTAGATCAATCGTAAACAAGTGAGCTCACACAGGCTGGACCTGAGGGCACTGGCATCACCCACCTACAAATCAGAAATGAATGATGAGGCCCTAGAAGTGAGAACATTGTCCAGTGTGTAACATTAAAATACAACCACCAAAAGGAATGCGTTCTCTCTGCAGATCTCAACTGGCACTCTCAGAAACGGCAGAGAAGTGCGTGGGTGGGCCCAACCAGGAGATGAGGCCATAGCTGATGGTGGGCCAGCTGCTCCCACTCCCCCTCCTGCCTGTTTACTTTGACCAGGCTGGCACCTCAGCCAGCTGTCCCACCCCTGCCTCCTCCTCTGCATCTCCCGATGAAGTCTGTCTTCTCTTGCGAAACACTGTCTTGTAGCCCACTCTTCTGATAAGGGGTAAGTCTGCAGCCTGGGCTGTGACTAAAGCACAGACAGATCACCAACACAGGTGAACACGACCCCTCCCAGCAAACAGACAGTGGTGAGGTTCGTCGCACCTTCTTAGCTGGTTTGGTTTTGGACCCGAGTGTATAAATTCTCCAGATGGAAACCCCTGGGACCACAGGAGGTACAGGGGCTCTGCCTCCTTCACGCAGGCTTCACTGAAAGCCATGAGATCAGAGGGGAGGAAGCCGCCTGGTTTGGGCTCTACTTCACCATTATAACCTGTCAGCATTCAGAGTGGGGCCGTGCACTGCTGCGTACACACCACGCAGCGCTCTTCCATGATGTTGTTCGTGTTTCTCAGCTCACTGTCCTGCCCTTGCCGGCAACCCACGGCCTCACCTAAAAGCTTTCCTGGACCATCTGGTCCGCCCATCCCCACTCTGATTTTCTTTAAAGACAGCCCTTGATTCTGCCATACTGAGTCATTCTCCAACTGCTTCATGTGTGGCAGTCACCTAAAAGTTCCTGTAGGCCAGACATCATGCGCGCACATGCGCATACACACCCACAAATTTAAATTACGGATAGCTGAAATGGCAAACAAAACAAAATGAAACATAAATATCCCAGGTAGCTGTCTGTCAGCTACCTGAGGATCCCAAGGGATTTCAGACTGCAGGTCCTACAGTGGGGGGCCGAGGGGATACTTTCTGCAAGATGGCAAGTTACTCTGAACCCCCAAGAAGCCCAGATTCACAAGTTGAGCTGCTGTCTGGGATCACATGTTTAACTGGTTGGTAACACTACCATGGAAGGCAATGAGAGAAGAGGTAACAAATCAGTGGTGAGCTGTGTTTATATTACAAAAGCTCATTTGTGGGCCAGCTCTTCACAGCCAGGTAACAATGTGAGATTCCTCCCTATTCAGCTATAAGGAGAACGACTTCAATGTGGGACATAAGGCAGAAGGTCAATGCTTCCAGGTGAGGCAGTCCCCAAAATTATCAAGATACTCAGACCTCACCCCAAACCACCAAAAAATTATAAGCCTGACAGTATTATTTATCTTGTAAGATGAGGCAGATATAAGTACAGGGAACCAAAAGAGGCAGACTCATGGAACATGTACTTCAAGACTAATGAAGAGCACACAGCTCAATTTTCACATCTTAATAGCAAATCACTCCCCAGAGTAACTCTACAGAAAAGCAAGCTCATTGCTATATGCTTTGACAATGGTTAGCTTCAGAAACAATTAATGACCTTTGAAAAGCAGTGGGGTTTTTCACCCTCCACCTCCACCTGGAAGATAGGCGACCCTTAAATCACCACCTGACAGGCTTCCCAAGAAAGGAGGGCAAAGCAGATCTGACTCACACAAATGTATGGGTTGCTAGTAAGAACAGAGGACAATAAAAAAGCCTTTTCTCCCTCCTATCCCAGTGGGACGACAGTGACAAACTAGAAACACCAGATGTAACACTCTCTTCCTCTCTCATCTCAGGAAACCCCACGAAGGCTGAGACACAGGAGTGCTTTCTCTGGAAAGAGCACCACTACAATAGCTGCGTTTTTCACCTTCCTCCACACCCCCGGCCACTAGCTGACAGACACACGGAGGTAACACTGACTCCTAAGCCATGGGTGCGGTTTACCATTAAGACTCTGGAAGCATCTCTATTAACTTTAGCAGCCCAAGATCGGCGTTCCGAACCGCTCAGGTGATGAGAAAAACTCCTGCCTTGACAGCTGGTAGAAGCAACAGGAATGATGATGTGACTGTGACCAGAGTGAAATGGACAGTGATCTCAAGGGGGTGTGACTGAGGGCAGAGAAAAAATGGGGCTGACTTGAGGTCACAGAGTTTAGGAATTCAGTAAAATAAAATTCAGCTTCTGTAAGTGGTGATTCTGCAATCAGATTCCTAAACCCTAAAGGAAAGGATTCGAGGAGTCACTACTTCCCCCAGCAGAAGCCACTGGCCAGGTTTTGTCCAGCAATTTTCTATTCAAGACCACCGCCTACCCCTGTCTTCCCTGCCCCTACTGAAGCTACCTGCACTAAAGAGAAGCAGACTGCCACCCTTCAGGACCCCCGAACCTGACTTGCACTCCCCATCCTTCTCTTCCTCTCTTCCAGCTCAGTGGTTAGACTCGCACGCAGACTTTGGCACCTGCTAAATGACTGTCACTGGGAGCCCCTTCTTCTCTTCCCTTTGGACTTGCTCACCCTTCACACCACTTCCAAAACAATGGGCGTACACCCCAGCTGCCTTTAAAGTGAGTTTTCCATACCAAGAAATGTAAAACTCCAAAGTAAAACTTCTAAAAAAGGAACAGTGTTGAGACTTCTTCCAGTTTTCCAAGGAGCTCACCAAGTCCCAGGGTCCCACAGGTCCCACCAGGTCCCACCGGGTCCCACCGGGTCCCATCAGGGCTGGTGGAGACGGTGGAGCTCCCAGCTCAATGTGGTTGTGTGCTTCTTCCAAGCCCCAGGCTGTGAGGGAATCAAAGTCTTAGCACAGAGGACCCCACCCCTCTAGGTCCCTCTTGTTTTTCTCCTCTTTTCATGGCAGCTTCATTTGGTTCTTCAGAACTGGAGCTTGGCAACCAAATGCCTAAATAAAAAAAGAGAAAAAAAATGAAGGGTGGTCAACAGAGAGGAATCAACATGGAGTGAAGAACACCCTGGCCTCTGGAGGTGAAGAACATCTCAGAAGAAGAATGGTGGCAGCAAAGCCAAATACTGTGCGTGACCGGGGAGGCAGCAAGGGCTTCTGTCAGGGGGCCAGAGGAACTGATGACTTGGATGTCATTTTAAGGTCCCAACCAATAAATATTTCCCACCACATAGCCTCATTTCTCTTTTCCCTTACCCGTAAATTGTCCATCCACTTTCCCCCTCACTTCCTCCAAAGGTCTACCTGCTCTCAGGACCAAAAATGGAGATGAGCCCCTGGAATTATGCCCTGTGAGCCTGACTAGAAACGGCTGTTGGTCTCTGCAACTTCTGGCTGCTCAGGAGAGCTGACATGTTCTCACAGAAGCCAGTGCAGCTTTTACCTTCTGATTAAGTTGGGCACTGTTCCAGATGTCACTCTGTGCCCTGACTCCAAGCGCCCTGGCATGAAGTTCCCAGGCAACAGCACACACAGGCCAAATGGCCCAAATTAAAATCAGCCAGACCAACAAGTCATTAGAGCCAAATTTCACACCTTAAAGACCTTTCCCATGGGAAGCGTGACTTCCCTTTTTTTTAAGGGGTCCTGGGGTCTAAACCAGGAGTCAGTAGCATGATGCTTACTCTTTTCCAGAGGCAGCAATTCCATTGGCACAGTATACAGAGACCCCGGGAATTCAGGTTGCTCCTTTGCCAATACATAACTGCGCCACAGAACCACAAAAGTTCGTCTAATCACCCTTCCTGAGGAAAATTCATCAAATACTTTCTTCAGCTATCAACCCCACCTCACCCTAAAATGTTCCGCGCCATGTTAGCGATTCTCCGCACGACGCGGTCTGGAGCCCTCCGTCACTGTGAGCACGTCATCTAGCATGCTCTGTGCAGGGGAGGGGAGACCCTGCCAGGGCCCAGCGCTCAGAGCCGCACGCCCTAGCCGGGAGGCCCTCGGTACTCCTCCACGAGGCAGCGAGTAGACACTGCCCTTGTTCCCTTGCACCTGCCAGCACTGACCGCGAAGCCACCATGCGGAGAAATCCTCCCAGGCATTAGGCCATTGAAATGTTTGCTTAGAGGTGTGGCGCGTCCTGGTGGAAGAGTGATTACATCAATCGCCTCCGAAGGAGCAGGCCACGTACTCCTGGGTTCAAGTTCGGGGCTCGGGGTGGGGAGGCAACTAGTGTGAACAACTAAATGAAAAATAAAATGTCTCTTGCTCCTCTCTCTCTCCTCCTGCCTGCCTGCCTATGCGCCTGCATTCCTGCCTGCACCTTTCCTTTAAAAAAAACCCAAAACACAGGACACTTCACACTGAAAGGAAAGGTGCGGGTGAGGGAGATGTCGCTGCATCCCAGTGGCAGATCATTAGAAAGTGCGATCTTGCATGTAACCCACACTACCAGAAATCACAACTTCTGGCAATTTGGTTCCCCACACACTTCTACCTTTCAGAGTTCACATATACAACTTAAGACTAATTATGCATAAGACAATGTCCCAAGATATTTTATGGGAAAAAAATTACTAGAACTCAGCGTAGCCTTGGGCAAATAGCCTCTTAGATAAATGAATTCCTTAGTTAATCCATTTATTCTTTTCAACAATTTACTCTTCAGTGCCCAACTGGACCTGTAAGCTGAGAAGTGAGCTCCGTTTCCTCATCCCCGTACCCTACGCTGTGCGCCACGGCGGCGCTCTCACCTAAGCTCACGCCTAACTTCAATGAGAGGCACACCTGCAGTCCCTTGAAGCTTTATTCCCTGCTGGCTTCCTGCTTTCAATGTCATCTGTGCATCATCAGAAAGATCAGTTAAAGCAGCAGACAAGGCTACACACACTCAGCTACTCATGTGTCCCCTCCTTATTAACACTCAGCGATTCGTTTGCACAGTGTTCTGCAAATATTCCTCAAGCCTTTCACGTCTTTCAGCTCTTCTCCCACAGGGACATGTGCCCCCTTGATGACTCTATGCACAGATGTCCGGAGCAGGGGTACACAGGGAGGGCAGAAGAGGACAAGGCCCAACGCAGGATGACAACCGTGCCGGACATGACTCAGCTGCACAGAGGCAAAGAGCTCATACCCTTGGTGGCACCAGCAGGGCCCCTCGCTATGTAGAGGGCTCCACCTCTTGCTTCTGTTTGGAAATGAGCTGCGCTTCCTTTAGAGACAGGTATACCTCTTCCTGAGGATCATAGTAGTAGAACTTTCGGATATAAGAGATCAGAGGTCTGTGAAAAACATAAGAGGAATACACACACAGAGTTATTTACAAATATTAGAAAAGAAAGTAAATGCCATTTACTTAGCCATTTCACTCGGTCCTTCCTTCCTTGTCAATCTCTATTATGGCTAAAACTACGCCTAACAAAATTCCCATTTTATCACTTATAAGTCTGTCTCTCTCCCTCTTACCACCTCCACTTCGCCCTTCACAGAGACTACAGAAGGGAAGCCATCACACATCTTCCCTCCCTCCCTTCTGGCTGCAATGTGTCCATCCTAGAGTTAGGTGCTGAGACACAGAAGTGAAAGAATGAGCCAGGGGTTGCTGCCAGGCCTGCTTGTGCCTTCAGCGTGCAGCCTCATCACATTTGTAACTAAACCCCCTTTCCTGCCACAGCCCTAATGACCCCACAGTACTTAGGCAGTGGGAGATCCGGGATGTGGTCTATCCGGACCAGCTGTCGGATTCGGAATCTGCAAAGATGCTGGAGGGATTTGACATTGCTGAATCGGGACACTGGATAGAGCAGCTGGACAGGAGTTGGTGGCAGTCCTTCAAAAAAACCAAGAAAAATATTCATAGGGAACGATGCAACTAAGCACAATTTTCCTTCTGAAGAGAACCTAGGGAAGGGAAATAAAGAAGTGAGCCTTCTTTAAGTCTTCTACGTGTTCTATGAAAGCTCTCTTCCACAAAGGACAGTTGATCTCCATTTGTAGAAGCACCATTACCATAGCTCACACTGTGACAATCTAGCTACTCTCCCCCAGCTGACAGCTTCTCTGGTGTCACTCTCAATAGGAAGAGGCCTGCTCTTCAGAAGAGCACAATGAGAAATGCCCAGCTGGAGACTCTGGAACCACCAATCTCAGATGGGAGGCTCAGTGAAGGGCAGGAGTCAAGGGCATCCCTGTTGGGAATGAGAGATATTTGTTCAGCACATCCAACAGTATCCTGAAGGTAAGGACTCAGAAAGTCAGTTCAGAGGGATCCAATAAATTCTAAGTGAGAGGCTGGTAAGCAGAAGCCCACAATAGCCGGAATCAAAGTTTGTAAACTTAGCCCTCAAGCCATTTACTTAAAGCCAGGAAAACCAGGGTTAGCCACCTCTTATTTCTCTCTCCCCACCACTACTCTTCGTGCTTCTGGAATTTTAGTCTAGGTAAGAGAACAACAACAGAAGAATTATACTCTTAAAAGAATAGAAGCACAGCAGCTTGGGGAAGCTGGAATTTAGTACAGAAGTGCCTGCCAGCTGATGTCAGCCAGGCTCAACAGAAGCCCCACACCTTCACAGTTCATCAACACCAGCAAGCTCTGAGCTGGCAGACTCCAAGCCCCAAGGTCAAACACCCCTCCCAGTCACCCTACAACCTCCATCCACAGAAGAGAGACACCCTGATGGCAGGGACATTCAAAGAGGTTCAGGAAATCAAAGGAAAGCCTGGTTTCAATAAACACAGGGGTCATAAAGGTAAACAAGCTGAATGCTCTCAGAAACAATCTGAGTTGTAAAATCTTTGAAAGAGATATATTCTCAGCCACTATCCTGTCAAAAGAAATTCTAAAGATAGTTTATTGGAAAATAAGATTATCTACTATTTTGGGAGTTTTAAAATTTTGTTTGAAGGCATGAGAAGAAAAATATTAGAAGTGTGCAGATTGCCTCCCAAAGCCTTTTCATGGTCGTTGACAACTGACTTTCTAAAAAAATAAAAAATGAAAGCACGAACTAAAATGTTACTTAAGAAGTAAGCTTAATTTAAAACATTTAACTCATTTAGTCTTCAAAACTGTATCAAGTAGGCCCTAGTGGAGTAGCAATTAGGTCAACGGCCTCCAAAGGAGCTCAAGCCACATACACCAGAGTTCAAGTACAGGGCCTGGGGAAAACAACTGGTATGAACACCTAAATAAAAATAAAATTAAAATACCTCTTCTTCCTCTCTTCCTGCCTGCTTGCCTGCCAGCTTGCCTTCATTCTTGCCTGCACCTTTCCTTAGAAAAGAGAAGCAAAAAACTATAGAGACAGATACCTCTGTTAACAGATACCCTATTTCATGTCTGAGGAACAAGAGGCCTAAGGGCTTAGAGAAGTTGCACCCAGCACAGAATCAGAGCTGGCCTGCTTTCAACACGTGCTGTCTGAAGAAGAGGTCAGCCCAGGGAACCTCTGCGGGTGAAGGTCAGGGTTCTCCAGGATTCTCTGAAGAGTGCTCACCCCCTGACGGTCCGAGCCCCTCTGATAGAGCTTGTCCAGAACAGTCAAAGTACCTTGATTCATGATCAGCCTTCCTCAGTCCTCTCGCTCTCATTCCTTCAAGCCTAAGACACACACACACACACACACACACACACACACACACACACACACACACGCTTTTATTCTACCCAGTTTTCATCCAGATTCTTTCCTGTCCTCCTGATCCTGGGCCTCAAACCTGGATCCTTAGGATGTATGTGGACCACGTCCAGTGGCCTTATCCACTATGCCACCAGGGGACAACAATCACTAGAAAGCACTCTAGCCCTCCTCGCCCATCATAAAGAACCCTAAAACCTCACACATGGATTTCTCTGGAATATATTCAAACTTAAGTAGTTTTAAAAATGATTTGGGGTTCAAATGACTCTCTGACTTTACCCTTCCCCTCATGTTTTTAAAAAATGTTCATTAGGTGCTCCCTGGTAGCCTAGCAGTTTAATCCCAGTAGTTTAATGGGCACAGGGTACATATACCCCAAGGTTACTGGTTCAAGATCCAGGGTTGAGGGAAACAACCAAGATAAACAACTAAATGAAATAAGAATGTTCTTCCTCTTCTCTCTCCCTGCCTGCCTATTTGCTTTTATTCCTGCCTGTACCTTTCCTTTAAAAAAAAAAGGGTGCTTTAGTAAACTAAAGTGGCATAAGAAAGCTCTTGGGGGGTTGGTTGCAATACTGCTACATTCAACATGATGTTTCTGAGATGTAACTTATGAATCTATTTATTCCCAAAGACAAGGTACTGTAGGACTTGTTCTTAAAGAGATCAGGGTAATAAGCAGCACACAATTATCTGATGTTTGCCTACTTGAGTTTTAGTAACCATATATACTTGCCTATTTAATTGTGTTACTTTTAGCCTAAGGTTCACAACAAGCAATTTGAAACCTGCTAATTCTCAGCTATTCCCTGGTGTCAGCCTGACCATTTACTGTTTGCTCTCAAACACAGCAAATGACTGGAGCTTTCCCAAGTAGAGTATGTCAACAGAAGAGGTTAGAAATGAAAACAAATCTGAGCGAAGACAACAGTGAGCTGGAAGGGAAAGAGCAAGGCAGAACAGTATTCATCAGGAACTTTCTGGGCAAAAATTCAGTTTCTAGCCACTATCTTCTCTTCCTTCACAGAAGGCCCAGGTTAGGGATGACAAATCTCTTCCAGATCTGAGCACCTGAACACTAAGGTCTTGTTGCTACACCGAACTGTTCCCTGAAGACCAGAATTATCCTGAGTCCCAAAACTCCACAATGCTGAATAGAGAAAACCCTGGGGGGTACAGGGAGGATATGTCACTGAAAAAGTAAATATAAGCTTCGTGAGGGTTATGAAAGAGTAACCAACAGATTTAGAATTTTCCAATTCCAAGTGTGATTAAAAATAAATAAATGGGGGCACCCCAGTGGAGCAGCGGTTAGGTCCGCTGCCTCCACCTGAGTGCAGCCCACATACATATGCCAAGGATCCAGGCTCGCATCTGGGGCTGAGGGAGCAACAGGATAGATAACTGAATAAAATAAAGTGCTTCTTCCTCCTCTCTCTTCTTGCCTGCCTGACTACTCGCCTTCATTCCTGCCTGCACCTTTAAAAAGATAAACACAAAACCCCCACCGTTATTTTCTCTTCAAGTACTTCATGGAAGATACAGATTCTCCCAATTACAAAGGACACATTCACCTTACATTTTGGCTCTGATAGCATCAAAGGCTTTGTGCTAATACAGCCACATTCTCTTTCTGAGACTGCTGGCTGGTGTTAGGGGCTTAGTTTACAAAATGAACCAAAGGAAGATGCAATCAGTGACCTCAGATTTGTTATGACCATGTTCTAAATACTACAAAAGAAGAGATAGAGGGGAAACTGACCTCAGGGGCCATCACTTTTACCATGGGTGTCCCTCTCCTAGATGTTAATTCCATTATTCCAATTAATTTCCTTCTGCTTCTTATTTGCCACCATTCAAAACTTTCCCATCCTTATCCTTTTAGCAGAAGTCTGGCTGCCTTGCTAGGTTGGAGCCAAAAAAATCTGACTTTGTATCCTGGTTTTACAATTAATTTTATTTCATTTTCTTAAAATTTTTAAAGAATTTTTTTTAATATCCCTTCAAAGGATTTTGGAAAGGTTAAATGAAATAAAACCTGGCCCTTTGTGGACATTCAGTATCATCATTCCAATGTCTGAACAAACAGGCTTTCCCCTTAACCAAGTTGAGATCCAACTGTGCTGACAGCACTGAAGCAAATACTAAACGAAGTGAGAATTAATACGGTTCAACCCTGGCATGCCTTATTCAAATTACGAACATTATGAAACACATTCCTGTAACCTGGCTCCATCCTGTTACTGATGTTCTGCCTAAGGCTCCCCTGCTACTTCTTTTTAGAGCAGTTTCTTGGCATCTTGTTTAAGAATCTTAATTTGGATGGGAAAGCATGAATTTCTCATTTTAAGTTCTGTTTATATCTTATCGTAGAAATTCCTCAATTAATGTGATTGTCATTTTACTTTTCCCAACAATATAAAAGTAAGATTCCTCCAAACCATTCCTTCTCCCCCTTTAATAGACAAAATGCAGACACCTCCCTAATTAGTGGGCAGGAAGACTAGGTAACCACACCAACAAGGAGGGAACTGCCCAGTGCTCCCACATGGAGAGATGCTATATATTCAACACTGGTAGAATATAAGATACTACACCAAGTATCTGTTCTTTAAAAGTATAGTACAACATGGACAAAACCCAAAACAGGCTGCCATGACACTCAGCCTCCTTGATACTCACTGCTGCCTTTCTAGTGAATGTTCTTTTACCTTCCCTGTTCCCATGGAAATAATCCGAGTGGAAATAATCCGAGAGCTCTAATTCCTCTGTTTCACATCTAAATGTGAGACAGTTGGATCAGAGACAAGGAGTCATCTCTGAATGTTAAATATTCCTATGATGCCTGGATATCAAAGGCAGGATCAGTTTTCTCATTCATGTCGTCAAAGAAGCAAAGATTTCTTCTCAATATGCTAATGAATTAATGTACAAGGGCAGGGATTAACCATCAGCCTCTAGACTTCTCTGAGAGTCAGGAAAAAAAATCCCTCAAAAGAAGAGAAGAATTTTTTCTTTTGAGAGGGGGAGGATACATTTTGATACTATTAATGGCTCATACTCACATAAGTTAAATAATTAATATATCAGCAGCCTTACCTGGAACCCGTGATCTCAAGAAATAGAGAAACTTCCCATTCTTGGAGTGCATGATGGCTCTCTTAATGAATTCCACCACTGACTGACAGCGATCCTCAAACTTAGGATGGCACCACAGGCTGAAGGTTCCTGCCATGGAAAATTAAGGAGAGAGAAAAATGTAAACCTTACCTAGAGCTGGGAGGCTGGTTTGAACATTTTAATGATTCTCAGTTGTGGAAAGGTAGCTTGTGGGCAAGCTGAATCAGACAAGGGTCCCTGTAGCCACCTGTTTCTGTTTATTTCCTAATTAACGGAAAGATGTTGCTTTTAACAAGACAAAAACTAGGTCTTATGAGGCTTTTGTCAAACAAGAAATAATAAATCAAGTCTGAAAGAAAGATATAAAAGGATTTTGTCAAGTATGAACACTAATCCTTAAATCAAAGACCATAAGACGACCATAGCAAAACCAAGTTTAAATGAACTTCCCTCAAGAAGATCTCAAGTCTTCAAGTATTCATGAATAGTCAAGAAAAGACAGGAATAGCACTTTTGTGGATCTCAATCATTCATGTGTGTGACAGGCATGAAAAAAATAAAATTCGTTCCTTCTTTAATGACCAAAATCCTATACCCCAACATGTTACAAAAGATCCCACCCCAAACTTTAAAATCCCAAAAGTGAAAAGGAATCTAAAACTTCTAAACAACAACAAAAAACCTCTAAAACTAAAACACTAAATCCAAAGGACTCACCCACAAAAGGGACACTAATCACTCAAGGGAATTACAGATTTGAGTCTCTCTAGCTACTCTTACAGTATCATTTATAATGACAAAGACAAATGTTCCATTGCAAAGTGGCAACTGAAAGGCCCACAGGCTTCTATTAAAAATTCCATTTATCTAAGTAAGAAAAGCTCCTTCGAACAAAAAGTAACTGGAGAACCATTTGAAAAAGCATTTTCATTCCTGGCTTCTCACCTATCGGGAACCTAGAGGTCAAGTATTTATTTATCATTCCCATGGCCTAGTTGTTATTTTAGTAGATTTGTAAAAATACTTCACTTTGAAATGCTTTGTTTTACATTTTGTCTTTTTGTTTGTTTGATTTTGTCTTTAGGAACAGCAGAAATGTAAGCCAAGTTAAGAGTTATTAATTAATTCTCCAATCTTCAAACTGAAGTTCCTTTTTCTAAGACAGAGGTGGGGGCAGAGGAAACCATGGGCAAAGCTATGCTGACCAACAGTTACGTCCTGCCTCACAAGAAAAGCAGATCAAATAAATCCAAAAAAGACACAGCTGAAGGCAGGAATGACACAGCAGTGCCTGGGAAGAGCATGAAAGAGCGACTTCCTTGAGACTTCCTTGAGAGGCAATGTCTAAAGGCGCTCAGTTAAGGTGGAGCAGAGTGTGAAGAGTGTGAGGGATGGAAGAGGTAAGTCCCTGAAATGCCCCAAAGTTTTTTACACCTTTTTATTTATAGCACATGTAGGTGCTCTGACAACGAGTGACTCGGCCCTACTGCCAATGACCACTCCAAGCTTCTGGCACCAGTAAATGGCCCTAAGACACAGGGATGAGGCAGAATGTGGAGGTGAAGTTTCTCCATGCTATGTAGGGAGGGAACTGGCAAGCTGTGAATGGTAAGGACTAACAGTGGAGACCCAGAAAAGGATGTTCATCCCCCCAAGGCAACAAACTGATACATATCTGTAGACAATGTCATATAGAAAATGAGATAAAACACAGGGTTCTATCAGATGCAGAAAATGTGGACAGAGAGTAATGTACAAGAAAAGAACTAAAAGACTGGTGGGTTTTGATGCTCGAAGAAACAGAATTCAGAAGATCATCTACATTTGGATTTGGATTTGCTCTTACTAGTTCTCATTGTTGTATATCTTTTGATCAGCACATCTACCTTTACGAATATAATTATATACATATTATTTCTTCACTTAAAAAATGCACAAAACTCTGCTGCAAAGTCAATCCATACAGCCATGTTAACAAGTCAGGTTTCAACGTGAGAACAGAGGAGGGGGCACCACCAGGGAGGAAGTTAAAGCACGGGGATCCCATAAACTCTCAAGAGTTCTGATGAGCATTTCCTAAGTGACTACAAAACTGACCAAAGGAAGAAACTAGCATCACTTAGCTGACTGGCAGGAAGAACAGATGTGACTGTCAGGTAAGGAAATTCAGAATAGAGCAGTCACAGAACCAACAACAAATTCTCCTCTTTGCATATAAGATTTAACAGAAAGTCTCTTTAGATGAACAAAGCTTAGAAGAATTTGTCTAACAATTCTAGGATATTTCTTCCTCATACCAGGAGTACTTTACTGGCTTTGTTTTGTTCTTAATTCAGCTTGCTCAGACACCCCCACTTAGGAAGTAAGACGTGAGAAGACTCTGCATGGGAACCATTACTCTCTTTCCCGTCCCCAACATTCAGCTGAGACCCCTATTCAGAGTTCCATTTCTGGAACTCCTTCCTACAAAAGAGTTGGATAGCAAAGGTAGAAAAAGGCAGCGCAGGAAGACTTTCAACACCAGCACTTCTTACCTCTGTAGTGCTCCATTCTAGTGTGGTGGGTGATACCCTGTGATCGGAAACTGAGGCTCAGAATGTAACGAGGATCAGAGCTGTCCCGTACCAGGAAAGAACCATCTGGCTTCCCTTTCAGCTTCATTTCTGCATCTTCCCAATTCATTGGTCCCCAATACCAACCACACTATCAAAGATAAGAAGTGGTCAAGCAGTCAACAGTACAATCTCAACCTTCTCAACAAACAATCTATCTTACCAGAGGAGAACACCTCTACCCTTCTCCAAAACATTCCAATAATCGATAAAAGCCAGTAAGGATGTCTCAACCATTAGCAGTGAACATCAGGTCATTGTACTTTTTTAGCCCTCCAAAGTTAACAGAAGAATGAGTCTACAATTCCATTACTTAGGCCTTACAAAGAGAAGAGGGAACTGTGGGTCAGTTAACCTATCAAATCAGCTTTGATATTAGCAGCTTAGATATGTAAATATGCCTCTACAGTTTCTCTTCGACACATGTAATCTTTCCCTAAGATTTATTTTTCAGCATCTCATGGAATTAACAATAGCACCCATTGTTTTGTCACTATAAACAGTCGAGGAACTACCCTTCCTCGAAAATAATCAAGGGAGAGCCAGGAGGGAATTAGAGTGGGAGAGGAGGCGAGCTGACCGCCCTCAGGCACCACCTACCTTCTCCAACTCTCGAAGGCTGGCTGCGAAGCTGCTTGAATCGGGCCGGTAGAGGGGACACTGGAGGTGCTGAGGCTGCTGGCTGAGCAGGGACTCGGCTGCGCGGATGGGAGCAATCCGGGGAAATGCATCTGCAGGGCAAGTGTATGGTGGTCACCTGTTTACCCTCATTGCTCCCCACCCCAGTAGACCCTCCCCCCAAAACAGAGATGCTAACTGAAGAAGGGCAAGGCATTAGAAGCTAAGCTGGAAAGGGTGGAAGCCAAAGCAGTGGAAAAGAGCTGGATGGGCTGGAACAAAAAGCTGTGTGGGCTAGTGTAAGCTGTGAAGGATGGGTGGGGGCATTTAACCCCAGGAAGCGGGAGGGGAGCTGCTCACTGACCTGACTAAGGTGACTACTTCAGGGGCTTCACCAGCCTAGAGCGATGCCAACTTCTCCCACCTCGAGGTGAAGTGCCGGTAAAGCAGCCTTGGAAATAGTGACTCGCTACCTTTTGCCCAGGAAGAGTAACGATTTTGCCAAGCAAGTAGAAAAAAATGCTGATTTCATTCATTTTATTCCTTGGGTATTGGAGGCTGGCAAAGCAGGTATGGGCTACTAAATTCTTGGTACTTATTTACAAGGCTGCAGTAAATACTAAAAGCTTAGTAAAACCACAGAACTTTAAAAACCAGCAACGTATGAAACCTCACTCTCCTGAAATTAAGTCAATTTCCTATATGATATCTATTCAAGGATTGCAAAAGTTTCAGCAGCAAAGAGAGGGAAAATTCAATAGTCTTTTATTCCTAAGAAAAATCAGATTCACTTCCAAAAAGAAAACAGGTTAGACACACACACACACACACACACACACACACACACACACACACACACACACACACACACACAAATTTCTTGGCCTCATTTCCAAGGAATTCCGGTCTAGCCAAAGGAATAAAATGTAAATGTTCTCATAAATTTTGCTATTTCCATAAACAGATTTCTCCCATCCTTCAAAAGTTTGCTGCTTTGTACTCCCAACTCTTGCAAGTCTTGCCTCTAAACTAAGCTAACCTGGGGCATGGGGTGGAGGAGGCGGAGGTAGGGGGAAAGACTGCAGGGAAGACCCCATCGGAGCCACAAGGACAGATGTAGGCAGCGTCCCACTGATATCATCTAGAAGAGAGAACAAAAGCAAGAGATTCAGAAATATGAGCACAGCATGCGCAAGGAGGCAGAGGAGAGGGAGAGCTGAGGGAGAAGGATCATCAGGCTGCCCTCTGGGGCAAGATGGCCTGACCTTCTCCCAGTCTTTTTGCACAGAGTTGGTTAACAGTCATCTTAATCTAGTTTTGCTTTGCTTGTAAGTAAGAAAACAATGATATTCCTAAAGCAGCCTATGAGCAGTAGATTCAGAACAAGATAAATACAGATCAAATCAACATGTGAAGGGTAAATGTTACAGCATGCAGGTAAGAGACCCATGCAACCATTTAGGGAAATGACAGGGGTGCTGAGAAAGGGTCAGGAAATCATTGGTTTATCATTAGACACCCAGGAGCTTCTTTGGCTCCTGGCAAAGAATAACCATTCCCAGACATCACCCTCCCACTAGGACAAGAAGGCAGAGGGAGGAAGAGACTCTACCTAGGAGGCTGAGGCTTCTTCTCGGAGGAGGAGGGGGAGTTGGAGGGTGTGGAGAGGTCAGGCCCCGCTGAGAGATGTCCACGTCCACAAGCGACACTGTTTCACCTGCGGGGTTCACGGAGCAAGCATGTTACAGAAGCACCTTGCCCAAGCAGAGGCCAAAAGCAAAGGGGAGCAAACAGCAAGTAAGGATGGCTGACGACCATGGCTCTCAAAAATCTCCAACCTCAAGAATGGAGTCACCCCGGACTACCTGGAAAGTCAATTTTAAATTCTATCATTTCTTTGCCCTATATATAGGTCAAGAATTCTTCATGACAAAAAACATGGGATTGGGTGCATCCTGGTGGAGTAGGGGTTAGGTTAATTGCCTCCAAAAGAGCAAAGGCCACACACCCCTGGGGAAACAACTAGTATTAACAACTAAATAAAAAAATAAATAAATAAAATGCTTCATCCTTCTCTTCATCCTACCTGACTGCCTATGTGCTTTCATTTCTGCCTGCACCTTAAAACAAACAAACAAAAAAAAACCAAACAAACGATGGAATTGATAGCAGAAAAGTCAACTAATTCTGGTTTTGCCACTGATGATATAATCTTGAACAAGGGGTCTTATTTTTTGTTATTAACATTTTTTAATTGGGGAATAATTGATATAAGATTTTATTAGTTTCAGGTGCAGAACATCATAATTTGATATCTGTATATAGTACAAAATGATCACAAAAAGTCTAGTTAATATCCACTACCAGACATAGAAAAACATTTTTCCTTTTGATGAAAACTTTTAAGATCTGTTCTCTGAGAAACTTCCAAATGTGCACTAGAGTATTAACTATAGTTACCATGCTGCACATGATCTCACAGGGGGTCTTCTTTATTCAGAGCCCACACCGTTTATTTTTACCGACTTGTATACCAATATCTGCCTCAGGGAACAAGGCAAATGGATTGTTATGAGCCTAAATGGATGTGGAAAGCAAGTGCCAGAAAAATTTAAGAACTGCATGAGACATAAAGGTCACAATATTAGCCGCAACGATTTCCTAAATGGCTTTCTACATCCAGATTTTTCAGAATATTCACTCGTAAGAGAATCAGTCATTTCAGCTATCAACTAGTTCCTAAGAGCAAAGGCTCAACAAGGCTGAAAAGTACATTTACAACCCTGATAATTACGTCCGTTCACAGTCAGGCAGAAGTCAGGAGAGCTTAGAGGAAGCTCTGTAATAGCAGCTTGGGGGTGGCATGTGGTCTCTCCCACTTCCCAGCAGGTCTTGCAGTTCTGTTCTCTGCGATGGCCACTCTTTGCCACCCGACCTTATCTATCCTCTCTCTCCATTTCAGTCACCAGAGAATTATTATTTTAGTAACAAAGTTAATAGCCAAGAAGAGGTTTGTTTTGGTAGGTCTGATTCACAGGTCAGAATGTGGGATTTCTCTAGTTTGTCTCTTAGTATATTTCCAGCACCTTATTCTAATTAAAGAGTGAATTAGGCCCTCAGAATTCTAATGTTTCTAAGTTAGGAAAACAAGGTAAGCACTATCTCTAAAAGGCCAGGAGTTGGGCTTTCAGAATCTAATACATGGTTTTTCCTTTTTTACAAAGGTCTCAGACACTAAAGCAGAAAAGCTCTTTCAAAAGTCATCAGTGAAGGGTCTATGAAGCTGGCACTAGACTCATCACATCATACAGCTGGCTGACTGAGAATCCAACTTCCCAGATCAATGCAATGAGCCCAGACGAGAGTGCTTTCTGGAGGGTCAAGAGGGTCTAGATTATAGGTAGAGCACTTAAATAAAGACAATTATTCAAGAGAGCTAAGGCTGCCTGAAATGAGAACACTGAACCTGAAACTACAAATGTGGGTGTTCCCTATTTAAAAGGACACAATTATTAACTAGAAAGACATGCTTCTACAGGATAAGATTCTTTAATTCTGGACTTGGGATAAGAAAAGAGACTTCCTTCTCCACTTTGCTTATTACAGGCACCAACTCACTTATTCTGATAGCTCACGGCTGTCTACCTAGTCATGGGGTGGTCCCCCTACCCTTCAACATCTTCCTGGGAATGTCCTTTCCCAAATTTTGATTCTTCCAATCACCTTCCTGAGGGACATAATATCCATAAGAGCTTGAAATTAGGACATTTTAAACCAATGAGGGGTCCTTACTTTCTGAGACTTGAGGCACTGCCACTAAAGACATTTTTCCTCCAGTTCATTCAAGTAATAGTTTCACATCTGACTGACATAATAAAAGTTCTCCCTCTGAAAAAGTTCCCCCATTCAACAAGGCAACTGTCCAAAGGATATTCAACCATTTTCCTTCTTTAGCACTGTATTTCCTGCTGCAAGCCAAGAGACTTAAATTAGATGCAGTGAAGAACAGCTGCAAGAACTGTTAGCCCCTAAAACGGGTAAGATAAGAGTTCATGTAATACCATTTGCCCAAAGTCTTTAAAAATAGACCAGATAATCATGGATGTCTGTTGGCTACTCCATGAGCTCTTGCGGAAGTAGGGACAGGAACTGCATGTCTCTTAGAGTCCTTGATGCACTGTGAGCCTATAAATTTGTAATTCTTACTTTTAATTTACATGTGATGACCCTGAACTAAGAACCACATAACTACCAGGGCTGCCTAATTACCAACAAGCAGACTCTATCTCTAAGTCTCTTCCCAAAGGCAAGAACTCATGCCGCACCATAAAAACAGCCTCGCCCCAAACCCAGCGGGCACAGAACGAAGACAGGAACTGCAGACATGCCTTGAAGCTCCCTCTATGAGGCATTGCAAGTGTTTCCTGACAGGTCTCAGAACGTCTGCTTTCACATGTCAGAAGACAAAGAAAGAGATTACCCTTACCTGTGAACAGGGGGCTGAAGGAGACTGGAGAAAAGGCACTTTGAGTTCTTGTCAACCTGGGTTTCCTAGAGGGTGAGAAAGCACACAGAACAAGGAGGGAATGAACGCATACTCATTTAAATCACTGCAAGCTCAGAAAAACAAAGCAAACTCTAGTCATTGTCAGCAACACTTTTGTAATAAAGCCTAAAATTTAAAGGGGGAGAACGAAATAATTAAGGCAATTCCTTATAGATTTGGCTACAGAATTCACCAGCCTACAATGAGAATCCCTTTGGATCTCTCCTATCCAGCACATTAAACGAGTAAAATATTATGGGTGGTAATTAACAAGCTCATTTCTAGAGGAAGGAAGTTAAGATACAAATGATTTTCATCAGGCTCTTGACCTGAACAGGTGTCATCTGATACCAACAGCCTTCCCTCTGAGTCTGTCCCGAGGAGTGGGAAGCCCCACAGCAAACCAGGGAAGACATTTGGGCTTGAGAACAGCGCCCCAGGTGCACGTGCAATGTTCAATATTAAGATCTCTGATTTCTGCTCCAAAGACCCCAGTCATGGATCAAAGCCATCTGCTTATAAAGCGGCTTCCTCAAGTTAGGGATTCTGCCTAACACCCAAAGATGGTCACATCCCCTCTCCCAGTCACTAGCTCTCCTACTGACATCTCGTGATGCTGCCCCAGCTTGACAACTGAGAGCTCCTGTGAAGAGATTCATCAAAGGTAACTTCACTCTGTATCATTTTCAACAGGCTTTTCAGTGAGAAAGGAAAGAAATCCAAGACTTTCTTGCTAGACATGTACTGAAGTTCAAAAAGCTCAGGACTACTGAATTGACTGCAAGGGAAAGATTTTGTGTTGGTGATGAAAATATTCTGTATCTTGATTGTGGTAGAGGTTAGATGAGCTTACATATTTTCAAAATTAATAGGACTGGTAAGCACCCTGGTGGAATTGTGGTTAGACTAGCCACTGCCGAAGGAACAGTTCACATATATCCCAAAGACCAGGGTTTGTGTTCCTGAGGTGAGGGGGACAACCAAGATGTATAACAAAAATAAAAGTAAAATGAAAGTGCTTCTCCCTCCTCTCTTTTCCTGCCTGCTTGCCTGTTCTCCTTCATTCCTGCTTGCACCTTTCCTTTAAAAAAAATTTAAAAGAAATTTAATAGGACTGGACACCAAAAAAGATAAATTTCAGATGGCATATAAATTATACCTCAATAACCAGATGTTACAAAAAAATTCCACTCCAGAATTAAATGCCTGACTCCAGGCATTGTAGCTGGCTCGCCTTCCAAAATTACTGTCACCCAAAGGATAAAAAAAACTTAAACTCTTGTCAACTATCAACTGTACTAATGGGGTGGGGGCCAAAGCAAAGAAAATCCCATTTTTAAATAACTGATTTTGAAATATCTTTCATGCATTTATGTTTTACCTTAGATGTCTGAGCTCAACAGTCACATCAAAGAAAATTTCAAAATCATACAATGAAGATCTTCCTGACAAATAGCCAAGATGCCAGCCTCCCTCTCCTGACCTAGCACACTCCCTCTGAGACTTCGCAGGTACTAGGAACTCTAAAGAGGAAGCCCTTGTGAAGGCCCCTGCCAGGGCACACACAAGCCAGGGAGTGGCCTCTAAACAAGACAGCACCACATACAGCCCCCTGTTGATAAAGGTTGCTCATGACAGTCTGCAGTTTAGAGCCAACACTCCAGAGGGCTAAAATGGAAAGCTAGTTTCACTGGACTTGAACTTTAAGACTGAAGAGCTTCCAAGCTGATTTTTATTTGGTAACTTGTGGGTACAACATTAAACCCTAGCAAGCAGAAACCTAAAGCCCTCGCCTTTCAAAAGGTTCACACCTCAGCCGCTTGGCTGTTTGCCTCTGCTCAAAGGAAGCTGCACTGCTCTGCCATCTGCCCATGCGGGGCGAGTCTCTTTAGTGCCAAGCACTGAGGAACGGCAGTTCCCAAACGCACACATCTTGCGGAGGTCTTCTCACTCCAGCTCATCTTCTCCCCACCCCCGGCATTTTGAAGAAGAAAATCAGTTTCTAGGATCTAGAAAAAGAATTACATAGGAATCTAAACCTTGGCAGAGCCATTTGAGAGCCCTGGAATATTTTTTTCTGGCAAATAAAGGAGCCTAAGAGCTGGAAGCTTGGAGTGGTAGAAGGTCTGAGAGGCTGAAGGCTAGTAATAAAGGAGTGCTTCCTTTTCTCTTTGGAGAAATGTTGTCTAAGGAAAAATCTCCAGCAGTTTCTGTCTCCAGGATCCTGAGAGCATGCTAATGGCAGTCATTCAGGAAAAGACCAATCTAGACAACTATTTAAAAAAACAAAGCGAGGGAATGATTAACATAAAATTGAGGATGGTGGTTACCTGGGGGAGGAGGGAGATATAATCAGAGAGCAACACACAGAGGGTCTTCCAAGGCACTTAGAACATTCTATTTGCTAAGCTTCATGATGAGTACCTAGGTAAGTATTTCATTATTCTTATGTACATACACTTTACATCTCTCCTTTAGGATCTAGGAAACATTTAAAGTGATAAAAGCCCATTACAGGCTGGAAATGCGATTTTTCAGAAAGCAACGTGGATGACACAGCTCTGGATAACATTCTTAGCTTAGCCGTCTATACCACATTCCATGTTATTTTATCCTGCCCCAGATCACCTTCACAAGCTTTAGGGTATTAAATTATGTCACTGCAACTTTTCCAGTGGGCCACTTACATGGTAGTAGCAGAAAGACTGGGGTGAAGTAGGACTGGTGAGCTATGCCTCGGTGACAGCAGAGGACGGGGCAGCAGAAGGCCTTAGGCAAAGCAGGCTTTGTGTCAGCTATGCATTCCTTGCTTGTGCTGCAGCTGACAGGGTCAAAAATGGCCCTGTCCACTCTGCAAATTACTAACTGTACAGTAACAGATCAGATAAAGGTGGTTAAAAGCATTAGACTGGACAGGCCCGCAACACAATGATATAACCACCAGCCACTTTTCAAACTCCTTGAAACCTAAAATATAAACGATGAAATAATAATGTCCTCACTCTTGTCCATAAATCCCCAATTCGGATGTTCTTACCAATGTCCTTTTCTAAAGAAACTTCCAAAGCAGGATGTCCAAATATCAAGTTTTGCAGCCCCAATGTAACTCTGGCCCTGCTAAGCACACTGCCAAGTCGGCCAGCCTGTGCCATTTCCAACACTGACACAGCCAGTGTCTGTTCATGTGCTACAGCCACAAAAACCATGTGTTCATCTTTAGTTCCAATACACAGACATCTGTGCAGCAAGGTCAGATCCAACACCCCATTGTAAACCAACTAAAGAACCTATGGAAGGAGCTTCCCAGGAAAAGCCCAGAGGTATGCCCAAGGCCTAAAACCTTAGCAATGATGTTAGCAGGGGAAAATGTTAAGGACTCAAAGACTCAAGAGTCAATGGACAGATTTCCTGAAACCAGGCTGCTCATTCTGAAAGAGAATGCCAACCACAACCATTTCATGGAAAAATAGTAAAAAAGATCAGTAGAGTATGAACCCGAAACACAAAGTCAGAACCTCACCAAACTATAAAATCATTTTGTTCTCAGCATGTCATACTATCTCTCAAAAAGACCTCGTTAGACCTGAAGGCCCATGGAAACAGAGAAAGGGGTTTCTCACGTCTGCCAGATCTGTCCACAACAGCAGGGACCCAAACTGATGCCAAGGCAGCTTGCCTCTTTCCAGAACTGTATCCTATTTTTCCAAACAAATAGATAGGAAACCACTACAGAACTGTTCTCCATTTTTCCACTTCATCACTATGAAGACTGCCAGTAATGGCCCTCAACTGTTAACTTGGAAAATACGAACCTTGAAAAATGAACAAGGTACCCATTTCCAACCAAATGTGTCTTACATAATTCAAAATGGTCAGATTAACTACTATTTCTCATCAAGTACAAAGGAAGACAATCAGCTCAACATATGTGAAACAGACAAGGGAACTTCACTGGTTTTCCTGAAATAGAAATTCTATATTACACCAAGGCCCACAGGCATCAAGCCCAGCTCTTTGAATTCCAACATATGTGTTACAAGGCCTACCCAGTTCTCCAGAACAGAAACCTGATTAGTTGGTGGGCCCATTTCTTCCTTCACTTGAAAAGACTTCTAAGCTAATTCACAGTAGACGTGGTAGGCAGGTCCACTACGCAGGACTCTAAAGCACTGGAAAGGAACTTAAGTTTTGCATAATGTTAAAATGTGTTAACTGTGCCTTATAAAAATGACTGCTGGAAATACATTCTGGCCTTCTGGCAGTAGCTGTGGGAAAGGTAGATGTTGAGAAAAGCAAAGAGAATCATGCCCAGAGGTTATTGTAAAAGCCCCAAATTATACAGCAAAGACTGCAGAGACCTGTAATTAACTCAGCCAACAATAAAGAGGAAGGCATATACCTTCTGGCTAAGAACTGAAATTTCTCATGCTTCTATGTCCTACTAATGAAAACAAGAGAACAAGCTAAAAAAAAAATCCAAGCTCATTCTCCCCACCCAACAGGGCCAACTTACTTAGGAGGTGCAGATCACGGAAATCACAACTACCCTGGCCAGACTTACCAAGTTTCTCACAGTTGTACGACTGCCAGCAAGACTGGCACATAGTAAGCTGTGGAAAAGCTAACAAGCAAATCGAATAGCACCAAATCCAGAGCATTGAAAAAAAAAAAAAAAGAATTAGCCAGTTCGATCTTATTCTCCAAAACCACAAAATATTCCATCTCAATTTCACTTGTCTTCACTCTGTTCTTATAAGGAAAGAAACAAGATAGGATTCACTCCCATTTTGCAAATGGGAGAATAAAAGAGAAGCATGAAGAAGACAAATTTGGCCTGCACCTCACAGCTGATGTTGGTGTTCTAAGTGGAATCCAGACATTCACATTCTCTGTACAACAGACAGCCTTCTAACAACATTCAACCAAAGGTTCATACAGAAATACCCAGCTCTTCTCCATGCATCAGAAAAAGCCCTTGGACCAAAACATGTAATTCTCCAGTGCCCTGAACTAAGCTTCTTTGCAGAGCTACAGCCCAGTTTGCTCTGCAGCAGAAATCTGTAGTGCTTAGTTGAGAGCTGGTGACAGAGCAGCCAATGACCATTAAATTCTGCTTCCAAAGGCAAAAAACCGTATAATGTAATATGCTTTTTCCTCTTCCTAATCTATTAAGATGTAGGAGCTAATTTCACGCCACACCTCATATTTAACATCTCTGGAAACTCAGACCAAGTCCTGGTCAATACGGAACAAAGGCAAGCAAACCACAAGAAAATTAGCAATCTATCCTATGTCATTACCCACAGCTTCAATCCTACTCTCCCCCATCTGATGAAAATTTCATCTGTAGCTGGTAAGTGGAGCATCAAATGCAGAGCCTGCTATAAAAAAAGCTGTTTCAGCAGCCACATACTTTTCCTAAAACCTGAGCTCCCAGCAGGAGTTCACTGGGAGTCGAATGCAGAAACAGGCCTATCTGTGGGGGCAATATACAGCAACCTACACATTTCTCTAAGGAGTTAAGGTTTGGCCTCATCCCCAAGATAAGCTCAGTTCACAGCAAAGTCAATTGAACCCACACTTTAAGAGTACCCATGTTCCCTTGAGTAGTTCCCGGTCTAGGTCATACTTCAGGATCAACTGGAAGCTCTTTAAAAATTCAAATTCTTGGGCCCTCGGATCTTTTCTAAAAGCTTCCCACGTGATTCCAGCGCACAATAAAGTTCTCAATTTCATTCACCTACTGTTCTTCAGCCTTGGGTTATGGCTGCCGGTATCCCCAAGAATCCATTACCTGAGCCCCACCAAAACCAATTCCAATCTTTCTAAGAACCACATTCAGCAGTACAAATCGCAATGGCAGTTACCATAAGACATGTCTCATTTCCTTGACATAAAAGTTGACAGCTTTCTAAATCAATTATTACACTGAGCCCCACCAAAACCAATTCCAATCTTTCTAAGAACCACATTCAGCAGTACAAACCACAATGGCAGTTACCAAAAGACATGTCTCATTTCCTTGACATAAAAGTTGACAGCTTTCTAAATCAATTATTACAGATCTAACACTAGATGTCAGAGAGCAGTCCACCCTTGAGAAACTCCGGGAAATATTCAATGTCTTGGTTTAGAATTTTCATTCATTGGCCTAGAACTCGTGCTCCAAGGTCTATACCTCATCTCAGAATTCTCACAAGGATTTGAAAGCAAAGCTATTTTCTGTTCTCAGATAGTGGTCTGTGCACAGGCTTGAGATAACAAGTATATTTATGGGACCTGGCAGGAGAACATCAAAACTTTAAATAAAGGTGCCTAATTGACTGCTGGCCAGCAACTGCACAAGTCTGCCTGTACATCATTTGTAAGCAAGTGGGTGAGGGTGTGGGGTTCGGGTACACAGAATGAATAACGAGGTGGTCAAAATGCAACACCAACTTTTTGGCCCAAAGGCCAAAGGCCAAACATTTCAGCAACAGTGGTAAACAGACACTTTAGAAAAACTTTAAAAGCTTCGGGAAGGTGGAGTGAGGGGTTTCAAACGATCTCGGACCTCAAGAGATGCTAACCAGATGATAAATGTCAAGAGGGAGGAATTAACTCTTTAAGAATGAAAGCCACTCTGACAATTAGCTCGGACCTAATGGGCGATGTCACCACCTTTAGGCCCAAGTCTCTTGCTTCTTCAAGAAGCCCAATTATTGCCGATCGTGTTAGCAGTAGAATAAAGGGGAAGTGAAACAAGAAAAGTAAGTTTGTCCCCCAGCACCGCCGCGGGTCTCACCTCCCAGCGTCCAGCTCCCGACCCGCAGAGCCTCCCATGTCTGTCAGGCTCGCGGCTGAAGCAGCCAGCTCTCCAGAAGGCCTCTTGCCGGCTCCGTCCCGGCCACCCGAGCCACCGTTGCAGCTCTTCGTGCGAAAGAGGCGACTGAGGCGGATTTTGAGGGAGCCCTTCCGAGAAGGGCCCGCGAGTGGCCGCAGGGGCCCGGGCGGGGGCGGGGGCGGGGGCGGTTGCTGCTGTCCCTCCCCTCTACTCAAGCGCCCGGGGGGTACTAAGTCCTGCAGCGGGAACGGCACCGGGGGTAATTCGGGGCCTGGGGGCTGTAGCAGAAGCCGGCCGCCGCCGCCTCCTCCTCCTCCGCGGCCCGGGCTGCTGAGCTCTTCTTCCGAGCAGCTGTTAGTCTCCAGGCTCTCGGCCTCCGACTCCAAGCCCTCCAAGACCAGCAGCGCGTCACTCGTTTCCGTGGGGTCCTCCCCGGCCTGCGGGGCGGCAGCAGGAGGCTGGGGCTGCGGAGGGGGCGGCTGCGGGGGGCAGGGGCAGGGGCAAGGGCAAGGGCAGCAACCCCCACCGACCGTCTTGACCCCGGGCCCCGCCGGCTGCCCGAGCCCCAAGGCCGCCAACTGCGCCTCTAGTCCAGCCGCTGGGCCCCAGGTCCGCTCGAGCGCCAACCCCGGCGGCAGGGCCTTGGGGTCCAGGGCACAGCGGTGCCGGGGACACAGCAGTTCCGAGGGTCCCGGCTCCGGGGCCGCCTCCGCGTCCTCCCCCTCCGGCGGCCGACCCACGTTGCGGAACACCATCAGCTGCGGCGGCCGGGAGCCCCGCGGGCCCGGCCGCGTGAGGAAAGGTGGCGGCGGGGGACCATGGCCCGGGGGCGGCGGCGGTGGGCCTGGTTCGGGGGCCGCCTCTCCATAGCCGAGCAAGCGGCTCAGGACACGGTAGGAAGCGGCCGCCGCCGCCGCCGCCTCGCCATCCCGGAGCTCGGCCCCCTGCATCGGGGAGAGGGAGGGAGGGCGGGCGGCTGGCAGCCGAGCTGGGGTGGGGACTAGGCCGGGCCCCGCCGGAGCCCCGCCCGCCGCGGCCCCCGGAGCGACAGCGCTAACGGCCGCCGCGGCCTCTGCCTCATAGAAGGGGGCGGGGGGCGCGCGGAGCCCAGCGCGAGCCCAGGCCGCGCGCCGCCGCCGCCGCGGACCGCCCCCGGATGGCGTCACGTCCGGAAGCCAGTGGCCACGCCTCTTTCTCTAGGCGTGCTCGCGCCGGCCTCCTCGGCGCGTGACGTTACACGCGGCCGGGGCCGCTATTGGCGGTGAGCTGATTCTCTCTTGGCCGTTGGTCCACTATCACGACCCTTCCTTTTCACTTCCCGGGTGCTCTGGCAGGCCACCCCTCCTGGTACAGTGGAGTGATCCTGGAGAGCTTGTCTGGTCCTGGGAGAGACCTGCTAGCCTTGGGGATACCTCTGGTTCCGTTCCCTCCTATGCTGCTTTCGCTATGTGACCTTGGCGGTGTCATTTCTTCATTGCTCTGTGTCCCACCTGGCATCCAGTGAATATTTAGGGAATGACACTTGAATATGTGTTCCAGACCCAGTGGGGTGCTGATATTGAGCAGCTGACTCGGGGGAGGAGGGGAATGTATGCACATGTGTAACCGCATAAGTCACCAAATTTTACTGAGGATGTGTAGCAGTTGCTATCTACGAATTGATTATCACAGAATGTTTTCATTGATTTTTGCCAAACTCTTGAATGGGTAGCCATCCCGTTATTTCAAGGAATGTAATTTTGTTTATGAATGTTGGTTGATATTTTCCACTATATCAATGTCAGGAAAATGAAAACATCAAAGACGGAGCGACTTCTTTGCAAAATCGAAAGCAGTTTTCAAATTAAGACTACTTGAACATTTGCGAGTTATAGTGTAATAGGTGCATATATAATACATTAAATCTGAATTAACATTTTCTCTTCTTTTTTTTAAGAAAAGGTGCAGGCAGGAATGAAGGTGAGTAGTCAGGCAGGGAGAGGAGGATGAAGCATCTTTATATATTTTTCATTTAGTTCACAATGGTTGCCCCCCCACCCCCAACCCCACCCCTAGGACTCAAACTCATGGGTATGTGGCTCGCTCCTTCGGGGGCAATTGACCTAAATGCTGCTTCACCAGGATGCACCTTCTCCGTCACTTTTTAAGTATAATTTTCATTTTTCTTCCCCCCAGAGGGCAGTTTTTCTTCAGTCCCTAAAGGCTTCACTCTCTTACAAGGGCGTTGGCAAAGGTGGTGGGGCTGCACCCACAGGTCTAAATAGGGGTGGGGGTGTTTGGTCTTCTGGGCTTCAGGAAGGTTCCCACCTACCCTTTTACATGGCACAACTGTAACAATAATATAATTTCACATACAGCTTGGGAAGCACATAGGTGTCAGAGACAGTCTTTGGGACTGTCCCAGACAGCAGCAATCTCTACTACTTGGCAAATGACAAACTTTTTTTTTTTAAGAGGAAGGCAGGTAGGCAGGCAACAGACAAGAAAAGTGAGAGGAGGAAGAAGCTTTTTATTATTAATTTTATTTATTTGTCCATGAACCTGAGTCCTTGGGCTGTATGTGGCCTGCACCCCAGCACAGCCTAACCCCTGAGTTACCAGGGGTGACTGTCATCAAATGACAGACTTTTTAATGCCCTTGTTCTTGGGCACACTTGGAGCCATGGATTTGGTGCACTGAGTAGGCTGCACATGACCAAGCCCTTTTGGCAGAGCCACGATTTCTTCTTTTCTTGGTTGTCTTGGAAGCAGGACCTGAGAGAAGGTTCATCACTTTCTTAAACTTAAATAATCAACAAAATAATAAATCAAGCCCTGATTTGTAGTATTTGCCTATTTCTATGGTGTAAATACTCCCACCTGGTTGATTTCAGTTTGCTAAAGACTAATGAGCAAAGTAAGGAAGAGATGAGTAGCACACTATGCCATCACATAGTTTTATCAATATAAGTAACTCTGAGAGCATAGGTAATAGTAAAATTATTAGGAAGTGATAATTTATTGCTTTTAATATCATTTAATAATGTTTGCATGATTTAACTTTTAACAGTGACTATATTTAACAACCAGTTTGTAAAATTCCTGAAATGTAACCATTGGCTTTCACAAGTCTTCCTGGGCCAACTCCACCACATAAGACCTCACTTTTCTCATCTGTAAAACTGGTATAAGGACTGCTGATTTGCTGATTTGCAGGTATGTTGTGAAGATTATAAGATCAAGCTTGTTGTATAGAGGAGATGGAACTGAAAGCAGAGAAACCAGTTAGGAAACCAATGCAGTCATCCCATGAGATGAGGCATCAGGGATAAAGAGAAAGCATCAGCCAGCAGAACTTAGCAACTTTAGTACTCGAGAGTGCACTGAGTGGAGCAGGGCTGAGGTCTGCAGACAGAGACCGTTTTTCTTTTAAGAAAAGGTACAGGCAGGAATAAAGGCAAGCAAGCAAGCAGGCAGAGAAAACAGGAAGAAGTATTTTTATTTATTTAGGTATTCATCTCAGCTGAGTTCTCAATACCTCCCCCCTACACTCCCCCTGCCCCGCCCCGTAAACCCAGGTCCTTGAAATGTATGTGGACTGCACCAATTGGAGGCGGCAGATTTATCTACTAGACCACCAGGTATACCAACAGAGACCTTTTTAAAATGAAAATTTGTCCATAGCTTGTGAGTAGAACCATTCCTGATTTTCCATTATTCTCAGGCTAAAGACAAAACAAATTAAGGAGTCTATAGGGTCCTGTGTGCTCTGACCCCTACTACTCTCTGGTCACATTTTCCACCAGCTCCACCTGTTCTCTCCTTCACTTTACCAGCGTCGTCTCAAGCGCACATACATATGATCATAGCATAAGCTGCTCCTTTTTTCTTGGAAGACTTTTCCCTCCTCTCAATTTTGCTTGCTAAATTCCTCACCCTGCAAATTGAACTCACCCCTCACGACCTCAAGGGACTCTCCCTGCCTGTACACTTTCTCCTCACTGAGCTCCAAGACCAACCCTTTGTTGCACTTAGTCCCACAGGTGTCATTTTCCATCTGTGGGGTTATTTGATTAAAGTCAGACTTTCCTACTAAGCTATGACCTCTCTGAGGACAGGGGTCCTCGATTTTGGGTTTTGCCATCGTGGACTATACATAAGTATGGAATGATTGTTCAACCACAGGTGAAAGTCTCTTGATATAAATTCATCTTTAATTCTTCATGACAGGACAGAATTAATATCCTACCTTGCCCAGGAAGAAAGTGAAGCTGAGAGATATTTACCTAAAGCCTCACAGTTCAAAAGGTGCCATGGAATTCAAAACCAGCACTCTCTGAATCCCCCAACTTTATTCTCTACCCTTTCTCCCTAAGTTACCTCTTAGGTGTCACTCGGATTTCCAGAGAAATGATAATGCTCCACATTCACAGAGTACCCAAGATGCTTGACAGTCTCCGAGAACTCTGAGCCCACAACAGTTTACCTGGTGGATGCAAGGTCTGCTGTCTGCAGCACCCTCTGCTGTCCAGCTACTTTCTTGGCACCAGAGGGAGGGTGGCTGTGCCACCACCTGGGTACTTCCATCTGCCCAGACCACAGAGGCACAGAGCCACTGGGAAGCACACATAAGCAATTTCTGTGGCAGGGCAAGGAATGCTGCTATTCCCCGTCTCCTTAAATGTTCAAGCCTGTGGCCCAGATCCTGGAAAAGGCATTGAAAATTAAGCTCCACACAAAGGAAATGATTCTTTGTATGACCTGGATTTGTGTATGTTTGCCGAGAAGGCTTGTGTCTACACATACCTCTCTCACTGAGGGATATGAACGCAGTCCCTGCAGTGGTAGGACTCAGTTTTAAAGGCTTGTGAAAAAAATTCACAGACTAGAAACCAGGGCTGAGGGTCATTCAGCAATGAGCTAGGCTTTGGGGGTGCAGGGGGAGATGGGGGAGACAGGCACAGGCCCTGCCCCCCGGAGCTTGCCCTCTAGTTAAGTCCAGATTATGCTGTTTCCTGGATGTATGACCAAGAGCACATAATTAAACATCTTTGAATCTTGTAAAAATGGGTCAGTAATAATTGCCCCTGGATGTGGCTGTTGTGAGGGTGAACTGAAAACTTATGTGTAAAAGTGCTTTACACATAAGCTAATGTTAAAAGGCTATACAAACATTGTTATAAAAGCTTTTTTTGGGAGGACAACTTAATATTATGTCTGTACTCAGTGTGTTTTGTTGGCCCTAACTAATGGAAACCAGTAATACCAGGAACATGGAACGGGTCACTTGCGCCTCTCAACCCCGCCTCTCGATTGGCGCATTTCTAGTTTTAGTTGCCTTCTCTGAGAAGGGGCTGGGCTATGGGCCCTCCTACTTCTAACATCATAGCATTCTGTTGGGGGTGTGTCCCCTAGCCCTCTTTTCTGCCCACCCCCGCACCCCCACCCCTTACAATTCCAAAGCAGAATTATCTGTAGAGACCGCCTGCTAAAGCACAGGAGGCTTTTAGCACTCCTTCCTACATGCAGCCAGTGATTTGGGACAGAAAGATTTATGATGCAGTGGTGGTGGGCCGGGGGGCAGTACATTAGGGGAGGAAAAGTGATGGGGGAGGGAGGAGAGGCAGCTTTGTTCCATGGCTACCCAAGAATCTATACCTAGGCACGCCTTGGTGTAGTAGCAGTTAAGTCCGCTGCCTCCAGCCAAGAGTAGTCCATATACATCCCTAGAACCTAGGTTTGCTTCTGGCGGCTGAGGGGAACAACCAAGGTAAACAACTACATAAAAATAAATAAAATGCTTCTTCCTCCTCTATCTTCCTGCCGGCTTGCCTAATCACCTTCATTCCTGCTTTCATCTTTCCTTTAAAAAGCGGGGTGGGCACACCCTGGTGGAGTGGCAGTTTGGTCAGCTGCCTTCAGCTGGGAACACATGTACAACCCAATGACTTAGGTTCAAGACCCAGGGCCGGCAGAGAACAACCAAGACGAACAACTAAATAAGTGCTTCTTCCTCCTGCGTCTGCTCCCCTTCATTCCTGCCTGCAACTTTCCTGTTTAAAAAAAAAAATCCATACCTTTCCAGATTCATCGTGGCTTCCCAAGCTGCTGTAAACTCTGTCTGGGGAACGGGGTAGAAAATGGAATGAGGATAGGCACGGTTTTTAAGAAGAAGATAAGGCTTCAGCTGACAACATGGACAAAGTGAGGACAAAGTTGTACCCCGCTTCTGCTTGCTCCTGTCACCTTCCTCCCACTGCTGCTGGGGAAGGAGACTCCCTGGGTGTAGTGGTGCAGACTGGTGGAGGCACTTTCTCTGTCGAAAACAATTGCACGGTCCCAAGAAGTCCCCTCACTTCTCCGAGTCTTGCTTTACTCCTTTGTACTAAGGCTTTGGGTCCCCAGGACGTGTAACGGGGTGATGGTAGTGGTTTGATGGGGCAGTGAGGGGAGTCAGGGCTCTGGGTTGTCTCAACTCACAGTGGGCAGCTATGTGATGCATGTCTGCATCCATGAAATGGGAATAAGAATATTCACCATCAGCAGTTGGGGGAAAGATTCATTGAGATAATGCATATGGAAAACACTTTCTCAAATTGCTGCAGTCGGTACAGAGATCCACTGGGGTTATATTAGGTTCTCTTTCCCACCCTTCTATTTCCAGTCTCAAATTCCAGTTCTGCAGCACCATGTCAGAGGGGAAAGGCAGCCAAGCAGACTGCCAGGAAAGGCAGCTTGGCCCTTTATCATGCCCGTCACAATTGCTGCCAGGAGGCTGAGTAGAGCAGAGGGTGGAGAGAGGGCCACAGGCTCTCATGTGTGGTTGCTATGACGCCCTATCCTGGATTTGCCCACCTCTCCTAATGGAGCAAAGGGCAGTGGGAGGGAGGGAGATAGAGAATGACTGGTCCCTTCCTCTCCCCTCCAAGCAATCTCTCTGGAGTAGATGTGGGCTGGGAGGGGGGGGAGGGGGCCTAGATGCTGGATGAAAAGGGAAGAGTGGTGTGCAAAGATGGGGGCCACACCAAGAGAGGAGGGGGCAGAACCCTCATGCCTATGTCCAGAAACCAGCTGATGACTTACAAAGAACAAACAAAAGAGAGGGGGGGTGGGGGGGAGAGAGAGAGGAGAGAGAGGAGAGAGGAGAGAGAGAGAGAGGTGGGGAGAGAGGAGAGAGAGAGGGAGAGGGAGAGGGAGAGGGAGGGAGGGAGGGAGGGAGAGAGGGAGAGAGGAGGGGGGGAGAGAGAGAGAGAGAGGTGGGGAGAGAGGAGAGAGAGAGAGAGAGAGAGGTGGGGAGAGAGAGAGAGACTAGGAGGCGTGGAGGCAGGCAGCCCCAGACCGAGGCTAGCCTCTCCTCTGCCTGGGCTCTCCTGAGCCACCAAATCCCCTGGGCGGCCTGGATTCAGGATCTCTGGGAGCCGACCTGAGGATGGGCGCTGGGGCCTTGGTCGTGCTCCCTCCTGCGTGGGGGCTGCTGGGCTGCTGTTTCCTCTGCGGCTGGGCTCTGGGGGCTCCAAGACCCCTCCGCTCTCTGCCCCCACTGTCCTCCCAAGTCCAGCCGGGATCTGTGCCCCTGTGGGTGCCGCCAGAGGGGGCTGAGGCAGCGCTAACTTTTCTTTACTCTGGAGATGCCCAACAGCTGAGGGGGGCTAATTGCAGTGAGCGCTATGAAGCCCGGGGGACAGGAGCCAGACCAGGGCTCCCCCCAGTATTACAGAGGGCAGCAGGCACCCTCGCCCAGGCTGCCAATTTCCTCAACATGCTGCTACAAGCCAATGACATCCGCGAGTCGAGCGTGGAGGAGGATGTGGAGTGGTACCAGGCACTGGTGCGCAGCATGGCTGAGGGGGAGCCAAGGGCCTACCGGGCTCTGCTGACCTTTAACCCTCCACCAGGGGCCAGTCGCCTGCAGCTGGCCCTGCAAGCCACCAGGATGGGGGAGGAGACCATCCTTCAGGACTTGTCTGGAAACAGAGTGCAGGAAGAGGGCCCAACCAGAGCTGCGGACACCCCTGCTCTGCAGAAGCGGGTGCTGGCCAACGACCTAGGGAGCCTCGGCAGCCCCAGGTGGCCACGGGGGGATGGATACGTGGGGGACCTGCAGCATGTGAGACTGTCTCCTCCCTTCCTGGAGTGCCAGGAGGGCCGACTCCGTCCGGGCTGGCTTATTACTCTCTCTGCCGCCTTCTACAGTCTCAAGCCGGATCTCAGCCCGGAGGTCAGGTAAGTGGGTGTGTATTGGAGTCGATGCATTTGTGGTTATGTGGGAATTGGGGTTGCACACGTCCAGCCTTCTGTGTGTGGACCACTTGGCACACATGTCTGGGGGACACAGATGTGTGGATATGCACTCAGCTGTGTGTTTGCAGTAGACTGGAATTGGTAACATCTGTGACTATGAATTAACACATTAACGCAAACAGGGTGTGTGTACATACTGTGTGTGAATCGATCCATTCGCACGTAGCACACGCATATGCATGTGTGCAGATGTGTGGTAGAGCTGGCCTCGGTTGCCACATCTGTGTTGTGTGAGGCAGGAGAGGGTTTGGTGCGGATGACAGTGACAAAGCACATAGCAGGTATCTCAAAGGAGCCAGGTAGGCACAGTCTGGAGTTGCGAAAAGAGGCTGCTCCAGGAAAAGGGAAATTCTTGGAGGGAACTTTGGAGCCCTTTCTGTCTAGGAGCTGGCTGTGTCCCCGGGGTCACTCTCAGTGGCTATATTCTTACTTCAAGTCGGTTCCTGTCCTCAAAGCCTGTTACACTCCTGAAATAACTGGCCGCCTCCTGTAACCAGAGTAAGGAGATGATGGGGAGCCCAGGTGGAAGGAGGCAGTGAAAGGATACAGTATTGCAAGGCATTCCACAATCAACAGGGTTCTTCCAGCTATGTGTTCCCATCCATTGTCCCCAGAGGGTTCCCTGGCTCCCTGTCAGCTCCCCCAACTCCCCCAGAACTGGGGTGCGAGCCCTTAGGTCAGGAAGTACTGCTCTACTCCTATCTCCTTTGCTGTCATCAACTCAGACCTGGTTTCTGATTTGGGCAAGAGTGAGCGGGTGGCTGATAGCTGAGGTGTGTGTGTGTGTGTGTGCAGTGGAGAAGTGTGAAAATTCCAATGGATTAGCAGAGCCCTGGCTCCCACATCTTGACAGTCTCCCTCCCTCTAACCGACTAATAGAAGCCAGGAAGTGATAGAATGATAGGATACTGAAAAACAGGGGGTCGGAAGGGGGACACCCTAGGGGCGGGGGAACTGTTTCACAGAGACAGTGAG
The DNA here is from genome assembly GCA_004363575.1 of Solenodon paradoxus. Taxonomy (NCBI): domain Eukaryota; kingdom Metazoa; phylum Chordata; class Mammalia; order Eulipotyphla; family Solenodontidae; genus Solenodon; species Solenodon paradoxus. The sequence goes on along the minus strand of RJWH01002442.1, from coordinate 186,610 downwards.
GGTTAAGAGCTCTGGAGAAATGGAGTACATGCCTGCCCTCTCTCCAACACTGTACCCACTGTGTAAAGTTTGCATTGCCCCCTAGTCTGGGGTCCCAGGACATACGTCCCCTTGGCATCCTTCACGGTGTCCCTAACTGGTGATTCACGGCCCTAGGGGGCAAGTGCAGATGGACGTGGATCTTCAGAGTGTGGACGTTAATCAGTGTGCCGGTGGCCTAGGCTGGTATTCTAACACACACCTATGTGATCTCAACAGCACCCAGGTAAGAATAAGAAGGATGGAAGGAGCACTAGGCTCCTACCTCCCTGCCCCTTATCCCATCACAGTCACCACCACCCAGCTCCCAGAAGCAGCAGAGAGGCAGCCAGCCTCAGACCCAGTGATGAGATACCAGGCTTTTTGAAAGTGAAGACATTTACAAAATACCCCCAACCACCTAAGAAAGCTACCCTCATGCCTGTGAAATTTCACGTGCCCCCATCAGCTCTTCCTTCCAGTACTGGGTGTTCCAGAACCACTTCCCAAGACCACTCCTGAGCCTCTGCTAGCCTCCCATCTCCTTCCCCTGGACGCATTCTTCACATCCGCAGAGCCCTGGGCACCCTTTGGCCCACGAAGGATGCTCTGTCGGTGACTGTCATAGTAAGTGGAATTGCTGCTTGGGGTGAGGGAGGGCTCTACCTACCAAAGAGCCGTGGAACAGGAGGAGGTGAAGGAATCCGGGTCAGATATGATGGAATCAAAGCTGTGGTTACAGGAGAACCGGTCATGGAGACAAAGGCTGGGATTCCTGCAAGCCCAGTACTGGGAAACTGGGGGGTGAGTGAGCTAATCCTCTTCATGGCTATACTGACTGCAGGCTGGTTCCTGAGCTGAGTCGAAGCTAAGGTGAGCCCTGCAGCCTACTGAGAAGTGGGGTGGCTTTGTTGCTCTTCAGAGCACATGTGTTTGGAGCTGTAAGTCCAGGGGTAGAGAAGGGCTCCTCTTTCCAGTGCCCTTCAAACCTTGACAAAGTCACATCTTGGGATTATCTATCTGATTGTGCAGACTGGGGCAAGAATAGAGTACATTCGGGTGACCCGGGGAAGAGAGTATGAGATCCTGGGGTTAACACTTTTGCCTGCCAATGTCTGTTCCTAGTCACTCCCTAAGCAGATCTGGCCCCATCCATGTGCTCATCTTCCCCATCTGGCTCTCAGGTCTGCTCTGTCCCCTGCTGGGCAAACATCAATGAGTGGAGGTGGAATAAAAAGCTGGTCTTGGCATCCTATCAGCCTAGCATTAGCCTGGCATTAGGGTTGGGAGATCAGTCCTGTGCCAAAGCCAGATGGCCCCTCATGGAGGAAGCTACTCCTACAGGGGACCTTTTCAACCCACCTGTGTGCCAGAGAGGGAGGCTGACCCTTTGAAGCAGGATGTAGGCACACCAATGTGGTCGGGGTCAGAGTTCTTCCTACTTCCACCTCCCCGCATCCCCCAGCACCTTATTCTAGCAACACTGGAAAATAGACCCTGCATGGCTCCTGTGACTGCTGGTTCTGAACAAAAGGGTGATCTATTCCTGCTTGGGGCTCTCTGAGAAGTGAAGGGGAGGGGTTTCCAGAGAGGGCGGGCTTACCAAGGATGAGGGAGGATTCTGGTGGGGTCCCCTAGTGTGGGCTAAGGTGCCACGGGTAGGAAGGCAGATGGCCCCTCCATCTTTTCCCAAAGCCCCAGATCATGTTTGTTGCTCCCACAGTGTGTTCCCCTGGAAAGTCAGGGCTTTGTCCTTGGCCGCTACCTCTGTCGCTGCCGACCTGGCTTCTACGGGGCAAGCCACCCTGGAGGTACGGAACTGTGGTGAGGGCCAGGCAGGTGCCTTCCAGGCTGGGCTGCTTGGTGCAGCATCTTGGCAAACAAGCAGGTGGGGGTGAGACTGGGAGGAAACTTGTGGGGCGAGAGCAGAAGGGCAAGAGAAGCAGGAGGCCCTCATTAGGACCTTCTGGGAATGAGCCATACATGCTGACCGGATGCAAGCCGACTTCAAAATGAGCCCAGTCCGGCATCACCTCTTCCTGTCACCCTGTCCACTGCCGACCCTACCACAGGGGCCACAGATCAAGGAGGGCAGCATGAGGGTTACAATAACCACTGGGAGAGAAGCTCTAGATCTCAGGATGCCCCAGCCACATCCCTTTCCCCGCTCCATCTTGTTCTTTATAGGGTTAGCAGAGAGCGCAGCCCAGCCCACCGGGCAATTTGGATCCCCGCAAGGCAGCTCCAAGAAACTGCTGCGGTGCCAGCCATGTGCTGAGGGCTGTACCAGCTGCATGGATGCCACACCATGCCTGGTGGAGGAGGCCTGGGCACTACGGACCACAGTGCTGGCCTGCCAGGCCTGTTGCATGCTGGCCGTCTTCCTGAGCATGTTGGGCTCCTACCACTGCCGCCACAGCAAGGCAAGGAGGCCCCCCGCATCTAGCTCTCTACACACATGCCCTACCCATCGTGGGCCCTTAGCATCGACTGGAGACCAGAGACCAGAGAAATGGGTTTCGGTCTTAATTGTTAATCTAACTCACTATGTGACATCAGGCAAGTGACTCACCACCTAAAGCTTCTTCTTCTGTAACATGAAGGCATGGGAGTTGAGTCCAAAGCCTGGGTAGGCACTCGGAGAGGTGATCCAGACCCCCGAGAAACTCCTGGTGGATGAAGGCATGTAAATAAAATGACAGCCCAGCCAGAAGGGTAGCAAAGAGATGTGTCAGTTGCGTGGCAGCTCAGATAAGGGACCCAGTCATCCTGCCTGAGATGGCGTGGGAAAGACATTCTGGAGATGACATTTGAGTCAGGTTTCAAGGTTAACCAGATGGTTATGAGGCAGAGAAGGGATGTGAAGACAGGAGATCAGTCTGACCTGAAGCTTGGAGCCATGTATGCAGTGCCGTCTAGCTCTAGCAACCTGAGCCCAGGCCTGCAGCACAGCCCAGGCTGGGGTGCTGCGGGGCAAGAGTCGGGGTGGCAGGAGCCATGTGAAACCTTGGCCTTAGCTAGGCTTAGTGGCAGTGGACTCAGAGGCTGATGGGGGTCAGGGTGTGGCTGTGGACAGTGAAGGCAGAAGTTACGTTACAGGGGAAAATCTTAGCCCAAGGCTACTGAGTGACCCCTAAAACTGGCTTGAGCCCCTCCCACAGCACTGTCAGACTGTTCTGCTGCCCTGCTTACACGCCTCTCTCCCGGGGTCACAGAGGATCCAGGCATCTGGTGTTGTCCTGCTGGAAACCATCCTTTTTGGATCCCTGCTGCTCTACTTCCCTGTGAGTGTGTAGCCCAAGTCTGACCCCGTCTCCTAGGGCCCCTCACAGTCCCAACCTGGATGTTCAAGTCCTGGAATCCTCCTCGCTGCCCTCCTGAGGGGATTCAAAGACCTCAAACTCCCCCTATTCATATCCTCCCATATTCATAAGGGAGGCTGGTCTAGTGAGCTTTGGAGCCAGATACAAGAGTTCTACGACCGGCTGTGTGACTTATGACATGTTACCTAATCTCTCTGATACTTAAGCAGCTGCTGGGCTGAATGGAGGTGATGATGCCTCCATGGCAAAGCTGTTGGGAGGGTTAGCAACTTGCTTAGTGTAGGCCCAGGGCACCTGGACGTACAGTGCACAGCAGCTGTCTGGCTCCCCAGGTCTTCATCCTGTACTTCAAACCCAGCATATTCCACTGTATCACTCTCCGCTGGGTCCGGCTGCTGGGTTTTGCCATCGTCTATGGCACCATTGTGCTGAAGCTTTACAGGTAGGGTCTGCGGCAGCGCTTGCTCTCACATTGCTCACTCCCAGCTACCCTGACTCATTTTGGAAATGGAGGTCTTCAAAATCAGACCCCCACCAGCTCCACTCCCCTGGGCCCCCAAGGCCTGCCCATCACTATAGCCCTGCCCTCTGTGTAACTTGGGGGGCGGGTGGAAGGTAAGAGGAGCCAGGGAACCACTGAAAGCACAGGAAGACAGGTATGTATGTATGCGGGGGAGGGCAGCGGTGGCCAGAAGCCAGGATCCTGGCCCCGCTCCCCTCATCCACCAGATGCACGCTAACCCTTGCAGAGTTCTCCAGCGGTCTCTGTCTCGAACGGCGCAGCGGGGCCCCCACCTGAGCAGCAGGCGGTTGCTGCGGCGTCTGGGGCTGCTCCTGCTGCTAGTGCTGGGCTTCCTGGCTATGTGGACATTGGGGGTCCTGGAGCGAGGCACCCAGTCCCTGGTGACCCGAGGCCACACATCCACGGGGCGCCACTTCTACCTCTGTCGCCACGACTGCTGGGACTACATCATGGTGGTGGGTGAGTTCCTTCTACTGAACCCAGCCTCACACAGTCCCCCACCCCAGCTGTGCACCTCCAGGGGCCCTCCTGCCTTGTACCCAGACCCCTGGCCCAGGCTTCTCCGGTACACCTTACAGAGAAAGGGGCAGCACGGCTGCTGAGGTGGTGCCAGCTCTGTGCCACCCTGTCTCCTGCAGCTGAGATGCTGCTTCTGTGCTGGGGCAGCTTCCTCTGCTATGCCACCCGGGCTGTCCCCTCAGCCTTCCATGAGCCACGCTACATGGGCATTGCCCTGCACAATGAACTACTGCTCTCTGCTGCCTTCCACGCCGCCGGGTAAGGAAGGGCCTGCCTACCCACGACCCCGCCCGCCACCTCCCTCCTGTCTGCCTGGTGAGGGTCCCCCCATCCCACGACCATCCTTGCAATATAGTTAAGCCCCAGGAAGACGAGGAAGGCCCCCATCTGTAGCTCTCTCCTCCCTAGATATCCTTCCTGTGCCCCGTGTCTCACATAACACTCAAGAGGAGGAAGCATGCCCCACTCCGAGTTCCCAAGCCCCTGCTCCAGCATCCCATCACGTGCTCTTTCTCACACATGCTCAATTTTCCCTGCCTCCTGATCCCTCACACCTCAGCTGTCCCAGCAGCAGGGCTACTCTGGGTGTCAGAGGACCTGCCCCTGGGGAGGAAGGAGAATCAGTCCATGACAGAGCTGTGGAGCAGAAGTCTACGCTGTGGGCAGCCAGAGGCCAGCTGGAATAGTCTGGGAGGGCTTCTTGGAGGTGGGGTAAAATGAACTTTGAGGTAGGACCTACATCTTAAGAGAGGAAAGTTAAGAAGGAAGAGTACCCTTCTCCCCCTCCCTAGTACCCACAGGAAGCTCAGGGCTGGGGTGAGATAGGCGGTGAAGAGGCCAGTCGAACCACAGTTCGTGATTCTCCCACACTGGCCCTTTCCTCAGGTTTGTGCTGGTTCCCTCCCTGCACCCAGACTGGACCCTCCTCCTCTTCTTCTTCCACACCCACAGCACAGTCACCACAACTCTGGCTCTGATCTTCATCCCTAAGGTAAGGTCTTCCCCTCCTGGATGTGAAGCTGTTCCCAGCTCCTTTCTAGGGGACACTGTAGCTCTGCCACCACAACGCCCTCTCCAGGTCAGAGTGAGGATGATACCTGGGGGTGAGTGGGCTCTGAGTGTCAGGGACTCTTAAGCAAGGAGCCCACTTGGGGGCAGGAGTAGGAAGGAGTAGGAAGATGCTATTAGCTACCTCTACTGTGGGAAACGGGAATAAAGAGGTGAGGCTGGAAGACCCTATCTACACACAGTGGGAACATTAGACTCTGAAAGTCAACTTGAGAAATCCCTGGTGGCTTAGGTGTTAAGCCTGTGCCTGGGGTGCAGTCCACATACAGACCAAGGACCTGAGTGTGTGGCCTGGGGCTGGGAGGGGAACAGCTAAAATGAACAACCAAATAAATGTTTCTTTCTCCCCTCTCTTCCTTCCTACGGCCTGACTGCCTTCTTCCATCTTAAAAAAAAAAGTCAACTTGGAAGTAGTTAGAGACAGGTGGGGACAGGTGGGGGAGCTAAAGGCCATGGCTTGGAACTGCAGGAACAGGGATCTGGGACATCCCTGATCTATGAGCTGGAGAAGGTCAAGGAAGATGAGGGGGAGAAAAACTCCTTGGACCCCCAAAATGCAAAATGGGGGAGAGGGTCAAGGTGTCTACAGGGAGGCTCGGCAGGAGCCAGGGTGAGTTCTCCCCCAACCCTGCCCGCCCTTCCAGTTCCAGAGACCAGGGGCACCTTCCCGGCAGGAGATGGTGGATGAGGTGGACGAAGATGAGCTGGACCTGCAGCATCCAGGCTCCTGCCTCGACAGCAGCATCGCCTCAGCCTGGAGCGAGCGTGGCCTGGACCCAGGAGACATCCGGGTATGTGCTGTCCCCACCCCGCCCCCCACCTCTGTGCCTACTTTGGATGCCAGCTTCTGGGGCTGGGTGGGAGCACTGCGACCCTGCCACTGGGGCTCTGCGTCACCACAGGTCCCCACCCCTGCCTGTCTCTATGCCCTCCCTCCCTTCCCCACCAGTGCCTGAAGCTCTTTCCCCTGACTCTATTCAAGGAGGCCATACACCACCACCCCAGTGAAAGAACCCCAGGCCCCAGATGCCTGACTCTTAGGCCAAGTCTCCCAGCAGCATGGCTGCATGAGGGCCAGACAGAACCCACTGTTCCCCACATACTGGGGCAGTGGTGACCCGAGGGCCAGCCTGAGCTGGGTAGTTCAGGCAGTGAGTAGCCAGTAGGGATTTCCATACCAGGGTCCCCCAATCCCTGGACCTGGCAGGTCTTCGAGGGAGGGAAGTTTGTCCTGAGTCTTATATTGGGAGAGCATCCTTACTCTTATTTTTCTGCTTAAGGGTATCCATATAGTCACAGGAACCCTGAAGAGAGGCTCAGAGGCAGGAAATAACGGGACCCAGCCATCTCGGGCTGCTGTTTTAGGGACCTAGGGTGTAGGAACGATCCCAGGAAGCCTCCCGTTTCCACTGGGCCACCTCTATGCCTGACTTGTTTCCATACCCTCTCTCTTTGTCCCTCCTGCCTCTGCCTTTTTTCCCATGTCCACCTCACCCTCTGGGCTTTGCCGGTCCTGCCGTCCACCCCCTGGGGACAGGCCAAACTGAGACCTCAGTCCAGCAGAGGCTAGAGACAGCAGTGTGCCTGCCACAGCGCTGCCACCCTTGACTGCCACTCTGGGCAGCAGCCAGGCTACTCTCCCTGTGCTGGCTCTGCAGAGACATCAAAGCACAAGAGCCTTCCAAGGTCCACCCATCACTTCCACCTGAATGTAGCACTTTTCACACGCACTAGCCCCGTCCAGTCAATCTCATCCCACCTCCTCCTCTCAAGGAAGCTAACACTGGGCAGGCCAGTGGTGGTGACTTTACAGATGAGCTACAGGCTCAGAGAGGTTGAGAAAACAGCCCTGTGATGGGCCAACTGCCTCAAACGCAGGTGTCAGTCCCAAGCTGGTGGTTTCGCACCGGATCACAGTGCCCTAGAGAAGGAGTCCTGAGAGCTGAGCAGATCTGGCTCAGAACTAGGTTGGCAGTGGCAGCGCAGGAACGGAGAGGTGAATTCTCAGTTTTAAGGGCAGGGAAGGGAGACAGCTTGTGGGAAAGAGTTCCCCAAGAAAATGGTCTAATGAGGGCTCAGGTGGAGAACAGTGTATCCAGGGATGGAGATCCTGGCGTCAACTCTGCTCTCCCCACTGCTGCCTCTTCCCCCAGGACGAGTTGAAGAAGCTCTATGCCCAGCTAGAGGTCCACAAGACCAAGGAAATGGCTGCTAACAACCCCCATCTGCCCAAGAAGAGGGGCAGCTCTCGCCAGGGCCTAGGCTGTTCCTTCATGAGGTACCTGGCCGAGTTCCCCGAGGCCCTGGCCCGGCAGCACTCCCGGGACTCGGGCTCCACAGGCCTCAGCAGCCTGCCTGGGTCCTCCCGCCGCCGGCTCCTCAGCTCCAGCCTCCAGGAGTCAGAGGGGCCACTAGGGCTGCACAAGTCTCACAGCACCTACGACCAGGCCCACTGCAGGGAGCAGGACCCGCCTCTCCTGGGCTCACTGCTGCGGAGGAAGCTGGCCAAGAAGGCCTCAAGGGAGAGCCGCGAGTCGGCGGAGGGGCCCCTTGTGCTGGGCTTCAGGTCGGCCAGTGCCCACAACCTGACGGCGGGAGACAGGCTCCCCAGGGCCCGGCCCACCTCCCTGCAGAAGTCACTCAGCGTCATGGCTGGCTCCAGGGAAAAGGCCCTGCTCGTGGCCAGCCAGGCCTACCTAGAGGAGACCTACCGGCAGGCGAAGGACCAAGAGGAGAGGAAGAAGGCGGAGGCGGCCAGGACAAGCCCAGAGCTGAGGCCATCAGCCAGGAGGCTGGAGCGAGTGCGAGGGGCTCCCCTGTCAGCCCCACCTTCTCCTGCCAAGAGCGGCAGTGTGGACAGCTCTCCCGCTGCTGGGAAGCTTCAAGAGGAGGCTGGGAAAAGGCCGCCTCACTCGCCCATCCGGCATCAGGTCTCTACGCCCATCTTGGCCCTGTCTGGGGCCTGCCTGGGAGAGCCCAGGATGCTGTCTCCCATCTCCACCTGGGCTCCGGCCCTGACACCAACCCTGGCCCCGGCCTTTGTACCAGTCTCAGTGCCCCCCCAGAGCCCTAGCTTACTAACCTACATTTGCCCCTGGGAGAACGCGGAACTGCCCATCAAGAAAGAAAATGTGACGCAAGAAGGTCCCTCAGGGCCAGAGCAAGGCAATCAGTCTGCTGTGCCAGCTCGGGCCAGGCTCTGGAGGGCCCTCTCTGTTGCAGTAGAGGAAACGGGGGCTGGGGAGAATGAGATGGACACAGGAGGACATCTGCAGGGGGAAGCTGATGATGTGGATGCGGACAGGCCCAAGATCTTCTCTAAGTCCCACAGCCTCAAGACCCCAGTTCAGCAGGGTTCCATGCGCAGCCTAGGACTGGCCATCAAAGCTTTGACTCGTTCTCGGAGTACATACAGAGAGAAAGAGAGCAGGGAAAAGAGTTCCGAGGGCCCAGGGAAGGCCAGAGCTTTGGGAGATGGCGTGGAGCAGTGCCCCAGGTCTCCCAGGCCAGGCCGGCCCAGGGCGGTGAGTAAGCAGGCCGCCCTGGCCCCTGGTGATGATGAGGAGTCCCTCCAGAACCAACAGAATGCCCACACCAGCAGAATGCTCCAAGTGTGTCACCAGGAGGGCAGCAGGGAACAAGAAGACAGAGGCGGGAAGACATCCCAGGGTCTAGGACAGGGTTTGAAAATTGAGAGAGTGGTTAAAACAGGATCTGCCACATGGAGGCAAGTTGATCAGGGCACAATTGGGGACAAAAATACTATGCAAGCAAAAGAAGGTCCTGTGGGGTGGCGGGAACTGCCCAGAGCTGGCCTCCAGCCCCTGGGCAATGCCGACTGCAAGGTGGCAGAGGTGTGCCCCTGGGAAGTCACCGGATCAGAAATGTGTCCGCCTGACAGTAGCAACAGAGCCGAAATCTGCCCCTGGGAGATGAGTGGAGTAGCCCTTGAGAAGGGAACATTAGGACAAGATGAGTCTCAAGAAGAGGGGATAAAAGCCCCCGAAAAATCAGAGCCCAAAGGCGTGGTTGCTGTTGCCCAGGGAAAGCCAGAGAGGCTGATCAGGGGTCAGGAGGCGGGGTGTCCCTGGGAGAATGCTGATCTGGGGGGTCTGTCCCCTCAGACACCACCCCAGGACTCTGGAAGAACCAAGGGCAGGTCAGAGGCAGTAGGCACTGTGGAGGCTAGAGAGGTGAAGTGTCAGTGGGAGGCCACCAGTCCAGAAGCTTCTGAAGCTGGCAGAGGAGAGAATGGGAAATCATCCCAAAAGGGCATGAAAGAGGTGCCCCAGGACAAACAGAAAACCCCCCAGCAGCAAGCAAGCTCTGGGGAAGAACAAGAACTGGGTGGAGACTTGAAGTCTCTTTGTCCATGGGAGAGGACAGACTTCCAGGGCCCCTCAGCAGTCCCAACCCAGGCCCCAGGAGCTGCCAGCTGCTCGGGAAGCCTGGGCAGCAGTGTCACAGAGGTGTGTCCCTGGGAGGCGGAAGATGCTCCTGCTGCCAGGAAGGCAGAGACCTGTCCCTGGGAGCTGGGTGCACAGGTAGTGAGGAAGGAAACGCAGAATCAGGGGGCAGGTGGACGATCTCTTCAGGGAAAGGGGAACTTTGGTGACATAGGGGAACGAACTGGGAACATAGTGCAGAAACTCAGCCAGCAGCAGGAGTCGGTGCATCCCTGGGAGAGCACAGCCCCATGTCTAGACGATTCCTCCTCCAGAGCTGGTGGCCCGCTCCTCAGCGGAGGAAGCAGGGACAAAAAGGTACATGCACAGGAAGAACTCAGGCCAAAGGCAAAGGAAGTAGCACCTGTCAAGGCAGAGATCTGTCCCTGGGAGGTACATGAAAGAACACTGGGACAGACACTGGAAGGAGAACCACAAAAGATGGAGGAGGAAATATCTGTAATGCCGGGAATCCAAGATGCCGCTGCTTGTGAAACACCCGAGGGACAGATACAAAAACAGGAAGCAATCTGTCCATGGGAGAGTATGGACCCCAGCAGCTTCTCCCCACAACCAGGTCCTCGAGACCCAGAAAGCCCCAGAGCCAGACCTCAGATGTCAGACAGTGTGGGAAGCAAAACTGCCGAGATCTGTCCCTGGGATGCGGAGGAGGCCCGGCCCACTGAGAAGGCTGAGATGTGTCCCCGGGATGCGGAGGAGGTCCGGCTTGCTGACAAAGTTGAGATCTGTCCCTGGGAGGTGAGTGCTGAAGCAGGGGAGGAAAGAGCTTTGGGAGTTGAGGCCCTTAGCAAATTGTCAACTGGCACAGAAAGGACTTCTGGACCCAGTGAGCCAGCTGTCACTGCTCCAAAGAAGCCGGAGAAACCAGCCCAGGAGTGGAAAGTGGCTTGTCCCTGGGAGGGCTTGGATCCAGGAGGCTCCCCTCAGTCTCCAGACACCCTGGACCCTGACAGCGCGAGAGCTGGGCTCAGGGACCATGTGAGGAGCAGGACGACTAACGTGTGTCTCTGGGAAGTTCAGGAAGTGCCTCGCAGTGAAAACGCTGAGGTCTGCCCCTGGGAGGGGACTGAAGGAGATATTGGAACAAGTTCGGAGCACGAGATGGGGAGTGATTCAGCAGGACAGGAGAAAACTCTAGAAAAGGGGAGGCTGACCTCCCTGGGAGACTTACCTAAAGGGGAGCACAAACCGAGTCAAGAGCAGGAAGCCATGTGTCCCTGTGTGCTGAGGGAGGCCAGGGCTCAGGCCCCTGAGGTTTCAGACTTGTCTTGCAGCTTGAGCAGCAGAGCGGCAGAGGGGCCTCCTTTGGAGGTGAGCGATGAGGCAGCAGAGAAGGGCGACCTGAGACAAAACCCAAAGCTGGATGGAGGGATCCCAGAGCAGATAATTCAAGAAAAATCTCCCACTTCAAAAGCAGAATTCACTACTGAAGATGGAGAAAAAACAAGCAATGAGCTACAGTTCATCTGTCCATGGGAGGGCAAGGCCCTGGCAGGCTCTTCCTCCCACCTGGACACTCAGGGACCGGAGGGACCAAAAGCTGGCTCCCACAGACTGGTCAGCATTGGAGTCACAATAGCTGAGGTGTGTCCAGGGGACGCTCCTGCCCCAAATAGTCCTAAACCTGACAACGTCGCCAAAGCTGAAACCTGCTCCTGGGAGACGACTGGAAGAATTCCTGGAAAGGGGGAAGCTCAAGAGGAGAAGGGAACAGACAAACCAGAGCCCAGAGCTGTGGCAAGTCAGGAGAAGCTAGAGGGGGTGGATGGGGAGCTGGAGGCTGTGTTTTCCCCGGAGACACAGGGTTGTGGGGGTTCATGTGACAGAGGCAGAAGCTGCTCTGGGGCAGCAGGCAGCGTGGGGGCCGAGGCAGCAGAAGTGTGTCTATGGGATGCGGGAGAGGCTTCCTCTGCCAAGAAAGCAGAACTTGGTCCTTGGGAGGTGAGCCAAGGAGCAGCAGAACAGGAGGTAGACAGAGAATCCTAAGGACAAGGAGAGATGGCCTGACAAAAGGCTGGACCTGGAGAGCCTGAAGAACACTGTTCAAAAGGAGCAGCAGAAGTCAGCAGAGAGAGGGAGACCATCTGCCTTGGGAAGGCACGGGTTCCGGGGAGCCCTTCCCCCAGTCAGGTGTTCCCCACATTGACCAACTCAGTCAGCCCCCACAGAGCAGGCGGCATGGCGGGCAGGACAGCAGAACTCTATCAAGGGAAGTCACAGATCCAGAAAGAAAATAAAGGACACCATGACAGACACCTGTCCTTGGAAGGTAACTGGAGCCTCATCTGAGGAATCTGGCCTCCTGGTGTCAGAAGCAGAAATACTTTTCTCCACAGTCCCTGAGATACCACCATGCCTTTTAGCCCGCAACTCCAGGTAGCTTCCTTCTAGAAAGCAAAAGCCCCCGCACTGAGGTGAGCAAGCCAGTTAGTAATTTAACTGTAAAAGGTGTCAGGGAACTCCATGAGTCTTTAGGACTTGGGCCAAACACCAGCTCAGCCCCAGAACCAAGATTCCAAGAAGCCCAGGCTGAGAAGTCTACTCCCTCAACTGAAGAGCAAGGAGAAGCAGCACCGAAAGCTCCCCGTGAACAACTCGATCCTCCAACGATCCATCCCGGGGACTGAGAAGAAGAGCTCCAGCTGAGGGCCAACATCTAACTTTTAAGTTCCAGCTGTTCCCGAAGCGTTGAGTAGAATATACCTGACCACTTCCCCTCAACTAAGAAGGACAGAAGTCAACTCACTCCAAAGACAAACTACAAAGCGTGCAGCTTGAGACCCCTCAGTCCCAGCACATCTTTACTTCCACTCTTCTTCCTGCTGGGGCTCTGCTCCTAACAGGTCCTCCCTTCCAGCTCGAGTCGTCCACATAAGCTATCAGCGTTGGACGCTTGCTCATAAAGCCACTTGTGTGAGGGATGAGAGGAAGCCAGTGGGGCCTAGCCCACGTTTTCTCACAGGAGACCCCACTCTTCTCTGAAGTCTACAAAGGACAAAGTTTTGAGAAAAAACTGAACCACCAAGGCATTGGCCACATAGGGACTGATGATCTTAGAAGGCTATAAAGGTCACTATAGGAAGCTTAAGCACCATTTAATTCAAGGTCAAAGTTAAGTTATAGGAAAAACTTAAATGGCTCTAGAGGGACACTGAATGCCTAAAAGACTTCATTTTGACATAGGATCTCTAGTCTCTATTTTGTTGACTCAGACTGCCCTGCCTGAGTGAAGTAGATAATCATGCCCTCTCATATCCTATCGACACCTAACATCAACATGACAGACAGCACAGGCAGAAAGCCAACCCTCCAGGTCTTTTCTACACCCACCAGTGTGCTCTTCCAGATGCCCTCTCTTCCAGGTTAAGGGGTTTGCTTTTTCCAGATGTCTTCCTCTCCTTTCTTTTGTCAGTCTCCAGAGTTCATCTCACTGGCTCATTCGACTCCTAGCCTCTCAGCTCTGACATCAAAGGAACCGCCCTCTGTTGCCAATGCCCCTGGAGTAAGGCAAATTGTCTGATTCTAATGCAAAAACCATTCTAGATCACTTGCTTAGCAATAAGAGGGACACATCAGTCTCCTTCTGGAGACCCTGAGAAAGAAAGGAGGTTCTTTTTATATCCATCATCACAACTGCCCTCCGAAAGACTAGTGCTGCAGGGCCGGCTAGGGGCCTGGTGGTGGGGAAGGATATTATGTAAATAAAGTCTTTCTTAGGAAGCTCGCTCTTGTGTGTGTGCACACGCTGTCTCCTCTCTCTCCCTCTCTTCTCTCCCCCTCGTTCTTAGCTCAGCTCTATTCTAAGTCAGTTCAGGCTACTCTTGCTTGATAACAGTCCTAGAGAACAGAGAAGTGGAATTAGATGATACTACCAGGAAAATGGGGAAGGAAAAAAACACTGGTCAAAGAGGTCCCAGGGGTGCATCTGTGGGGCTCCAGTGGCTCAAGTGAAGACCAGGTAAAGCCCAAGCATCAGAGGGAAAAAATAAAGGACTGGCAGGAGTGAGGGTGAGTGCATGTTGAAACAGGCTAAACATGGCAGAGCTGAGGCAGGTGTTAAAGATGGCAGCAAGCCTACCCTCCAGTTGTACAGATATTAATCCCATTCTCAGGCAGGTAAAAAAGCAAACTTGGAGACCAAGTACTCAAGGGGAAAAGATAAGTCTGCATGTAAATGATCTGGAAAAATTGCCCTATTTCTAAAAAGAAGGAACAGTGAAGCCCACTCTTTCAGGGACCAGATGCTTGTTCCCATCTCTCAGCCTTTCTATTTATCTACATCCCTTGCCCTGGGCTTTCAGAGCTGCAACTGAAGTGTGCTGTTGGCTCGTTCATCCCACAGTTTCTGAGCTGATGTTGCTAACTGCGCACCTCAGGACAATCCCACTGGGTCTGGTCTCACAAGGAACAGAGAAGCTGTCCCTATACCCATCATTGTGAAATAACCCAAGGGAAACAAAATAAAATTTCTTGAGCATTGCAGTTGGTGCTAGCTTATTCATTAGGATTTATTTTTCAATATTTTTAGATAGAACAGTAGATAGGTAAGGAAAGAATAATGTCTGCTCTAAAGCCCAAGGTAATACAGTGTATGGAGCCTTCAGGACATGGGGGTGGCCTGGCTAATTCTCGCCATGCTCAGCTCTGCGCTGGTACTGCACATGGTCTCTGCCTGGCCCTTCCAGCCCCTTCCAGCCCATCCTCTCTATCTGGGTCACTCACTCAGCTGCACTTGATCCCCAGGGGAAATGAAAACTGCACTTACCCTCTGGCTCTGGCAGCAGCTACCACTTAGCTGCTATTTGGATCATCTAGAGACCCCAGAGAGAGAATTCGGGGGCAGGGGAGTGAAATGGCTTATCTGAAGCCTATTTTTACGCATTCAGCAAAAAGCAAGGTGCTGTTTGCCTACTGAGTGTGCAATTTTGCTTCTCTGCTCTTCCCTCCCTTCCCTGGGTTATCTCCCTTCACTCCTGGTGGCTGTGGACCCTACTGAAAGCACTTCCTTCCTCGTTTTGCCTTCATTCAGGACTCAGGCAAATAAGATGTGACCATGCTTCACTTAGGCAGAAAAGTTGCAAACTGATGTACATTTTAAGGCGAAAGGGTGAGACCAAGTAGCATAATGAGGATGGCTACTCTGGATGAACCAGCAGCGCTGTCTCCTCTAATGCATCCACACCTTGTTTCCACAGACAGCACTTGGAAGGTGTTATAGAATCATCAGTTCTCCCCAGTGAGGCCTGGTCTGTGTGCTTTGCTGAGGTGACAGCTTTGAGACTGAGGAGTTAGGTTACTCTCAACTTGATCTTAGTGTCTTTGGACTCTGGGCTGTTGCACTCTACACAGGCTCACATTCCACACCTTGGCCTTCCCAGTGCTGGGGTGGAAGGAACTGTCACCACCCGCAAGAGGCGCTAG
Organism: Solenodon paradoxus; assembly: GCA_004363575.1. NCBI lineage: Eukaryota > Metazoa > Chordata > Mammalia > Eulipotyphla > Solenodontidae > Solenodon > Solenodon paradoxus. The sequence goes on along the minus strand of RJWH01002442.1, from coordinate 171,272 downwards.
AAATCAGGGCATCAAGACTTATAGATGGATTTCCCAAATGTGTCAACTCTTCCATGGCCCTGCCTCCCCCGACACTCCTGGGATCACACTGGGATGCAGTGAATAAACAAGCACAATTAAAATCCAAAGGCTGAGGGATCACGAATTCCTCTGGAATAACATTCTTCTGTGAAACAGAAATGCTAACTTAGTGAGTCAGTATATAAGAAACAGCACCCTGGTGGCTTAATGGTGAAGCCTGAGGGCTGCAATCCATACATCCCAGGAAACCAGGTTTGCGACCAGGGCCAGGGAGAACAACCAATATGAACAACTAAGTAAATGAAATAAATTGCTTCTTCCTCCTCTTTCTTCTTGCCTATCTGTATCTGCTTGCCTTCATTCCTGCCTGCACCTTTCCTTAACAAAAAAAAAAGTAAAAGTACTCTGAAATGATACCAGATTGTATAAACACTAATTATTATTCCTAAGTCTGGGCTTCCTAAAAGTCACATCACTCAGAATTAAGCCCATCTTCCATTGCTGCCATTGGAAGTCTGGTCTGCTCCCAGCCTGAACCAAGAGAGATGTACAGAAGAATCCGCCACAATTTGGCCAACACCTGTAATGTTTTATTTCAAACTCTGATGCCTGCTTTGTGACCAGAAAGAAAATTCTTCCGGTTTGCTCCTGGTAGTTCCTGCTGCTGTCTCTGAAACACGCCATCTTTCATCTTGACTCAAGCTACATATAAGAGTAAAAGAAGTGGGTCCACGGCTGTGCCAACAGCCACCCACCTGGGTACAGTCACAGCTATTGAGGATGACGGCTGAAAAGAACCAGGCAGAAGGAAAGAACAATGGTAGTTCTTTCTACAGCACCATGGAGACGGATAACTCCACAGCTTCCCACCACCTCATCACCAATGCTTCACCTCAAAGGGCATTTTTGCTGTCAGGCTTGCTGAGACTTAGGGACCTCTCCTTGTTGCTCTCCATAGTCTTCCCATGGTTTCAGCTGGGGGCCAGGGATCATCACCGTCTGAAAAGCAGGAAGCAGGGTTATTACCATCTTAGCCAGGCTGACCTGGGAGACTCACCTATCTGGCGCCATTCCTTGGTGCTACATCCCCCGCTCTCTCCACTAGGTGGAGCCAGACAGAAGCACACAACCTGCCTCACCTTAAGGATGGGCTGCTTAGGGGGTGCCCACTGTGGGACGATCTTGCCGTGCATTCTCCAGCTCCCATAGGGGTTCGTCAGGTGCTTTTCAAACACAACATACTCCAGGGCATCCTTGGGCACATCTTCCTGTCCATACATCAACCGGCCAAACCGGTCATAGATGGCCAGAGTCTGTAAGGATGAAAGCAAATCTGCCCTGTCAGGCCCCAGTTGTTTGATCAGGTTTTGTCCACTGTTTTTCTGCCGCACACCATTTGTGAACCAGCCATAATAATACACTTTAATGAGTAGAAAGAAATGATCACAGGATTCTAAATCTAGACTTTACTATTAAATCTAGATCAACTACTGACACTACTCTTAGAGGGTTTTTGACTACGGAGGGGAGGTGAGACAGGGGCAGAAGCGAAGACCAGGAAGGGTGGGAGAGCACTGTGGTCACACCTGTCTTAGTAAAGCGAACATCTACATGTGGGAAGGGTGCCATGACGGGGTAAGGAAGGTCACAGTAAGCCTGTACTTAGAACCCAGCGTCCTGACAGCTGCACCCAGGACTCCAGAGGCAGGTGCCCACCCTGGGAGTGAAGAAAAGATGGGAGGAAAGCAGACTGGTGCCTCTACCTGACGTGTGTGCATGCGGACGGTGACCTGGCCGTAAATATTACCCTGGTTCAACAGATTTGAACAGCGGATCTGAACCACCTGGGCTGGTTCCAAAGATTCTATGAAGCTCCAGCGAACAGTCTTATATTTAAGGTCCCAGACCATGTCCTGAGGGCAGAGAAGAACAAAGTCAACTGGTTTTTCCCTCCTTGTAGGGAGGCTGGTACTTCCCTCCACACTTGCTCTCACTCCCGCAATACCACCTACAGGCACCATGCAGAAGTCCCAAAGAAATGTGGTCCTGTGCCTATTTTTTTCTCACCTTCCCAAGTTTTGAGTAAGCTGTCACTCAAACTCACCTTACAACAATCCTCCTTCCAAGTAAAGCACAACTTAGGAATCACCTGAGGCCCCTTCTCCAAATCAGTGAAAACACTCCAAACTGCCAGTTTACTAAGTACACGATCGCCCTCCCATACATTTTCATAATCTGCTAATGACTGCTAGTATTCCTGTTGACTGCATATTCGCTATTGTGTTTTCCTTTCACCTTTTAGAGTGCAAGGGATGGGATTGTATAGGGCTAAACTGTTAAGACTAGGTTAGATATACTTGTCCCTGGGGAGGTGAAGCTGAACTGGTAAAACTAACGTTCTTATTCCTCAACCTACAATGGTATCACAAAGTCCCCACTCTTGGGGGTCTCTCAAAGTACCTATAACATCCTGTGACCACACAATATAAGCTAATTAATGTTTGTTGAACGCTTTTTACAGTACAGGTATGTATAGGGCTGGCCTAATGCGCCCTGTGGTCCGTGCCCTGTGGGTTCAGCGCTATTTGTTGAGGGACCAACTGCTTCCTCATGCGCATGGCTTTTACCAGAGTCCATGTCAAGTCATTATCAGTCAAAAACAACAGGACTTCAGCTTTGGCCTTAAACTTCCTGTATTTTTAAAACTGATCCATCTTAAGAAAACCAGAGATGATGTCTAGAATATGCCCACTTAGGCACCCCACAGCTCAGGGGAGGATGAGAACTTACCGGAAAACAGTTTTCAGTTACCAAGGTATGAAGTCGGTCATGGTCTGAGCTAAGAGAGAGAGAGAGAGATCACTGACTCCTGCTGTTATGATACTCTGTATGAAAGCTGAAAATCATTCAGAAAATAGAAAACAATTCATTTTTGCAAGCATCTTCTGCACAGCTACGAGCCAGGTAATATGGTAAGTCCTGAGGACATGAAGATAAATGTGATTTACCAGAAAGAAATTTCTCTAAAATTACTAGACCATAAGATCTGTAAGATCAGTAATAGACACTCATGGGGACAAGGGACCCAATTTTTCTCCAAGTTGCTACAAGGACCAGACTCCAACACAAACAACAATCAAAAACTCATCTTATCTCCTCTTACTGTGCACACATCATTATATCAACTGCCTTGGCCTTGTATCTTACTCTCTCATATCCTTGAATCTAGTCAAGAGATAATCATCTGTCTTTTGGGGTTCTCTTAACCCTTCTACTGCCACTTCCCTGCTCTGTGTTGCATCAGAGTAACCTAGTCACGTGATAATACGTAATAATACTAGGAAAACACAGAGAAAGCCAACTCCCATCACACAAGACACGAGGGGTGGGGGGTCCAAGCAAGGGATAAACCTGACACCACAGATTAGTTTGTTTTGGATACACATTCATGACTTTCCCATAATTTAATACTTTCTGAGAAGCTGAATCTTTGCTCCTTTAAAAAAAGTCTCATCTCTAACCCCTCCCAAGTCACTTCCCCTCTGTAGCTCTGGACTGGACTAGACGGGGTTGTGGTGAAAGCTACCACAACTGCAGTGCCTTGACACCTCCCAAAGGGCCCTCCCTCCTCACTGCTGTGGCCTAGACATTTTCCTATGTGTTCACTTACTATCTTGTAATAGAACGAAACTGAAAAATAAAAGGAAAATGTCTGCTTTTGGCAAACATAATGGACAGAGTTAGTATGAAATACTCCCATTAGAAACATCTAGAAATGATGGCCAGAATATAACACATACAGACACACATATACATGCACTTTAAAATGCCCCAGCCTAGCCCACAGGAAGGAAAAGTCCTTAGACACCAGAAAGGAACAGGAAACCATAACCAGAGTGGAAAGAATACAACCTGATACCATCACAGCAATAAAGGATGATCAAAGATCCAGAAATAGGATCTGATGGTTAGGAGCTTGACTGCCTAAAATCTCACAGCCTTAGAAGGACAGAGAGTTGGAACTGAGATCCCTGCATAAAGTTATGACCCTCAAAGGAGCCTTGTATCTATTGGGAAAGGAACTAGAGACCAGTCCACCAACTGAGAGGGAAAGGGCTGAGAAGAAACAATATTAAAAATCTGAAAAATTAAAGCTAGACCAACATTTGCAGACACACAACATTTTTTTAAAGAGGAAGGAAGAAGGCAGGTATGAAGGCTAGTGAGCAGGCAGGCAGGAAGAGAGAGGAGGAAGAAGAATTTACTTATGTATTTAGTTGTTCATTCTGGTTGTTACCTGCACCCCTGGGTCGTGAACCAGGGTCCTTGAGTTTTATGTAGACTACAATGGAGCTGCAGACTTAACACCTGAGCCATGAGGGTGCACCTGGACAGAGAATGTATGGAACCTGTAGGGTGTAAGAATTCCTAAGCTGTGGAGTGAAGAGGGGGGATCAGGTAAAAGGGATGTATATAAGGTAAAGGATAGGATTGAACTGCTGGTGATAAACTTCATGTAGTATATACAGATGCAAATTTACAATGAGGCACACCTTAAACCCACATAACATTCTAATGTAATGTTACTTCAATAAAATTAAAAAACAGTTTTTTATAAAATTAGAAAAAAGAAGAATTCCTAAGCTAAGAATGTAATATAAAAACTGATACCAATCCAATGACATAGCTGTCAGAAAGATACATAAAACCTACCTGGGAGTGTTATTAATAATTCAGGTTGTTTTGAATTCCCTCAGAAAAAACAATCTCTACTGATAAGCTTGCAACTAAACGTTATAAAACACACCTGGAATCTATTTAGTAAAATCAATAGACATAGACATCAAGTAAAATACTGAAGTGGGAAGCTGTTGGGCAGAGGCAGCAGTGGAGAAGTATTTCTTAAATGGGTACAGAGTCTCTGTTTGGGATGATGAGCAAATTCTGGGAAGAGATAGTGGTGATGATTACACAACATCATGACTATATGAGGCCACTGAATTGTACACTTTCAAATGATGAAAGTGGTAAATTTTATAGTAGGTGCATTTTACTGCAATAAACAAGAGTCTTATTAAAATGATAATTTTTGAAATAGAGGACAACTTCATGACATTGGATTTGGTGATGATTTCTAGGATTGACATTAAAAGCACAGACAACAAAAGTCTGGACTGCAAAAGAACTGAAAACTTGTGCACCAACAATACTATCAAGAGAATGAAAATATAACATACAGGAGCTGGAAGAAACTCTTTACAAAGCATATACCTGATAAGGGATTAACAACCAAAAGATGTTAAAAACTCATACCTCAAAAACAAAGTAACAACCCAATTCAAAAATATGCAAAGGAGTTGCACCCTGGCGGAGCAGCAGTTAGGTCTACCATCTCTGGCTGGAGCAGTCCACATACATCCCAAGGACCTGGGGCTTGTGGGGCAAAATCAATGGGAACAACTAACCCAAAATAAAATAAAACGCTTCTTTCTCTTCTCTCTTCCTGCCTGCCTACTTGCCTTCCTTACGGCCTGTAACTTAAGGTGCACCTGGACACAGAATTTGTGGTACCTGTAGGGTGCAAGATTTCCTAAGCTGCGGGGAGTGGCAGGGAATTAGGCAAGAGACGTCAGTATAAGGTAAAGAATAAGACTGAACTGTTGGTGGTAAACTTCATGTAGTATATATGGATGTGGATTTACAATGAGGCGCATCTTAAACCCACATAATGTTCTCACGCAATGTTACTTCAATAAAACTAAAAACCTATCTTTTTAAAATAACTTATAAATCCATTTTTAAAAAGGGCAAAAGGACTTGAGTGGCTCTTTTCTCAAAGAAAATATTCTAATGGCCAACAAGCACATGAAAGATGCTCAACATCACTAGCTATTAGGGAAATGCAAAGCAAAACCACAATAAGATAGCACTTTATACCCATTAGGAGAGCTATTATCAAGAAGAAAAAAAGGGAAACAACAAATGTTGGTGGGGACGTGGAGAAATTGGAACCCTTGTGCATTGCTGGTGGGAATATACAATGGTGAAGCTCCTATGGAAAACAATATGGTGGTTCCTCAAAAAAACTAAGCAAAAGAATTATCACGATCCAGCTTTTTCACTCCTGTGTATACACTCAAAAGAATCAAAAGCAAGCACTCAGATGCCTGTACACCAAAGTTCATGAAAGTATCATTCATAATAACCAAAAGGTAGAAATGTTCAATAATAGATGAATGTATAACCACATGCCATATACATATAATAGAATAGTCAGCCTTAAAACGGACAGAAATTCTGACATGCTATAATGACGAACGAACTTTGAAGATACTATGCCAAGTGAAATAAGCCAGTCCCAAAAGAACAGCTATTGTAAAATTTCACTTCTATGAGGCACTTAAAATATGCGAATTCATAGAGAAAGAAATCAAATATATTTGATTCCACTGCTGGGAGGAGGAAGCAATGGAGAATGATTGTTCAATCAATAGTTTCTGTTTGGGATGATGAACTAATTCTGGAATAGAGAGTGGTGATGATTGAAAGCCATTGTGAATGTATGCAAGGCTACTGAACTGCACACCTTAAAGTGATTAGGGTGCACCCTTGTGCCTTAGGCGGCTAAGGTGTAGACTAGAGATCTGGGTGTGAGATCCGAGGCTTGTTGGGGGGGGAAGAAAGAAGTAAAGTGATTAAATTGGTAGATGTTATATGTTTTACCACAATAAAAACCTTTACTGAAGTTATAACTTTTAAATGGCTACATCTCTGATTTTTTTTTAAAATACCTATCTGTAAATATATATAGAAGACATATAAATTTTATCACAGTCTTTAAAATAAATATAATTAGTAAGTTCAAGAAATTAGATGATAGTATGGAAAATATTAGCAAAGAACTAAACACAAAAAATTCAAATGAAAATTCTGAAGTGACTAACAAAAAATAAAGTAGAAAATGAAGAACTCAATACATAAGTTTAACAGCAGATTAGATACAACTGAAAAGAGGACAGGAAGATCAGAAAATACCCAGACTGAGCTGGGGGTGGTAGGGAAGAGGAACTGGAAAATATAGAAAAGAGTCTAAGAGACATTTGGCACATAGTAAAAAGATCTAACATATGTAGATTCAGAGGCACATAAGGAGCTGAGAAAATGGAGCAGAAGAACATCTGAAGAGATGTTCTAAGAATTTTCCAACACTAACAAAAGAAGCATCCAGTTTTAAGAAGCAATAGGCTCTTATCAGGATAAAGACACACATACAGGTACATCATAGGAAACTGCTGAACACTAAAGACAAGAAAACATCTTAAAAGCATCCAGAGAAAAAAGAAATTTTAACTTCAAAGAACAAGAAAAAATAGCTAACTTCTCAATAAAAACAACAGAAACCAAAAAATATCTTCAAAATGCTGATAGAAACTATCTACCAACATGAATTCTCTACCCAAAGAAACATCCTTTAAAAATGAAATGAAGGTATGCCCTGGTGGAGAAGTGTTTTGGTCCACTGCCTCCAAAGGAGGGCAGTCCACATACATCCTGAGGACCTGGGTTTATTTTCCAGGTCCAGGGGGAAAACTTATGTGAACTAAAAATAAATAAATAAACAAATATACATGTATATATAGATAGATAGACAGATAGAGAGAGATCTAAACATACATATACATATTTATTTATCTATCTGTGTGTGTGTGCATGCGTGTGCGCGCACTGAAAAAAAAGGTGATGTGGAAGCATGCTCTGATGGCCTAGTGGATATGTCCACCAGGCATGGTCCACATACATCCCAAGATAACCCAGGGCTAGGGGAGACAACCAAGATGAGCAAGTAAATAAAATAAATAAATGGTTCTTCTTCTCTTTTCCTGGCTGCCTACTCATCTTTATTCCTGCCTGTGTCTTTCCTTAAAAAAAAGAGGAGGCATACCTGGTGGCCTAGTGAATAAGGTCACCAGACATTCCACACACAGCCCAAGGACCCAGGTTCAAAGGCCAGGGACAGGGAGAAGAACCAGCATGAACAATTCAATAAAACAAAACTTTTTTTTTTCAAATACATCTCCATCTTCCCTGAAAAAGTATTTACAATAGCAAAGATGTAGAAACAACTTAAATGACCAAAGATGGATGAACAGATAAAGAAACCACATATATATGCACAGAATGGAAGGTTATTCAACCATAAAATAGAATAAAATCTTGATATTTCCAATAACATGAATGGACCCTGAGGGCATTATGCTAAGTGAAATAACCCAGAAAGACAAATACTAGTGCACCCTTGTGGTTCAGGCAGCTAAGGCATAGGCCAGGTAAAGCCCAAGGACCCTGATGGAACTACAAGGGCTTTAAAGAAAAAAAAGAAAGACAAACACCGTATGAACTTATTTATTTGTAGAATCTAAAAAACAAACAAACCCAGCTCATAGACACAGAAAAAAGACTGGTAGTTGCCAGCACCAAGGAGTGGGGTTGGATGAAATTGCTGAAGGGTGTTCAAATGTATAAACTTCTAGAAATTCATGTAACTTCCAGCAATATTCATGCAAATTTTTACAATACATAAAACAATACTGCATATTATTTGGACAAGTGAGCATGTGGTAGTAGTATAAAAACATGCATGGAAATGATGTAAGACAGTGGTTATCTCAGGGAAGGAAAAGAAAGGAGAGATGGAGTTTTATGGATGGAGCCATATCTATGCGTTTTCTTCCAACCTGCATTCTGAAGCAGATATAGCAAAATGTTAAAACATCTATTAACTTGAAAGCCCCTTTCAAAAAAAATGCTTGAAGTATTTCATAATTTAGAAAATATTTTAAAGACATAAAACAAGGTAGCACCTGGTGTTACGCTGTACCTGGGAAGCAGTCCCCTATAGCCCAATGAACCAGGTTGCTGGCCCAGGATGGGACAACTAAATAAATAAAATGCTTCTCTCTGCCTTCCTGCCCGCTGCCTGTCTTCCTTCCTTCCTCTTAAATAAAAAAAATTAAACAAAAATTTTAAAATAAGAAATAATAAATCAATTTTAGAGTATAGGTTTGGCGTCCTACCTGAAGCTAACCACAGAAGCTCCAGCTGAAAAATGCCAGCAACAGTTCCCACAGCTGGTACTAAAGATTATTCCAGGCTTCTCAATTTTTTTTATTTTTAAAGGAGAGGTACAGGCAGGAATGAAGGCAAGTAGGCAGGCGGGCAGGAAGAGAGAGGAGGAGGAAGCATCCTTTTTTTTTTTTTTTTTTTATTTAGTTGTTCACACTGGCTGTTTCCCCAGGGCTTGGGACTCGAACCCAGGGGTATGTGGCTTGCTCCTTTGGAGGCGACTGACCTAATTGCTGCTCCACTAGGGCATGCTGATTTAGGTGTTTGTTTTTTGTTTGTTTTTTTTTTTAAGAGAAAGAAATGTAAGTATGAAGGTAGGAAGGAAGGAAAGAAAAAAAGAGGGAAATCAACTTTTATTTATTTGTTCTTTTTTTTTTTTTGGTGCTCCCCCTCCAGTTGATTTTTCATCTCCTTAGCAACCCTCATTTTTCCCCCTGGTTAATCAAGAAAAAGTTGGAAATTTTCAAAACAAACTTATTCAAAATCACTAAGGAAAAGGATATATACCTATAGGAGACAAACACACAAAAAGGCTTAGGATGAATTAGAGATTAATTAGGATGAAAACTAGCCATTCAGCAAAAAGCCCCAACATCAGGTCAAACAGCCAGACCAAATGATGAAAACTCCCAGAAGCAAGGAGAGAAGCCTAAGACAGCTCCAGGCTCCAGTGATTTCTCTTGTAAGAAGTTCTCTCACTCTAGAACTCCAATCTGAAGGAAGAGTAAATATATCTATGCCTAGAATAATAGCTGCTAAGAACATAATGGTTGTATAAGTTAGGAAGTTCACTTACTTGTTGAGACAAAGGTGAGCTTCAATGAAGATATCTTTAGCTTTTTCTGGGAAATCCTTTACTTTAAAATGAGCATCATGTTGTCTTATCTTCTGGACTCTGTAAATTAAGCAGGAGAATCATTTCTAAAGAAGATTCACACAATTTCCATAATTTAGAGCTTACATTAACTTCCACTAATATCTGTTCACTTATTTAATAACTGTCCTATAAATTCAACCTTCTAACTCATACTTTAGTGAATCATTCTAAAGAAAGACCAAGATAGTGAAATGTCAGAATTCTAGCATTAAAGAAAACAACCTACAAGCACTAAGAAAGAAAACAGAGATTTCAAACAAAGTCTCAAAGAGTCAGAATGACAGTGAGCTTCTAACTAGTGACCCTAGAATGACAATGAAACAATGCTTTTTCATTGAAGAAAACACAATTCCTAGCCTAGAATTCTATACCTGGGCAAATTATAAATGAAGTAGGAGAGTAAAAGACTTTTGGTGCACCCTGGTGGAATAGGGGTTGGGTGCAGTTCACATACATCCCAAGATCCCAGGTTCGTGACCCAGAACTGGTGGGACCAACTCAGATGAACAACTAAATAAAATAAATAAAGTGCTTCTTCCTCTCTCTTTGTGCCTGCCTGCCTTTGCTCACCTCCATTCCTGCCTATTCCTTTCTCAAAAAAAAAAGATTTTTTTTCTTTTTTTTAATTTTTAAAGCAAAGGTGCAGGCAGGGAGAGGAAGAATAAGCACTTTATTCCATTTAGTTGTTCATCTTGGCTGTTCCCTACCCTCCAACCCCACAATGCCCCAGGTCTTGAGCCAGGGAAGCCTGGGATGTATGTGGGCTGCACCCAGTGGTGTATTAAACCACTAGGCCAGCGGGATGCACTGAAGAAGACTTTTTCTTAGATATGTAGGATCCCATTTACCTACCATGTTCCCTCTCTCAGTAAACTGCTGGGGTATGTGCTTCAGCAAAAAGCCAGAATAAACCATAATACGACATAAGAGTAAGACAAAAGGAATATTAAAATGATAAAAGTCAATCTCAAAGCATGCAGAGCAATTAGTTCAGAAGAAAATGAGGAAGGCTTCCACACAGACTTCTTGAAAATAAAGCTGACAAAATACTTTAAATGCTTTCAAAATATTGGAAGGACATTTACACAAATAAGGATCGTGTAAGCATATGAGGAAACAAACAAACCCAGTGAATTCCATAAGAATTTCATAGAAAGGAAAAATAATAGGATTGTGTTTATTGACTCAGTTGTCAATAGGATTTTCATAGTTACTATAATGCAAACAGGTGAACCTGACCTAATCAAGGTATTAATTCAGACATATTAATAGGATGAGGGACAGTATTTCATGTGGAATTTAACCCAGGAATGCAAGGCTGGTTTAACATTTGAAAGTCAATTAATGTAATAAATGATATCAACAGACTAAAGAGTAAATACCACGTGATCATCTCAACACAAAAAAAAAATTTAACAAAATCAAATACCCTCTTCCCATTCTTTTCACCTCAGAGTCTTAAACAGTTTTGTCTCACTTCAACGCTACTTCTTACTAAATACCTCTACCCAGTTAACTCGAAGGAATCCATCAGGTCCCAGTTTTAAAAGTCTCTTCTTCAGAGAAACCTTCCCTGAAACCTTCAAGGCCAAGTGATCTTCCTCTGTCATTTTTCCAGAACACCGATACTTCATCCAGTTTGTCATTGTTTGGATGCACTATTGTGACTACTGTGGCTGACTCAGCTGAGGTGCAGACAGTGTAAAGCTCAAGGATCTGAGTTTGCAGCAGGGACACGAAGCTGGGATGGGGGCAAGTGGTAGTGGGGACAAACAAACAAAAACCAACAACAACAAAAACCCACATGCTTTTTGTTCATCATCACCATGGACTCCATCACTAAAGAGCTCATAGTCCCAGAGAGGAACACAAGAAAGGAAATCACTACAGTGCAGTTATCAGCAATAAGCATAAGTGTAGAGTAACAATTAGCAAAGACAGTTCCAAAAGGAGTCAGAGAGGCTTAAAAGTAGACATGATGCTCAACTGGTTCTTGAGGAGTGAGTGAGAGTTACCAAGTAACTAAGGGGCAAAAGACATTTGTCAAGCAGTGAAAAGGACCTCCAAAGACACAAAGACAGCACAATAATTGTCAAGAAATTGTGATTAGTTTGGAAATGCTGGCGTTTAGTATGAGAAAAAAAAAAAATGGAATGAGGAGATGATAGTAGAAAGAAGGAAAAAGTCGTATTACAAAAAACCTTAAAAACACTGATAAAATATGGATTTTATTTTTCAAGCAACAGGAAGCCACAAAAGAGTGTTAAGCAGGAAAGGTGATGTAATAAGATCTGTATTTAGAGAATTTTATGGCCACATGAAGAAAACTAACACTGATTCAATATACTTGTGCACAGAAATCAATACAGGGCACTAAAAAATCATCAACTCCCTATCTGAGGTGACAATACCAATACCAATAAAGATTGAGATGCTAAGAATCAGAATGCTTAAATTATTCTACATTAACTACACTATCACAGAGAAAAAAAACACAACAACTATTATCAAAGGTGGCATGCCTGGTGAAGTCTGTTACAGTGTAGCCCACGTACATCCTAGGGACCTGGGATCCAGACCCAAGACTTGGGGAACAGATAGATAAAATAAAATGCTTCTTCCTCCTCTCTCATCCTGCCTGCCTGCCGGCTTTCATTCCTGCCTGCACCTTTCCTTTAAGAAAAACAAAAAAATCAAGGGAGTTATAGTCAACCCCAAATTAACCAAAGATGACTGCTCTAGAATAAAATAGTAATAAGAATTTTTTTATCTTAATTTTCCTCAGTTGTCTGATACATACGACAATTTTGATGCCACATTCTTCTTCAATCGCTCAGCTCTCTGTGCCAGTCCTTCCTTTGAAAGAGATGTCACTCGAGCGTCACCCTCAGGAGGAACATAGGGGTCAAAGATACCAGCTGTAATGAGAGGAGAAAACAAAGAAAGCATTGAAAGACCGAGAAAAAGTAATCTGAGGTCACATAAAAATGATTTGGCTCCTGGAAATAACATAGACTTCCATGCAGAGGGAAACATGTTTCGTTACAAAAAATAAGGTTATGTAAGTATTTTCTCTAACTTTAAGATTCCTCTTGTAAAACATGAGAAAACAAGACAGAAGATAAAATGTAGTTTATATATAAAGTAAATCACTATTGAGGCTGAAATGATTTTGTGGCTAACTAAATGGTATCAAGCATTTCCAACCACAGTCCAAATCATTCCACTTTCCAGACTCTGCCAGAAGGCGATTGGGTCAGGGTCTCAGAAATACCACACCTCACCTGTACAGGCCAAATGTAAGGGGCGCTCCAAACGTTCTGGAGGAATGACCACTCCTGCTTTCCGGGCATGTTCTAAAAACTCCTTTTCTGATTTGAATTTGGGTTCATAAGTAGGGGGTGTGAAACGTTTTTTAGTTCTCACAGGAACTAGAACTGTGGACTGAGTCACCAGGACTGGCTGGAAGGCAAGAAAAGGTTAGTTAACTTGGGGAAATACTATGATCTTGAATAAACCCTAAGCAAAGAAAGGGCACACCCAAAGAATAATTTAGGACCAATTATAAATCCAAATATCACAGACACTTACAGGTGTCTTTGACTAGAAATCTGTAAACAACCTTGACTAATACTACATAAATAAATGTTTTTCTTTACTATTTTCCATAGTACAGGACTATTGTCAGTTCCCATGGGTGCAGTTAACTAAAGCAAGGATTCCATTTTCAAAGAACCTTCCATCTGATGGGAAACTTAAACACTAACCTAATACTGAAATGACAGGCTATTATAAAAGTATAAGTCTCAACACCTCTATATTTACTCAGATTACAATCTGTCATTCTAACGGGAGTCTCGCTCAGAAAGTTCTTTGAAAGCCAGGTGTCTTCTCTCTGATCATGAGTTTTACTCAGGAAGATATACTGACAACACGAAACGCACACCTTTCCAGCTGGAGTTCAATTTAGGACATTAAATCAAGGGGAAGCGCGACCACCTTCCAAATCATTACTTCTTTCTGTTTTAACATCTCCCCGCCTGACAGACCCAGACCAAAATGGAGAAACTTAATCCGCGAAAACTTCCTGCTCTCAGTGCCCTACCCAAGCTCTACCCGCTCAGGTATTTAGCTTAGTAGCTGGCTCCAACTACCTTAAACTCTTCCCGAGCCCAGGTGGATGGCGTATGGTTCAAGTTCACAAAGGAATTCTGCAAAGCGAATTTATTTCACTCTACTCTGTTCTCCTCTTCCAGCCCCGCTACGGTTCTATTCGCTTTGCGTCTACCCACCTGACAAGACCACCATCCAACAGCCCTGGATAAGCAAAACAACCCGCGCGGCATGGGGGCTGCCATTTTGTTCACGCAAAGACCTCTGGGACGGGAGCAAGCCAGTGAAGAGTCGGGCTAGTGAGAAGGAGCATAGGGTGGAGCTAGCTCCAGTGGAATTTTCCAGGGCGCGCGCCCTCAGCCGATGTGTGAGCGACGCGAACGCGCACGTGCTCGGGAATTGGGTGGGGGGGCGGGCGCTGGACTACAGGCTGCGCGTGCGCAGTAAAACAGCATTAGGGTAGAGTGGAAATGCACGGCTGTCACGCGCCAGGAGACCTGGAGCGCCCATTGCGCTTGCGTACTGAGGCTTTCTGGCGGCGGGTGGTTACTGCATTCCTACAGGGTTGGGACATTGCTGAGCCCTGTTTCCGTTCCGTAAAAGAAGGAAAGGTGTTTTGCGTATGAAGCGAATGATTTTTTTTTTTCAGTGACTACTTGTATCACAGAAAGGGCAAAAATGAGTATCATTTTTGTGTCTGATCTCAATATGTTGTGTAATCTAAAACCTGAGTCCTAAATTTCCAATTTGTACCGTGTGAAAAAATTCTTTACTGACAAATTAAGAGAATTAATTAATTTGACTGAAGCAAAAGACACGTGACTGATAAAACATTTGTCATTTTGGAAAAGATTTAATATTAGCAAATAATAACATGCAGGAAAAAAATTTTTGTCACCCCAGATCCCAGGTCTTGAACCTGGATCTATGACTTTCATAGTCTCCTCGTTAGCTGCCTGCTTGAGCCACAGAGGAGGACATGAATAGAATGTTCTAAACCTTTTACAAATATTAACTCAGTCCCCATCACACACAAGAACAATATTCTTTTATAGGTGAAGTTGTGTGGCAGAGAATTTAAGTAAACAGATTATTGAAGTTCACCTGGCTAATAACTGGCAGGATGGGATTCAAATAGAAGCTGTTAGATTCCAGAACCCACGCACTCACTACAATGCTGTACAGCTTCACAATGAGATGTTAAAGAATTCATGATGTTGGGATCATTTTGGGAAATTCAGCGCTATAATCTTTGCTTTCTACAAATTCATGTTTTGCTTTGCTAGTTAGTGTCCATTGAGCACTTACCTACCCATATTTTGCAATGAGTTAGAAGCTATGAGCTTTACATGCAGGAATTTAATGATCATAATAGAATTACTACCCCCGTAGCCATCTTTCCTCCTCCAGGGGCAGCTACATCCTTGAAGGTGGAATTGCACCGTTTCAGCAAGTACAAAGATCTACCCTAGACACAGGAGGCACTATACCAGGACTTACTTCGGAAAGGTTTTTCAATTTCTGAAAGCAAAATGCAAGTCAACATTTCTTTCCAAGATGAATCCTTGGCAAATAAATCGGACCGTCCTCTTACAGAAGAAAGCACAAAAAGAGACACTCAGGGTGCACCCATGTGACTTAGGTGGCTGAGGTGCAGATCATGTAAAGTCAAAGGAGGGTGAAGGGGAAATAGCCAGAAGAAATCAACACCCCACCCCTCCCCCAGTCATGTTCCAGATGACCATCACTGGGGCATCTCTTGATGATAAGATGGCCAAGGGGAATCAGAAACTTGAAATTAGAAAGGCTCAGTGAGAACAATGAAGACTGCTAAGGAAATAAACAAAAAAAGGCTCAGAAAACATTTGAAAAAACAGCAATGGCTGCTGCTAAGTTTTCCAGAAAGGCACAGATTGTGAAACCTGTGACACTTTCTGCTCCTAGAATTGGTGGAAACTCTAAATTGGCAAGATTTTTTTTTTTTCTTTTAAAGGAAAGGTGCAAGCAGGAATGAAGGCAGGCAGAAGCAAGAAAGTAGGACCAGAGAGGAGGAAGAAGCACTTTATTTTTATTTAGCTGTTTACCCCACAAATGGGGTCCTTGGGATGTTTAAAGATCTGGGTAAATGTTAAAAAAAAAAAAAAAAAAGAAGAAGAAAAAATAAATTCTTACAAAGGTTCAGGTAAAATGCTAGGGACATCAAAAGAAAGAGAGAAATTAGTTTTGGGTTTGGGGATCACATATATCATCTGAAATTCTGACTTTTAAGCTATACTGTAAATTCTTCAAGGGTAAGATTTCTCCTACAAGTCCTAGCTACAGTAAAATAGTGTAATACTTTAACAGTGACATGAAATCAGGTGCTATATGTGTGTGTGTCTGTGTGTGAATTAAATAATATAAATTAAGCATTTAAATAAGAGTAATTATCTTAACAGAAATATTCTAACTGACTCTAACTTATCTATTCTATGCCCCAGAAAATAAACACAATTTTTTATTACTGATCTTCCCACCAAAGGAAACTCCTATTGCACTGAGTAGTTATTGATGAATATGGAACACTGATGTAGTCTTTCTGAGATTTATCTGTTCCATTTTTGGGTTTTATATTGGCCTCACATTGTAACCAACTATCATCCCAGATCATCTATCTTCCCTCTGATCAGTTTCTCAAGGATTCACAATTGTTTCGCATTAGACTGTTTCACATTAGAAGAAAGAATAAGGTAAGTCGATATCATCTAATTTATTTTGAGATGAATTATAAATAGACTTTTTTTACTAGCTGCTTTTTAGGAAAATTCGTAGTACTTTCCTAACTTAGTAACTCTGTGGAAAACTGGGAGCAGCTGGGGAAGTAACACCAGAAGACTAAAAGTCTAGTGCTTTATGTTTCAGAAAAAAAGCAACCTCAGGGCAAGAGAAGGAACTCATCGTGCAGTGAGAGGAAGGAGTGAGTGGTTAGAGGCTTAACTTTGCAAAGAACAATCCTCCATATAGCAGACACACAAATATTTATTTGATAAATGGAGGGGTAGAATCTCAGATGAAATATAATAAGGCAGAGGGAGAGTTGATTTCATGTTTCTCCATATACAAGGAATTCCTGGAATTCCATTTTTGTCCTATTGAAATTTCTAAATGGAGCCAAAGATGATGGGCTATCCCATGAGCAGTGGGTGTGTGCTTGCATTTTTGCCCCTCCCGGTGGCAGGTGGCAAATGATAAAGATTGGAATTCCTGAAATTCTCCTTCATCACCTGCATTCTAAGAGACACACAGTTGAATAAGAAAATAATGATCTAAATTGGAGAATTGGTTATAATAAACAATATGTACTTTGATCGAAACAAGTCATAGACTTGCTATGGGTTTATTCTGTACTTTCCTCCCTTGAGTGAGAGGACAAAAAATAAAAGAAGTAAATTTTGCAAGATAAGGTGACAGAGAAATCACCAAGAATTCTGACATTCTTAGAAATCTTATCAACTGATTTTCTGCTATGTTAGCACAGCCTCTTTTTCATGCCAAGAGTTGACTATCCGTAGTCTCACATAGTGGTTAACAACGTCACGGTGCCTGGGTTTACATCTTAGCTCCACCTCTTTTTTTCTTAACTTATTTAACAGGTTAAGACTTGTTCCCACTTTTACACTGTTGGTGGGAGTGCAAATGGGTACAACCCCTGTGGAAGACAGTATGGAGATTCCTCAGAATGTTGAAGATGGAAATCTCATATTAAATAAATGATTATCCCATCATCCCATTCCTGGGTATTTACCCAAAAGATATAAAAACATGAATTCACAGAGATTTATGCATCCCCATGTTTATTGCAGCCTTATTTACAATAGCCAAGAATTAGAAATTACCTAAGTCCTCATCATCAGATGAGTGGATAAAGAAAATCTGTATATATACACAATGGAAGACTACAACAACCCTTAGAAAAGATGAAATCCTATTATTTGAATCAACATGAATGGAACCAGAGGGACGATGCTAAGTGAAATAAGTCAAAAGAAGAAAGAAGGATAATGATGACCTCACTCATAGGTGGAACGTGAAGAGACAGCAAAAATGAGCAGACTAAACAAAACCAGTCTTTGGATATTGGCAATAAAACTGAGGCTCAGTTGGGGAAGGGGCAGCAGGGTGTGGTGGGCAAATGGTGGTAGGGTCCAGGGGACAGTGGTGAAGGACTCTTGGTAACTTGGTGGTAGGCAGGCTATATGGACATATACTTGAGGACATATACTGTACATGTACGTTTATATTATATGTTGTTTTTAAAACAGTTACCCCCAATAAATTAAAAAAGAGAAAAGATGTGTTCCCACTTGGGTTACTTACGGCACTGCTACTAAGCCCCATGATAGCCCTGTAGTCTACCACTGTCCTGGTAAGTATAACTTGTCTTTGTGCTGGTGTCAGGTAACATCCTTGCCCCCAGATTCCACCTAGTGAAAAGTCCCTAAAGGGACAGATCTCCTGACCTGGATAGGACTGGAAATCCTCAGGAAGCCCTGTATGTTCTCTCTCTTCCTCTAGGAAGCAGTTCCCACCTTTGTTGACCTTAAACACACTGAAATGCAGGTTACTCCAAGCCCAGAAATGATTCCTTATTTCTGTCCTGCTCAACTTTCTTCTAGCTGCTTTGTTTTCTCATCATTCCTTCCATTTATCTCTACTGCTGAGGACAAAGGCCTTTACCTTTACCTTTTCCTCTCTGCCACACACTCTTTATTTTTAAAGGTTTGTTTAAGAAGAGAGATTGCTCATCCTGGCTCAGTCAGAAAAGAAGCCCATGCATCCTGCTGTTCAAACTACTCTAGAATAAATTCCTCCCTTCTTCTTGCTCCACTGACATGCCAGCTGGCTAAACCAAGCAATAATCCTAAAAGGGAATGTGAGGCTATTTGTGACTCCCCACCCCATCCCAGTGCCACATTTAGAGAGGAGAGAGCAAAGCCCCTGGATCAGAGTAATCTGTCTCTAACCCACTTCCATTCCAAGGATTATCTCTACAGGAGGAAGGAGACAGAAATAAATCTGACACCTTAGTCCTGGAAACTAGGGAAAGAAGTTCTCCTGGAGGGCTGTAGGCAGGCGCTCAGAAGCCTGTTCTCCCATGCTGGGAACCATGTAAAAAAGAGTCCACAAATACGAAAAGCAGTCATTAGAGTAGTGTTTGGTAATAATAGGCACACTAATGTTTGATAAATAAAGGCAAAATTCCCTGGTTATACCTACAACCTTTTGTGCTTATATGCATATCAATTTATGACTGAAATCAATTAACAGTCAGGGAAGTGTAATATAGTGGAAAGAGCTGTGAACTGGGATGCATGAGCTATGGGTTCTAGTTCTACCATTTCTCATGATGACTTTCCCTGTGATCTTAGGCAAGTCACTTCACATTCTGATCAATAATATTCCCCATTTTAAAAAAAGTCACTCTTGACACACCCTGGTGGCTTAGTGGTTAAGTCTGTGACCTCTGGCCATTGTAGTCCACAGATATCCTAAGAATTTGGGTTCAAAGCCTAGGGATGGGGCAACAACCAAGAGGAGCAACTAAATATAATAAATATTTCTTCTTCCTTTCTCTTCCTGCCTATTTGTCTGCCTGCTCACTTTCATTCCTGCCTGAACTTTTCCTTTAAAAAAAAAAATCACTCTCCGGAATCCTAAAAACCTACAGTTCATGTAATTGTATTGAGCTCCTATGAATAATATACAAGAGCCTGAGCACATTTGTATACCAATAAGGGCTCCTTTGGGGAGCCCTTTTGAAGCAAGTGCCCAACATGCCTTCTGGTCAGTTTGTATATTCCTTCCTTTACCCCTCATGGACCCTGACATGCAAACACATAGCTCTTCTTTTGAGATACTTGCCAGTGATTGGATAGGACTTCCTAGCTCTTTGGGGTTGAGCTGGAAAAGCTATGTGAATGCAAAAAACTTCCACTAGAGGGTACCAAGGCTGCACTGGGATCCCAGGTTGCAGGAAGGCTTAAGCAAATCCAACTATTCCAGGATCTTTAAATAACCCTCCTTCAGAGATTTAGAGGTCTGTGTTCATTTTTCCTTACCTGCTCTGCTCCGTATCGCTCCTTGGAAGGCTTAACAAGCCTCTGCTATTTGATATCATTTTGATTTTATTTGACTTTAAATTAAAGAATGTTTGGTATTGTAGGATTCATGGGGGCTCTGGCAACTGTTAAAGACCTGTTCTCACTATTTCCAAACTCTAGGCAAATTACTTAAATCTTCTGAGTCTCAGTGTACCCATCCGTGAAATGGGGATAATAAAACTTACCTTGTAGGGCAGTTGTGAGTACTAAGCGAAGTCATATATGGAAACATGTCACCAGTAAACAATGGGTGCATAAAATATGACTTTGTTTGTCTTTCTCTTTCTTTTCCTTTTTATTTATTTATTTATTTTTGCCATTTTGCTTTGTGTCTTACAAGTTTCCAAGCTAGTGCTTCTAGGTCCTCCTCAGCCTTAGCCCTCAGTCCATGTCAGCCCAGGCCTGGCTCTCTTCTGTCCTTTTCATATCCTGATCCCATTGAAAGTGAGTGTAATTTCTACTTCCTTCTCACCCTAGACTGTCTCATGTTTTGCCCTGTGTTTTCTGAAGCACCACCACTCCACCTGGATCTGTCCTTCCCTTTTCCTCTCTCCTCTCCTGTGCTCACTTCTGGGGTGGAATGTGCCATCTGTTTATGAGACTGAGCAGAAGTTCAGGGAAAGGGGAGGGAAGCCGTGTCAGGGCTTGCATGTCAGCAGACACGTTACAGCTGCAGGGCGAACCAGGGTGAAACCGCAGCCAGGGCCCTGGGGGCAGGCGGCTGTGAGGCCCGCCCCTCTGTGCCTCTCTCTCATCTGGCGCACCCCAGAGGTTTCCTGGCAGGAGTGGGAGAGGTTGGTATCGAGTCCTTGAGCCGTGACTCATTCCCTGACCTAGTTGGGTGTTACCCAGTTATCTCCCAAATGTCGCTCCAGAGGCCTTTGTTAGCCACAAAGCAGTATCATCCCAGAAGACAGGAGAGAACCGAGAGAAGAAAGTAGACCATCTATTTATTTCTTCCCCATGGAGGATCCCAACAACAAATAAGTGTATAGTCCTCCTGTCTCTAGATACTACCCAGGAGATTGCATTGGTTCTAACGTGGACATAATCATCTCACATTACTACACTAGAAGACTGGCTATTTTCCAGATTGCTTCATAGAAACAATCATGTTACCTTTTCTTAAAAAAGAATAAAATTATTATTTCATTTTACTTGGGTAGAGAAAGGGGCTTTGGAGAGGAGGGACACAGACTGTTAATACTGATGCGGGAAGTGACTGGCCATTATCCCATAGTGAGTCAGGGGCCTATCTAGGGACATAACTCAGATTTCCTAACCCCACCCCAAATTCCATTCTCTTTCCCTTCGCCAAGTTATTTGTGGACTATAGTGATGTTTTGGGTTTTCTGAACTTTACAAAAGTTTTTGTTTGTGTGTCAGAGGAAGGAAGGCAGTTAGGAATGAAGGCAAGTAGACAGGAAGGAAGAGAGAGGAAAAAGTATTATTTATTTGCTCATTCTGGCTCCCCTTGTTGAGAAACCTGGTCCCTGGGTTTGATGTGGTCTATCCCGCGCCCCCCAGATGCCACTTAGCACCTACGCCACCAGGGCATACCACAGAAGTTCTTTTAATACCCAAAGTCCTGCAGGAGTAGTGGAAAATTGATTGTATTAAGCTTATGAGCTTTCTATGTGTCATTTTCACTATTATTTGGTAGGAAAAATTAGACACATTTGCTGCCTCCTCAACAGGTTGTTGAAAACTATTCAGTAAAGGAAAGAAAGGTACAGGCAAGGAAGCTGAGTAGGCAGACAGGCAGGAAGAGAGAGGAGAAAGAAGCACTTTATTTGCTTTACTTAGTTGTTTGACTTGGTGGTTCCACCAGCCTGGGTTCAACCCGTGTCCTTGGGATGTGTGTGGACTGCGCCAGAGGTGGCAGACTTATCCTTGAGGGCACCAGGGTGTGACTTTAAAATATTCTGGAGTCTATTTAAAACTCAAAGCAGAATACAGTAACCCATGAGCTTGAGGTGAGATCTCAGAAACGGGGGATTTCATGTTAAAAATCATTTGTTGCTGCATCCATGTGGCTCAAGTGGGTGAGATAGCTAAGGTACAAACCACAGAAAATCCAAGGACCCAGGTTAGGGACAGGGGTGATGGTTGGAGGTGGGGTTTGGGAGTTGCAGGGAGGGGTGAGGGGAGACCTCACACACATACACACACACAGAATTAAAATCATTTAGATCCTGTATCCTGTATCAGTGGAAGGTGAAAGTTATTTTCTTCTTTTTTTTTCCCCAAAGGAAAAGGTGCAGTCAGGAATGAAGACAAGCACAGACAGGCAGGTAGGAAGAGAGAGAAGGAAGAAGCATTTTATTTATTTTATTTACTTGTGCCCGCTGCTTGAAAACCCCCAAGGTCCTTGGGATGTATATGGACTGCGTCTGGCAGACTTACCCTTTATGCCACCAGGTAACAACTGAATTATTTTCTTACCTCACCTTACTCAAAGGTCTGAATCTCACCCTCCCCAGGGTAAGACTTCCTAAGGACATTAGCTGGTTTCCAAGAGAGCAGATTTCAGCTTTGTCCTTTGGCAGAGGGAATGGAGCCATTGCGCACAGGCCAGAACATTCTTTGTGCCAGAGCTCCCCATCTGGAAGAAAAGAGTTTCAGAGTTTCCAGAAGGGCTGCCTAAAGGAAAGCAAGGAGAGTAAACTATAGAGAGGGAAGAAGAAAGTTAACAGGGCTGCCACACCAAACTCCATGGTCTGAAAAGACCAGATTCAGCCTAAAATCCTGGCTCAGTACCATACTTTCTGTGCCTCCTAATCCTTAGCCAGGAGCTGTTTTGTTCCCTGTTCCTTTCTATTTCACATGTCCCATCTCAAAATGTTCCTTCTCTTCTTCTGCCTGTACTTTCCTTTCAAATTTGTCCTCTTCCTATGGAGGGCACTCAGATATTCCCAGACTTCTGCTTACTGCTTCTCAAAAAAATAAATAAAAAGGACGGCAGAGTTAGCAAGAACTTTCTCATGATCTATGATGCACAGAAAGCCGTTAGTGGATTCAGGGAACCTCTGAGATTGAATTTAGTGCATAGATGCATCTTTCTGGCAAAATGCCTAGAGCTTCTATCATCTACTTATTCTTTCCATTCCAATCCTGCTCTTGACCATACGGTTCAGTGCTTTTCAGAAGAAGGTTGGGAACTCAAGTTAATTTTGGAAACTGGATCAGGAATTAAAAATGAATTCATTCGTACAGAAAATAATAATGAACATCACACTGAGTAAGAATATTTGTTTTTATTATTATTTGGTTCAAAATGTGTATCTAATGATGTTTTTGATTTTACATATATGATCAAAACATTCACTCTTGTTCATTAAATAATTATTTATTGAATATCTATGATATTGCTCTACTCACTGGTGATGGCAGCATGAAAAATACATGCTTGGGGCCCACATGCATTTCAGATTTAGTAATCAGGAGACAAGTATACAAAAGAAATTGCAAAAGAATGATGAGAAGCAGAAGTAAGCTCAAGGTGCAGGTGCAAAGGAGACCGTGATAGCCTATGTGGGGCCACACTAGAGTTGAATCTGAAAGGATGAGTATGAATTTGCAGGGTGCATTCTTAGGAACCATGAAATTCTAGACAAGGAGATTAACATGCACAGACACAGCTGATGAAGACGCATAGGGTCACCAGGGCTCTCACATTGGTGTCACACTGTTCTTGTACTGTGAACCTAGCTGGAGAAGCTGAAGACTGACTGAAGACAGCAGAGTCTCCTACTGAATGCAGAAAATTCCAAATACCCTCAATCAACTGGCACCCAGTTCTCTTAGTTGAGAAGGAACCTAGAACTTTATAAAATAGCTCATTCTGCTCTTCAGCCTCTGATTGTGACAAATTCTTTCCTATAGTGATATTACATTTGCTTCCCTTGTTTGCCCAATAATTCTCATTTGCCCTCTACAGCATTACAAAATGAGTCTACATCCTCTTTTATGAGGTTGAACCAAATGAAATTAACATTTGTATACATCAAGGTGGTTGAATATTGGAAATTTCGTATTATTAGCCTCCAGTTGGACAAGGCCAGGTACTTGAAGATAGCCATAATTTATCTACATTAGTATTCGCTTCCCCATATTTAATATTTTTAAATATCTTCAAATTCTTCTTCATCTGATAAGTTACCAGATCCTTGTAAAACCTAATTTTTTACTGGGCATACACTACCTCATCTACATCTTTTTTTTTTTTTTTTTTTTTTTTTTAAGTAAAGGTACAGGCAGGCAGGAATGAAGGCAAGTAAGCAGGAAGTCAGGAAGAGAGAGGAAGTATTTTATTTTATTTTTATTTAGTTTTTCACTCTGGTTGTTTTCCTCCTGACCCAGGACTCCCATCCAGGGGTATGTGGCTTTTGCTCCTTCAGAGGAGATTACCCTAACCCACTACTCCACCAGGGCTCACCATTTTTCTGTATGGTACACCCAGAATTATTTAGTACAAAACCTGGATCCTTGCGCTAAATGTGGGCTGTGCCCTGGGCACAGACTTAGCATCTGCTCTCTTGACATGTGTCTTTTCTTAAAACGGACTGCTTTGGATTTGGTGTGACTTAAACCCTTTTCACACAGAATGCTGTCAAAACAGTCCTAATCATTCCCGTAGAATTGATTTTTTAAACTTAAGTGTTGGGCTTCCCTTCATCCTTGTCAAAATCCATCTTGTTGCTTTTGGCACTTTGTTCCAGTCTGTCAAAATGGTTTAAAATCTAACTTCTATTGTCCACTAAA
Organism: Solenodon paradoxus; assembly: GCA_004363575.1. Lineage (NCBI taxonomy): Eukaryota > Metazoa > Chordata > Mammalia > Eulipotyphla > Solenodontidae > Solenodon > Solenodon paradoxus. Next base: position 146,234 of record RJWH01002442.1, on the reverse strand, counting down.
TTCGTTAGTTTTCCTAGTTAGATCATCATGTAAGTGATTGATTTTAAGCAATGTTTAATTGGACAATGAGGCCCCAGTCTTGATGGTTAAAGATTTTTAACCAATACTCTTTGAGTTCAGTTCAAAAGCTAGTCAAGGCACGCCCTGATGGAGTAGTGGTTTGATCGACTGTCTCCAACCAAAGCGCAGGCCACATATATTCCAAGGACAGGGGTTCACATCCCAGGCCAGGGAGAGCAAGCAAGACATACAACGAAGTAAAAAATAAATGGGGTGCTGCTTTTCTTCATTCTCTTCCTGCCTATCAGCCTCCTCTCCTTCATTCCTACGTGCATCTTTCCTTAAAAAAATTCTTAAGGAAAAGGTCTAGTTAAAAGTCTGCTTAACTGTGATTATCCTATAACTCCCCAGGTTTGCTTTCTTAGCCTCATATTCCTCCTCTTTCATTATTTTTCTCCTATTGTCCCCTGGCCCATTAGGGCAAAACAGACCCATCCAGGTCCCACACAACTGCAGATTTCTATCTGGGACCCACAAACTCCAGCTATTTTGAAAGGAATCATCAAACACTTTCCCTCTTGCTAATTTCCCACCTACTGTCAAGTAATGTCTATCAGTATAGTATACTTAATGAAATATCATGTAGCCATCATAAAGAGCGAAGCAGAGTTACACATACTATTTATGGGACAATAACCGAATTAAAAATGAGAGTCCTATCCTAGGCAGAGGAGGAGCAACAAGAGGCCATGGGAAGAGCCAGATTAAAGCCCAAGCTGGAATCTACACACGTCAAAGAATATAGAGACATCACGTCTGGAGTGGCTAAAGAGGACAATGAAGGTTGGAAGGCACAAGGCCTCTTTCAAAGTAGCTTGTCCAAGGTTAAGCAGTTTAAAAATTTCACAAATAGGCGTGTCCTGATGGAGTAGCGGTTGCGTCTACTGCCTCTGGCCAGGTACAGTCCACACACATCTCAAGGAACTGGCTTCACATCCTGGAGCTGGAGTGAACAACTAAGATGAACAACTAACTAAGTAAAGTGCCTCTTCCTCCTCTCTCTTCCTTTCTGCCAGTACCTTTCTTTTTTTTAAAAAAAAAAAAAAAAAAAGAAAGACATTATTTTTAAATTGCACAAATATTATTAGTACCTCTTAACCTGTATAGACAGACACCTCTCTCTGGAATTACTCTACTTACGTTCCTATGAAGTGATAACCTAACTTTCATAGTGATTCCTCTAAAGACAATTCAGGTTCTGGTCTCCACCCTCATCCCTATCTAGCTCACAACCTGCTCTGTTAGCAGTTCTGCCCTAAAAAGTATCTGGAAAAAAACAAGTTTCAGGATTGCCTTAGTCTGTGACAGAGGAAAAAGTCTGGGTGTGATCACAGGCAGAGGGGAATGTATGCTGATCTCTGGGTGGGTTTCCCCAGACAGGAAGGGAGCAGTTAACTTAACCAGCCTACTTTTGCCTGGAACTGGACACACTGTCAAGTAAGATTCTGAAGCAAATTTAGGCCAGTTCTATTCAACAAACATTGCTTGAGTCCTAACAATGGGCTAGGCACTGTACTGAGTTAGTCACATGCTTTAGAAATAAAGGTAAGGCTGGGTCCTGGCAGAGTAGTGGTTAGGTCAACTGCCTCAGTTGTGCAGTCCGTGGACCTAGGTTCACATACCTGGTCTGGAAACAACAACCAAAATAGAACGAGTGTGGACATCTAAATTAAAATCAAATCAAATGCTTCTTCCTCCTCTCTCTTCCTGCCTTCCTGCCTATTATCTTTGTTCCTGCCTGCACGTTTAAGAAAAAAAAAAAAAAAAATGAAGATAAGCACTTCTATTGCCAGTTTCCTATAGTGCGATAAGCACCCGATAGCTAGAGACCTGAGTGTATTGTCTGGAGTGAGAGAGGGCAAAAGGAGAAAGGAAAAAGGGAAAATAGGGGTAATAAGGCCCTTGATCTTAGGGGTTTTTATTTTAAGGAAACAACCCAACTTAAGGAAAGAAATAATAACACAGTTTAGCAAAGCTTTCTAGCAGAAGGGAGACCCTTCAAGACACTTGGTCAGCTGCAGGTACGGTCAGGTACGCTGTCTCTTAAATTGGAATGATGGGGGATAGAAAGGTATGAAGGCAAAAAACAATCAGGAAAAGTTCCAGTTTCCATACTGGTGTGTATGGGAGCTTCTGTGAAATGCTGATTCCTGTTTTTTATTGGCAGCTTTTCTGGAAATTATGATGATAGCTGATGGTGGGAAAAATCATTGAATTCAACGGTGACCACAGCCATTTCCCTCCATTTAGGTAGCTGTCTGTCACCTGAGCTATTCCAGATGCTATGGATTTTTTTTTTCTCTTGCTCATTTAATAAAGTGAGGGCCCTACTGGGGTTTTGTTTGGTTTGTTTTGGTTTGGTTTGGTGGTAGGAGGTAGGGAGGAAGGGAGAGGTTCATTTTCCAAGAGCAATGAATAAGCAAGCCACATTCTCTACATTAACCAGACAGCTTCTTGCAGGATAAAATCCTTGGACAAGAGACTCCATGAGCAGAGAAACTCAAGTTTCCGCTTTCAGATCTGGTCTAGCTTTGGGAATTCACAAGCTATCTGCAGTTTCTCACTTGTGCTGTGGGAATAATAAATGCTTATCTCTCAAAGATATTGTGAAAAAGGAAGAAAAAGGAATAACAGACAAACATTTAAAGGCCTCAGGAAATCATGTTCTATAGAGATGTATTTGATGGTTTTAATAACTTCTCAGACAGTGTCAGAGAAGTAAAAAAGGCCGTGACCGATATGGTATTTTTCAAATGAATGCTAAGTGTTGCTAAGGGGTCTCTCTTAACTTCTTAATTGGGACAGAAATTCTGAATGTTGACAGAAATATAGACGGGCCAAAATAGAACTTAAGTGTTTTGCAGCCTCTGGTTATCAATAAACGCCACTTAAGCATTTGGTTCTATCTTCAAAGTTAAGTTATAAAATATGAGCCATTTTTAACAAGAGCATACTTACAAATAAATGTAGAGAATACAAAGAGAAAGAAATGATGAAGGAAAGCAATCCATTGATGAATTGTTGGGGTCCACACAATCTGGAAATACAGGTGAATACTCATATTAAAAGACTGATGGATTCTCTAATAAATACATGTTATGTTCAATAATATCACATGATATAGACAATACAATGTTCCTCCTTCGGAATGCCTAGTCTAACTGGATGTGCCGGCCCACTGGGAATGGAGAACAAATGTAATTTCTATCAGTTTCTGCAAATGAGTCTGTGATGCCTTATCTCCCACCATTTGCATTTTTTTTTTCATTTTCACTGAATGAACTTACACACCCCCGAAAAAATAATCAAGGAGGCATTCAATTTGTAAAAAATAAACTATTACCTGTGTTTTCAGATGTTATGACTATCTTGTGGCTTCTACAGAGATGGACATAGAGATGGATGCACAGAGAACAGCTAAGAATCTAGAGAAAGAAAGGGTGTAAAAGTAGAAACACACAGAATGTGACCACGGAAATAAAATTAGGGGGAAATGGCCAAATCTAGGGAAGTGTGTGTGTATGTGTGTGTGTGTGTATGTGTTTGTGTGTGTGGAGAGAGAGAGCGAGAGAGAGACAGAGAGACAGAGAGAGAGAAAGAGAGAGAGGGAGAGGGAGATCTTCTGGAAAACAATGCAATGTACAAAAGAAAAAGACAGTGAAAAAGACAAAGAGGTAAATTAGAAAGGAAAAAGCCTGCTTAAGAGGAATTTTTTAAACTTCAACTTGAATATAGCCTCTGTTAGACATTGCTGATGGATGTGAGCAAAACATTTTTTCCACAGAAAACTAGTAGAAAAGTGCAATTTGCAAGCTAGAATTAACTTTAAGGATTATCTAGTTCAACACTAATTTTTAAATTTTATTGAAGGATAATGCTTCACAACTTTGTATAGGCTTAAGGCATGCATCATTGTCAAGTTGCATCTCTATGTCCCACATTAAATGTACTACCAGCCATTCAGTTCTATCCTTCACCTTCATTGACCTTTTTTTATTTGACTTACCCACCCACCCAACACCAATTTTTATTTATTTTTGAAGCATTTTGTTCATTTTTATTGTTCACATTGGTTGTTGCCCGTCGGACCTGGGACACAAAACCAGGGGTATGTGGGTATGTGACCTGCGTCCTTTGGAGGGGACTGACCTAATCACTGCTCTACCTGGATAGGTCCATTTTCTTTTCTTATTTATTTATTTATTTTTTTTAAGGAAAGGCACAGGCAGGAAGGAAGGCAAGTAGGCACTTTTTTTTTTTTATCTTGGTTATTCCCCCTGGCCTGAACGTGGATCCTTGGGTTGTATGTGGACTGTGCTCAGTCAGAGGCAGTGGACCCAATTGATACTCCACAAGGGCATGCCCCTAACTAATTTTATAGATGAAAAAAAAATAATAAAGGACTGAGAGATTCTAGAGACAGATAAAGGATGGGGGGTGGGGGGCAGCACTATTGAAAAGTCTAGAGATTCTGATGACCATGGGGTTCACAGAAAGAGATCATGGCAAGACCCAGTGTGGGGAGGAGAGAATCAGTTTGGGTTCTGGTTCTGCCAGATACTGACCACTGAGGTCCCAGCACTTCTCATTTTTCCAAGATGAGAAGAATAACATCTACTTCACGTGGCATCTGAGGGAACCAGTGAAAAAATATGTGGTATAAAGTGCATAGCCATTTACCAAAACAATAAAAATGGTCAACATGAAAAAAAAATCTGATCTAACAAGAATCAAACAAATACAAAATAGACAGCAATGAGTTGCTACAGTATTTCCCCTAAAGATGAAAAGAAAACTGTGAATAATGCTGGAGCATGTGAAGCAGTATTCTTGTACTGTGCCAAAAGAAGTGTAAATTGGTACATTTCTGGAGGTCACTTTGGCAGCGTGTATTCCGAGCTTTAAAAATGTTCTTGCTCTTTGATCTAGGGTTTTACTTCTGGACGTTTAACCTAAAAAAGCAATCATATGTGGAGGTGGAGGGGTGGAGAAGAATTTACATTTGTTCTCACAGATTCTTTTTATGATAGAAAAAGATGATGAAAACTGAGCTTTCACAACTTTCCTCTTTCCCACAAAGCAAGAATATTTTTTTTTGCTTCCTCCCCTCTCAGCCACAGGTCTTGAACCCATACCTACAGCTTTCATGACTAGCTTCTTAGCCTCCTGAGCCACAACTGTGGGCACTGGTTCCTGGAGAAAATGAAATACAGCTTTAATGTAATAGACATTGAAAAAGGCAGCTACTTCTAGGAAAGTGAGAAGAATTTTATGAGAACATGGGTGAGGGGGAGACAGTGGGAAAAGGAAGGAATGGTCAGGAGGAAGCAGGAGAAAAGGGGAGAGTTGGGAAAGAAGCTTCTAACAGTTCTGTGTGTGAAGTAGAGAAAGAGGGACAAGAGAAGAAAGGGTTTTGAGAACTTTTTCTATGCCTCAGTATTCTCCCTGTGGTTTTATAGTGAGAGTAAAGATTTCTTTTCTTTTTCTTTTCTTTGTTCTCTTCCTTTCTCTTCCTCTTATCCTCCTCTTTGTCTTTCATCTTTTTTATTTTTTAAATGCTAGAATGATGCTTTTAAAAATTCTTAGCTTGGGCTACCCATCAACTTTGTTTTATACGGGTTGTATTCAAAACAGCAGAAATAATTGAAAATTTAGATATCCTAGAATAGGAAATTAGTTAAATAAGTTAACTAATTTGTAAGTAAATGAATAAGTTAAAAAATATCTAGTGTCATTAGGTTATACTGAAAGAGGGAAGTGTGGGAACTGAGTGAAAAGGACCAAGAGGAAACTTTCTGGGGACATGAAAAGATGCTTTCCCTTGTTCTGAGTGGTGGTTACACAGCAGTCACTATTGTCAATAGGCATTGACCTCAGCATTTAAGGTTTGTCCATTTATTGTATGTAAATTATTCTTCAGTCAAGCTTATACATGCACTTACTGAGTAGCAACCATGAGGCATTCAATAAATGTTTAATAAGCAAATAAAAAGGAAATGCTTGTTCTAAAGAACCAAATTATACATGATTATGGAAAAAGTTTCCCTCTCCTGGGTCATAGTGAAATGTGAAATTATGTTGGGATACTTCTTGATTCAGTTTCTATGAACAGTTACTCTTCACAGAGGTTTTGTTCCCTTCCCCATAAAATGGCTAAGTTTTGATTTGTATAGAAATGGCAGAATGAGGCCTGCAATGTCTGCCTGCATCATTTGCAGGTGAAAGGAAATACTGAAAGCATATTAAGCATATTAAGACAGTAACAGTGGTGAGAGAAAGAAATCAAAACCGTCCTTGGCTTCCCAGTGTCGGTATTTGGCTGTTCCTGGACAAAATCTTGCCAGCATCACTCTCAGAACAACTTCTCTTATAAAACATGACTACCTTACTCTGATGGTAGGTATTTAATCTCAGAAAAAAGTATTTAAAGTATTGGAGATAGTCAAAGAGACAAGTGATTTTCGAGGAGTCAGTTGATATTAACCTGGGCTATTTTCCGCTACGGTTAATACCCTGGGGTAAAAGAAAACCAGAAGAGTCAGAGGCTCCTTTGAAGGGTTTCAGAACCTAAAGAATTAAGGCAAAAAGTTTTGCAAAGCTATTTTAAAATTTACTTTTATAAAATCAAACAGTTTGGTGTGCTCTGTTGTCTTAGTGGTTAAGCCCACTGCAGCATAGTCCACATACACCTCAAGGTTCCTGGTTCAACACCCAGAGGTGGGGGGTTGGGGGTGGGGAGGTGGGAGGTGGGGGTTGGGGACAACCAGGATGAGCAACTAAAGAAAAGAAAATGCTTCTTCATCTTCTCTCTTCTTGCCTGCCTGCCTGCTTGCCTTCATTTCTGCCTGTGCCTTTCCTTTAAATGTAAAAAAATAAATAAAATAAATAAATAAATAGGGGGAAGGGAAGGAAAGAGGAGGAAAGGTGGTGGTTCAGGCCACTGGAACTCTGAGGAGGGTGTGGCATGAAATATAGATTAAGTACAATGCCAGTATTAAAAAATGAATGTAGCATTGTGAATGAACGATAGTAGAAAACAATAATTAAAAGAAAATAAAACAGTTAAAAAATCTTTGCGTATTGTTAGTAGGAGCATGTCCCATGAAAGAGATGAGACACATACTCAAGACACTTGCTTATCAGAAAATCAAATATAACTGGGCGTCCTATACTTTATCAGCTAAGTCTGGTACTAGGCAGTTACTCAGCCTATTTCTGCTGAACAAGAGGCCCCACCTGGTTGAAGAGAATGTGCCTTTAGGGTTTCAGCACAGAATTACAAGGGTAGCAATGGTATCAGTACAAGTAGAATAACTGAACCTTTCTTCTGCTCCATAGCATTCTATTCTTTCTTTCACCCTGAAAAATATTGTGGAAAGCATTTAAAGGTAATTGCAATTATTTAGAGTGGTAATGGATTAGTTGTACTAAGAGTAGACTTCATTTAGATGTCTAAGGTTGTTCGTGTAGGGGTTAAAAGCCTAGGATTAACCACATGGATTTATGAACCTAGAGAACTTGTTTCTCTTGCTAGGTTTGTTATTTCTAGTGAGGAATAGACCTGATTTTCCAGAGCAGTTTGAGGACTTCACAAATGAAATGTATACTTAGCAAATAAATTTTTAATTAAAATAAAATGTTTAATTATATATATATATTCTTTTTAAAGAGAAAAAAGGGTCCTTGGACTGTATTTGGACTATGCCCCAGGTGCTACCTTAACACCTGAGCCACTAGGCACGCCATTTAAGCAAATTTTTAAAATAAAATTTTTTTTTCTTTAAGAAAACATGCAGTCAGGCATGAAGGTGAATAGGTAGGCAGACAGGAAGAGAGAGGAGGAAGCAGCACTTTATTTTGCTTTTATTTTAGTTGTTCATACTGGTTGTTTCCCCTGGGCCTGGAACTTGAATTCAAGGGTATGTGACTTGCTCTTCGGGAGGAGATTGACCTAACCTGTCAGCCACCAGAGCATGCCTAAAATCAAAACTTCCTTGGCGCACCCTGTTGGATCAGGCTGCTAAGGTGCAGACTGTGGAAAGCCTAAATACCCAGTTCGGTACCTAGGACTGGGGGTTAAAAAAAAAAAGGCATGTTCAGGTGGAGTTTGTTCAACACTTCCAGCCAAAAGGAAGTCCACATACATCCCAAGGACCCTGGGTCGTGTCCCAGACCAGGGAGAACAACCAAGATGTATAACTAAATAAAAATAAGTAGATAAATAAAATGCGCCTTAAAAAAAAAAAAAAAGGAAGGTAAGGAAATATCTTTTTCCAATGACGTGATCTCCCCCAACCCTTTTTCTCAAGGATTCTTCCACTGTTCTACTGCATAGGCCTTGTCATGCTACGTCAGGGCTCCACGTTGGGTGCTCCTTGCACTGCAGCTGTAGTTTAAGTGTCCCCAGAGGCGGGTGGAAAGTAGCAGTGCTGCTCTGAGTCTGTTTCGCGCGCTCATGGAGAGGGTATTCTTTTCAACATCAGCTGACACCCTGCAGCCCAGGATACATTACCCTCATTTGAGCTGCCCAGTTATTCTAGCAATCAGATCTTTCTGTCTCCTTCCTGGTGCTGGGCCTTGACACCAGCTATCATGTATTCTCTTTGCCTTGACTCCCAGACACACAATTCTTTCTTTTTTTTAAATTCGAATGACAGAATATTGGAGTTTCTTGTACATTTTACGTGACTATGACAACAGGGGAGAACATGTGAGATCAGAACTGTCCTGTCAAATCTAGGGCATGTCTTATTCCTAATATTTCAACACTTGTCCTCTGACTGTTACCTAAGATGGCAAGCATATCTGGGAAGGAGACAGGCCTGAGAGTCGTCGGAAATTCTTCTCATCTTGGCTTTAATCATTGTTTTGCAATTAACAATGGGCAAATTACTACATATGCCTTTGTCAGTTTCTGGTTCCCTTTTATTTGGAAACCTAATAATAATAATAAAAGAAGTTATTCTCAACTTACTTTCCCTCTCCTTAAAAGCTAAGTTTGAATCCTTGTGCTTGCAATATGGCATCTCTGTCCCTTGACCATGAAGGAAGGAGCACTATGAAAATAAAAGCCTTGGCACACCCTGGTGGAATGGTGGTTTGGTCAACTGTCTCTGGTCGAAGCACAGTCCACATATAGCTCAAGGACTTGGGTTCACGTCCCAGGCCAGGGAGAACAACCAAAGATGAACAACTAAATTAAAAAAAAATGCTTCTTCCTGCCTGTCGGCCTATTCACTTTATTCTTGCCTGCACCTTTACTTAGAAGAAAGAAAAGAAAAGTAAAGGCCTTAAAGATTTTGCCATTTTAATTTCTTATTTAAGAAGATGAAACAAAATATGTCTGCTTTCAAGACTGCAGTTTTTTGTTTGCTTGTTTGTTTATTTGTTTGTTTTTTATAAGGAAAGGTATAGGCAGGAATGAAGGTGGACAGAAGCAGGCAGGAAGAGAGAGAAGAAAGAAGCACTTAATTTTATTTTGTTGTTCATCTTGGTTGTTACCCCCAACCTGGCAGAGAATGGGAACCAAGTTTCCTGGGATATATATGGACTTCCGTTTTTAAAATTCAAGTCTGGATGTAACTATAGTGTTCTAATTTCTAGAAAAAATAAGAGACTTATAAACTGAAGAAAGTGATAGTGAAGATAAGATTTTCTATAAAACACTGTCTCCTTTTCTCCCCTCTATCTCTCCAATTCCTTTGATGTTGTCACCTTCCCTCCACATATCAATATCCTCCTAAATTGAGATAAAACAGTAATTAACCATTTTAGCAAAAGTACTTAGCGCTAAACAAAGATGTCGTATTTCGTCATCTTTTGGCACTGACGCATCAGGATAAAGTCCATTCAAAGTGCAGGGTTTCCCGAGGTAGGGTCCCTAAAGCTGCAGTTTCCACTTTATAGTTACTGTAGGTTTGAGGCAAGGAAAGTAGAAATTTCTTTTGATTGTTTGAATTATGCCTTTTTTTGGGGGGTGGGGGGGCAGCCTGCCCTAATTCTTCATGTCAGGCCCCTGGGGTATTTGTGCTATGCCTCGTTCTCAGTGAATGTATATTTTATACAGTGTGATGCCACTTTGAACTAAAATAGACCATATCTAGAAATCTGCTGGTGCGGTTTCCCAGAATTAAAGGATTGAAGTGGTTTGGATTACTTTTTGTCTTTTTGTTTTCTTGGGTCAATTCACAATACAGAGTTGCTAATATCTAGTTTTTATTTTAAAAAGGGGTAGAGGGGAAGACACCCGATTCAAAAAGTAGCCTCCATACCAAGACTGTTTGCCTAGAAAATGCAGACTATCTGAAAATAAAAGAAGCCTAGATATTTACCTTACAATCTCTTTTTAGCTCTGACTTTGTTTATTGGTTCCAAGATGACTTTCAGTTCAGTCCCGTGAACAGAGACCACAAATCAATTTTTAACCCCCATTCTGCTTTTTAAGTGTTTGTTGATTTTATTCCTATACAATTTTGTGGGGAGGATGGTAGAAGACTTTCATTCTCGGTTCTTTAAGATATGTGGCTAAAACTCCAAGGAAGGCATGCCCTGGTGGCCAGGCGGTCTAGAATACTCTGGGTGCAGTCCACATACTTCTAAGGTCCCCAGATTCAAGACCTGGGGCTAAAGGGGAGCAACCAATGTGAACAAATACAATAGAATAAATAGAGTGCTTCTTCTTCCTCTCACTTCCACTTGCTTTGATTCCTGCCTGCACCTTTCCTTTAAAAAATTAAAAAATAAATAAAACTCCAAGGCAAATTGCTCTCAGAGAATCTCACCTCAGTGCACCCTCGTGGCTGAAGCAGCTCAGGCCGCTCAGGTGCAGATCATGCAGTCCAAGGACACAGGTTTAAGACCTAGGGCCGGGGTTTAAAAAAAAAAAAAAAAAATCCCCAAACGCAAAGAGTCTCATTCCATAGGATATGATTCTACCAGGTTGGCCTGCCTTTAATGTCTTGGGTCTCTTTTTAATCCCCTCTTTAACCTAGGGTTCTGGCTGAGCTTATTCTATTTGCTGGATTTGGGATCAGGTCTAGAGTGAGGACTAATTCTGATGTAAATTCTTCTAGTCAGGGATTTCAAAAGCAAACAGTAAATAGAGCCAAGGGTGGAGAAACTGAGGCTTGTCAAGCTGCAGAGACTCATAATATTTTTGGCTATTCCACTGGTCTGATTCCACCTGAGCCCGCACTTATTTTTTTGGATTTGAAGTCAAAGCAAACATCATTTCAAAGTTAATTCCAGCATGCCAGCTCCAGAACACTGTAACCTTTAAAGACTGGGGATTCTAGGAGAAATATTGTAGCAGCATTCCAGAGACCCACGCATCAGACAGACATATGCATTCTTGCCTGCAGCAGAGGGTGTTGGCTTTACTCGGGAACTCGCATTCTGCAAAACTCTCCCGGCTCCCCCTTCACAGGAAGACAGTCAGACACAGACTCATCTCAATTTGAATATCACCAACAAAGGACTTGAGTTTAGTTGTGTAGGATTTAGTCACCCAGGATTGATAAATAATTTTGGAGTAATGGTTGTGAAAAAGGAAGGAGAAGTACTGGGAAAAAAAAAAACAGTGGGAGGAGCTAGAACGGAAGTATGACAGGTGGAAAGTTGACTTTTTCAACTTCCTGATGGAAAGATACTGAGAGAAGTAAAACTCTGCTTCCAAAGACCATTTTCTGGCTCCATTTGTGTATGTGTATATAATGTCATGTTGCTACCCACAAATATCTGTGTGAGTATATATACTTATATATAATACACATATACTATACATATGTACTTATAAAACATACATACTCAAATATATGCAGACCTTATATATATATACATACATACACATATCACCTTTTATCTCATATATAGTCATTATCCATCAATGTAGCATACATTTTATTTATTTATATGTTTTTAAAGAGTTTTTTTTTTTCTTTGAGTAGAAAGGTGCAGGCAGAAATGAGAGCAAGTAGGCAGAAGGGTAGAAAGAGAGAAGAGGAAGGGTTGTTTTTTTTTTTAATTTCCATTAAGTTATTCACACTGGCTGTTGCCCGCTAGACCTGGGACTTGAATTCAGGGGTATGTCGCCTGTGTCCTTCAGAGTCACTTGACTTAACTGCCTCTCCACCTGTAAGATACATTTTAAAACATATGGAATTAATCTACTTGCCTTTCATGAAGAACACAGGATGGGTAAGCAACACACTACCAAGTGACCACATTTCTAGTGGTCATTCCAGCAGTCATTTTACATTACAGAAAAGGGACAAGGCTGGGCTCTCAAGGCAACAGCTTCTCACAGATTGCTCTCCAATTTTTCGTGTCCCTGGTTTTTGGAAATCTTTTACCATCTTCCACAGGTAATTCATATTAATGGAGTCCGATTATAATTTCCATGCATGAAGCTGACATTGAAGGCCACACTTTTAAGTCAGGAGGCTAAATAGTAAATAGTAATGCTTTGTTTTGATCTAATGTGGTAGGGTTTGTCATGATCTCTCAGGCTCTTCTACATCTTTCTCTTTCCTTTTCACTATTCCACAACCAGTGTTTTCTTGCCTTCTGCCTGAGTATTTTAGCTCTCTAACCCATCTTCTTCATATTCTATTTGTTTTGAGACATCTCTCATATTTGCTCTACATATCTTTACTCCAATTCTTAACATACCACTCTTCCTATGAAGATTAATCAGACATTCAGAAAATGATATTTCTTTTTTTTTTTTAGAAATTCCCAAACCAGACACAACCTGGTGGCTCAGGTATTAAGTCTGTGGCTACAGCAGCATAGTCCACATAAAGCCCAACGTTCACAACCTGGAACCTGGGGGTGGGGATGGGTAGGGGGAGTCATCAAGTAAATAAATAAAATAAAAATGCTTCCTCCTCCTTCCTTCTCTCTGCTTGCCTGACTACTTGCCTTCATTCCTACCTGCTTCCTTTTTCTTAGAAAATACAAAAGAGAAATTTCCAAACTATAGGGAAAATAATGCTTTTCTTTGAGGAAAACAAGCAGGATATCTGTTTTACAAACAAGGAAACAGGGACATTTTAAGACCTGCTTTAGGTCATTAAGTCAATGAAAAGATGGGACTATTTTCTTAGCCTTAAATTTAGACAAGAGCTTGAAAACTAAAAACACAAATGCCTGGTTAAAATGACTTTAACTTTTCTTTCTTAACTCTTTATTGAAGTATGCAAGTTGCATATATTTTTCATTTTGCAGATTTTCAAGGGTTTTGTTAAACAGAGAAAGTTAGAAATGTGTTGGAAGTAGGGCTAATGACCTTGAGACAGTGCTAACTTTCCCACTCTTTGGAAGTCACCTTGGAGGGAAATGAATCCCTAAGAGTTCATGTTCTTCCTTTCAGTTATTTCAGAGAAGCTTGTCTGCAGTGTGTGTGAGATTATCTGTAAGCCAGTCTTTACTTCTTCTCCCCCTCATTCCCCTCCCCCACCCTCCTTCCCTCCTTCCAGATAGGTACAGGCAGGAATGAACGTAAGAGGGAAGAGAGTGGAAGAAACACTTAATTTATTTAGCTGCTCCTCTTGACTGTTCCCTGTCCCAGGATCCTTTGGATGTATGTTGATTACACTGGCCTAAGGTTGCAGCCTTAACTGCTAAGCCACCAGGGCTTGTTTAATGTTTTTAATCATTTCTGTGATTGTATAAAATAAGGTTGCCTCTAGTCTTAGTTTCACATAATTTCTCTGTGGGGCACACATCTTGTGTATAAAGGAAAGACTACAGATGAGGTAAAAATATCCTCTCTTGGTCAATGGACTAGTTGGGTCAATAACAATTGAGTTGTATGTTGTGCAGGACTCATTATTAACGTTTATAAAAAATATTGCAAGTCAGTCTCTTAAAAAAACTAGCCATATAAAACAAAATCAGAGCAAAGAACAACAGAATAATTACAAATAAATCAGTAAAATTCAGCACTTGGGAGCTGATGGAAAATGAGCTAAGAGTTGGGTGGAGTTTAGTCAATGAAGACTTTCGAGAAAAGACTTTGAAGGGCGGGCCATGGGTTTGTCAAGGATGAGATCTTTCCAGCAATAAGGTGTGAGTAATGGTAAAGGAGAATGAGCAAGACCAAATGGTAAACAGGTTATCTTGCTAAGACTGAAAAAAATTATGCTTAAAGCGTAAAAAAAAAACAACCAAAAAAACCCATGTCCAGAAAATGGTAAGGATAGTTTATGCAGAGCCTTAAATGCATATCAATCAAATTTGTGTTAACAGACCAGAGACAGTTTTAAGGGTTCTTGCACAAGGAAAATAACTTTAAGAAGCTGAGATACAGACAGGTTAGAATGAAACAAAACTCAAGAGTTAGCAAAGTAGAGGAACTGCTGCCAAATTTTCCAGGAGAGAAAAAGAATGGCTCAGTCCTGCTGCCAGCACCTGTCATTTATCTGCTGTGTGATCGTGGGCAAGTCGTTGAATTTCTGCCTGCCTGTTTTCTCCTCTGTAAAACGGATATGATGGTGTTCTCCTCAGAGCCGGTGAGAGGATTAAATGAATTATAAGGTGAAAAAGTGTTTAGTAAGCCCTTAATACATTTCATTAATTATTAGATTATTAATATGTTATCAAAAATTTCAAAGGAAAGGTACAGGCAGGAATAAAGGTGAATAGAGGCAGCAGGGAGAGAAAAGAAAAAGAAACATTTATTTTATTTAGTTGTTCATCTTGGTGGTTCCCATGAGCCCCAAGATGTGAATCTGTGAACCCTGGACCTTGGGATGTATGCGGACTGTGCCCAAATACTACTCTACCAGGGTAAAACACTTCATTTACTCTTATTTAATTGTTCACATTAGTCATTCCCCCAGCCCTGGGTCTTGAACCCAGGACCTTGGAATGTATGGGGACTGTGCCCAAGGTGTACTAGACTGCTAGGGCACCAGGGCACACTCATTATTACTATTTCTCAAGGAAATATGCAAGGAGGAATGAAGGCAAGAAGGCAGGCAGAAGAGAAAGGAGAAAGCAGCATTTCATTTATTTTTATTTTATTTGTACATTTTGGCTGTTCTCTCCAGGCCCAAGCCATGAACCCAGGTCCTTGGGATGCATATGGACTGTGCTTGACCAGAGGTGCAGAACTAACTACTACTCTTCCAGGTGCACCCAAAGTATTATTTCTATTACCAAGAAGCCATCATAGAAATGCAAATCCATATTAAGAAAAGTCTGTATCTCACATCTGAGTTTGAAAAGCTTCCAGTTTTTCCAACTGTGCTGAAAGATGTGTATGATTCAGTGGTGTCCAAGATTATGCTTGCTGCCCAATACAATACCTGCTAGCTGTATGTGACTATCGGGCACCTACAATGTGACTAGTGTGAATCAAAATGTGCTGTAAAAGTAAAACACACCCAGGATTTCAAAGATTTACTATGGAAATAAAAAAAGATAAAATCTCAATATTCTTTATATTGATATATGTTGAAATGATGTGGCTACTGGAAAATTTCAAGTTACTTAGTTGGTTCACAATATATTTTTATTGGAGATGGCTGACCTAGTATAACATTCAGCACTTAGTTTTGGAAATTAAGAAATTCTACATGAACAGGTTCTATAAAGAACTGAGATTATGGACACATCTTCTTGCCCTTAATACTTTTGTTTATATACCTCCATTTGCGAGATATCTATCTACAAAACTGTCACAGCTAGTTTACCATTAAAAAGGTCACAACTGTCAAAACGTCTTTTGTTTTTTGTTTTAAAGTGGAGAAAAGATGAAATATGTTATTTTGAACATTAAGTCATGGAGATATAAATATTCCTAACTTTTGAAATGAGTTCCTCAGTGGTCTAAATCGCATTGGTTTTTAGTAATCTGGATTATTAAGGTTTTCTGATAACATGTTTGAAATCATTCCCTGAAGTTGCTACTCGAAATAATAGGAATAATAGCGGCCTAAGAGCCTCCGGTTAGGGCTTTCCATTGATAGGGAGGTAAAAATCCACTTTGGGTTTTGTCCGGAGTATTTTAACATTTTACTGTGAACCAATCAACTGTCAAGGTTTCAAGGTGTGGAGGCAGTTCTCGGGGCCTCTCACGCCTTTCCCTCTGCTTTTCGAATCCTTTCCAGCTCCTTCCGGCTGGAGGGCGGGCGGCTCTCCCCAGCGACGCGGACAGGTGCAGCGCGGGGATCCGCCTTCCGTGCCCCGCAGCAAAGCCGCCTGGCCGGCCGCGCCCTCGCCGCTCCGCCCCCTGCCCCGGCGCGCGCGCCCGCCGGCGGGGGCGCGCCCGGCCGGCGGGGCCGCGCACGCAGCTGCCGCCGCCACCGCCCCCTCCCTCCCTCCCTCCCTCCTTCCCTCCCTCCCTGCTGGCCCTCCTCCCCTTCCCTCCCCTCCGCCCCCTTACCCGTAGGCAGCCCGCCCGCCCGCACAGCTTCCCTCCCGGCCCCGGGCGCTCGGGCTGGGTCTCTCCCCCGCCCCCCCAGACTCCCCGGGTCGCTCTCTTCAGGCGGTCGCCCGCGCTCGGTGGATGTGGCTGGCAGCCGCCGCCCCCTCCCTTGCTCGCCGCCTGCTCTTCCTCGGCCCTCCGCCTCCTCCCCTCCTCCATCTCCTCCTCAGCCGCTCCTCTCGCTGCCGCCGCCGCCGCCTCCACAGCCTGGGCCTCGCCGCGATGCCGGAGAAGAGGCCCTTCGAGCGGCTGCCTGCCGATGTCTCCCCTATCAACTACAGCCTTTGCCTCAAGCCCGACTTGCTGGACTTCACCTTCGAGGGCAAGCTGGAGGCCGCCGCCCAGGTACGGCGACCCCTGGGCGCCGGGGCGAGCTGCCGGGAAAGCTGTTAGGCCGCGCCCGCGGGCTGGGCTGGGGGCCCGGCCGGGCGGGCGGGCGGGCGGGCGGGCAGGCAGGCCTGGGCGCTGCGGGCCTGGGGCTAGGGGGGACGGCTCCGGGTCGGGCGCGCCCCTCTCGGGCGGCCGCGGGGCGTCCTGGCCAGCGTGCTCTGCCCTGCTGGGCTGGAGCCCCGGCCGCGCCGCCGGAGCGCCCATAGCCGGCGGGCCCGGCCCGTGAGCCTCTCCGGGGCGCGCACACCTGGTTGGGGGTTCGCCCGCACCCGGGTCCTGCCGGGCTTGGTAATGGTCTGGAAGAGGCTGGAGGGTGTTGGGGAAGGCCAGAGGGGTCCACGGACGGAGTCTACGCTCTGTTTCATCTTCCTGACTCAGTTCTTTTCTGTGGCTCTCCCTACGCCCCACGGAGGACACATTGGAAGGGGCGGTCATTTGGGACTCAGGCCACCGTACCTTAGCGAGGAGGGGAGATTCTAGAAGGGGGAGAGGGTGAGAAGGAGAATGTTAATCCCAGGCAACCTTGCTGAGTTCTCCCCGCCTGCTCCGGCCCAGGGGCTGGGTTTCTAAGACGATCCGCCTCCTCCCCCCCTTCCACTTCCCCTCAAGTGACAGTGCAGCGGTGACTTTGTTCTCTCCTAACCTCTAGAGAAGCTGGAGGAGGACCCCCGTCTCTGCTTTTCCTCCTTTGCGGCTTCGTGTCTTTGAAGCAGGTGGATTTATTGCTACAGCGATGGTTGCTTAGCAGTATACCCTCCTGAAAGAAGCTATTAGTTTTGGCATACCACTGGCGAAAATATTCCATTACTCTTCATTGCAGTTTTTGGTGAATCATGCTCCCCTCCTCCCCCGCAGCATTATTTGAAGTATTGTTTGATTTTGGAGATCATTAGTATTGATGTCCTACAAAGGTCTTGAACAATAGACATTATGATCATTGTTATGTGAAGTCTGTAATGAAAAGTAGCAACCGTTTAGTAGTTATCTTAAAAAGAAGGATGGTAAATATATTTTGTTTCATTTCTTTTCTGACTGCAATCAGGGGAAAGATACAGTAGGCCTCAACCTTAAAGAGCAGGGTGTATATAACAGCGTAATGAAAGAAATGTAGACTAATGTTTGAATTAATTGAAAGTTGGTATTTATCTCTGAAAGCCACGAGTGCTCAAATTGAAAATCTAAATGTATAGGATTAACAAGTGTACTGGCAGATTTGGGGCACTTGTGTGAAAGCATAGGATCTGACTGCATTGAAAGGCAAAACTTACCACTGTGAAAGTCAGGTGATTTAAAATGTTTCCATTAAGAATGTGTATCAGAATGAATGCATGCTGGGTCGAAATTAGGATTTGAGAGGGTTATTTGGCAGACTGTGTTTGCTTAAGCCAAGTGACTAGAGTGTTTGATATATATTGGCAGGGTGCTGATGGGAGGGATTGTAAACAGGAGAGTGTCTTGTGACTTGGCAAACCTTCGGAGAGAGGACCTGACAATGAATGAGTTTGCATTATATGAAAAAACTAACATTAAAACAAGTCTTTTGTTTCTTTGCCCCATTAGTTGGTATAATGGGTTGATAATTTTGAGACATACATATTTAGGGAAATATTTCAGAAGAAGATAGTCAATAAAGCTTTTTAAAAGATTGTTTATTAAGAAGAACAGCTATATTTAAGTGTGAGCATAGAAGAATAAGTGGTGACATGCTTTTCCTTACCCCTTTCCTTCTTGGTATTCTAAAGAGATGAGAAATAAGGGGAAGACTAATTTGGGTCCTTCAAAGGAGCACATGGTAAATGTACTAGATTTTAGCAGGAACTTGTTAATTTGATGCAAGGAAATAGTGACTCTTCTTTAGCAACAACTTTTTAAAGCAGTTCTTTGCAGAAATTCTTTTTAGGCTAGGTGGCAAGTAAATGGAAGATAACACGATAGTGAATTCTAAACAACTTATTAATGGATAGTTGAACTTTTTAATTGTTTGCATTGCCACCTTTGAAAGTGTAAGAGAGGAGTTAATCTTCGTAAAAAGTTAAAAGCAGTAAAATATATACAGTAGTAAATGTAAATATAAATAGTAAAATATATAATATATTAAATATTTTATATATATAGATACAGACACATATGATGAAATTGTTTTGAAATCCATGGATTGGAGCATTAAGTTTAAATTGTGTTATTAGCTGGTATCTTACTATAGAAATCTAAAAATGTGGAAAAAGTCTTAATCTCTAGAAACCTAGATTTTTAACTGGTATTGGGTCAGATTCCTAAGAGTTGGAATCACATTACACAAACTATGCAAGTTGCTTGGTTGCTTTAGTTGCAGAATTTTATGATAAGCCCAGAGTATTTGTACAGGTTACATATTAGAAGCTTAGTGGATTTTTAACCTGGCCTGGGGCATGGACTTCTGGGGAAAGCTGAAGAAATTGGTCAATGTGCACTGATTTAAGAAGTAGTTGTTTACAAAGTGAGTGGTCTAATTCAACAGGTTTTGAAGATGTGTTATCATGGGTCTAGAGAAATGGGACATTCCCTTTCTCCTTTTACATTAGGATATTTGAGAGCAACTGATTTTTGTAGCTATTTCAGATTTGGACTTTCTTGCTTTGTAGATAATTAAAATATAGACTACAAGTTTACATGAATGGCTACAATTCCTGGTTTTGAGTGAATAGTGATTTATACGGTAATTGGACTTTCTGTTAAGAAAATACTTTACGTGTGCCAAAGAAATTAACTTCATCCTTCAAGGCCAGAAGTCAGGCTATACTAGACAATCCCTGGCCTTCACCAACAAAATATTCATGTTGATGTGACTAAATTGGCACCTAGAGTAAAATTACAGATACAGTAGTTTGTTTGGCAAGCTAAACATTTGGCATATTATTGCATATTATTGTCAAACCTCGTGTTAACAGAATTTTCTGCCCATATTTTGTATATTTTCTATGTAGTTATTTTAGTAGTTTTATTATTTTAAAATGATAGAATTAATCATTTGTCAAACATTTGCTAAATTACTAAGTGGTCTTAAGAAATTAAATTGGGATGCATCCTGGTGGAGTAAGTTTGATCAGCCACCTTTGGTGAGTGCATTGTACATGCATCCCAAAGACCTGGGTTTGCCTTCATTCCTAACTGTACCTTTCCTTTAAAAAAAGACAAAAGAAAGAACTTACATTGGAAAAGAGTGGTGATAAGAGCATGAATTTGTTTAGATTTTCTGTTCTCTTTCTTGATAAGTATCTATGAGAAAACACCTAAGTATAGGAGACTTTGATATATTAAGCTTTATTTAACATCATGGGATAGTGAGTTCTGCAGTGAGTTTTCCTTTGAGGCACTTAGACTTTAAAAAATACTGATTGATTAGGGTGCAAGTATTCCTAATGTCTATTACCTTTTAAAACTGTAATTCTTCATAATCTAGGTTTGTTTCTTTTTTAAAAATACTAGACATTATTCTGAACACTTATCATTGATATTTAAAACCCTAGATACAAAAACTATACCCAAAACTGTGTACTATATTTTATTAATTTCACATTCTTTAAAGCTTGTTTTTATTACTCTCAAGTTATTATTTCTTTCTGCTTATTGTGTCTTGTCACTGTCTGCTATTCAGTTTCTTCCCTCTTCTGTTTTACTGAACTTGATCTGAAGAAGTAACCAAATAGGCAGCTTATTTGAGCTTAAAAAGACATTTCTAAATGAGGGTTTAATGGATTTTCTTTTGAGTAAAGAGTATGTACTATATTGTATGGACTTTGTATCATCTATTGTAACTTTTCGTTCAAGCTTTATTTTCTTTTTTAACTTCCTGGTTCTGGAAAATGGTATTGTCCAATACAACCAGGATAAATATGGTCTTGAGTGGTAAACTATCTATGAAATATCTCTGAACTTTGCTACATAAATGAGCTTCTTGTTATTGTAAAGTAAATCTTATTCTAATCTGTGAGTGAGTCATTAGCAAAGCACTGAGTCTTCTGATAGCTGTTTTGTTCTAAGACGTTGGTGATTCCCATTTTGAACACCATACAAGTGTGTAGTTCTCAGTTTTTTTGCCACTTGTAATTGCTTTAAAATTTTATTTTAACCAGGAAATATTTCAGAAATTCAGAAAAGTAACCAGCAACCCACATTTAGCAGATATTAAAGTTTTGCCCCTTTTGCTTAAGATTACATGATGTTTTTTGGGAAATAAAATGTCATAGACACCACTAAAGTCCATTTCTATCTCTTCCTAATTAATCTCACTTCCACCCCCAGAAGTTACCCAAAGGTAACTTCTCTTTTTTGGTAGTTGAATGTTACTCCTATGTACAGTTTTAAATTTTTATTGCATATGTAAAAAGCAATAAACAATAAATAGCAGTGTTCTGTATGTTAGCATTTATTCTCTAATGTTATATGTTTTAGTTTCTCCAGCTTGTTCTTTCCTTTGTCTGCTTTTTCCAAAAAGTTGGCTCAGTTTGAGTTTGCTAATTATTTGCTCCTTGTTGTTTTCAGAAATTATAGTCCTATTCCATAAATGCAACAGTCATTACAAAATTTAACAATAAAATCACTTTTTAAGCAAGTGATTCAGGCTTCAGAGACTGACGTATATTTGGAATCGTCAACCTGGATATTTCTGTTTACTAAAAATCTCGAGACTGGCAATCAGAAATAAACCTTGAATCTTACTGCAGCACATGTAAGGTGTATTCCTGAGTGAGTGTTGTAAGGACTCATTTAGGAAAAAGAAATTGTCTCAGATTGCTGCCTTCCTAGCTCATAGGAAACTTCCATTGTAAAATTGTTATCTGTGGTCAAGCTGCCTGTCTCTTCACTTGAGCTTTTACCTAGCTTTTGGTTCAGTTGAAGTGAGGTTGCCTTGGACTCCAAGAAGCCTTAACCCAGGGTCTGAAGCAAAGAAAGGATGCAATAACATTCTGTTTTTTAAATAGCATCAAATGGAAGAGTTAAAAAAACAAGCTTGTTATCAATACAATTTATATGTCAACTTTAACATTTTGCTTCTATTTTAAGCTTGGAAACTGAAGATCTTTTTTTTAACCCTTGGTCCTGGGCCTCGAACCCAAGTCTGTGTGGACTTTTTATGAGCTGCACCTAAGCTTCTTTAGCCCCCTGAACCACAGAGGTGTGCTGAAGATTGAAAATCTTAATGCCAAAATTCCTTTGAATTATTGCCTGTATTTTTGATGGTGGAACACGCAGTAGTATAACATGACGGGGTTAACATATGAGAAATTACACACTGAATATTCAGGTCATTGCTATTGTTGGAAAAGTATCAAAAAAAGAGCAGTGTTATAGTGTGATAGTCAAGCACATACCCTTAAATCCATGAGGATTATTTTGGATTACTGTAGTAGTACATGTTCTCTGATAACCACAATGCTATATAAAACAACAGAGAGTTCTTTAAGGAATTATGTAAATCTGATCAGGCTCTTTTTATACCTTTAGGTGAATTTTGTTGATAGAATAACAGCTTTATGAATAGAGCACATTCACCCTTGGTCTCTCTATGTCTTAATAATAATTATATCTATTAAGTGGTTATACTGTATCAAGTAGTAAGTGCTAAAACAAATACTTTCTATGGACTATCCTATCATGTTCAAAATGTATCTCTGAGACTATATATTGTTTGATTTTTAAAATTTGAATGAAGTTCTGTTGTTAAGATAAAAATTTTTTTTTTAAAGGAAAGATGCAGTCAGGGATGAAGGCAAGCAGGCAGGTAGGCAGGAAGAGAGAGGGGGAAGAAACACTTTATTTTTATTTAGGTGTACATCTTGGTGGTTCTCCCAAACCCAGAACATGAACCTGGGTCCTTGGGAATATGTGTGTGTATATTTATATTTATATTTATTTTATTCAGTGTTCATCATTGGTTGTTTTCTTGGCCCCCAGTCTTGAACTGGGGACCTTGGAATGTATGTGGCCTGCACCTAGTGTAAACCACTACCCATAAGGGCACACCTGAGATGGTAGATTTTATCTGCTAAGTCACCAGCATGCTCCATGATAAGTTTTTTTGTTGCTTTGGTTCTTCCATCCCACCCTTCCAGAAATGGCAATATCCTGAAAAAAAAAAATTAGTAGCTATTTGATAAGAAGCTTAATTAATTGGTATAAACAGTTGGGATTTCCCCAAACACAGGATGAATTAGAATGTACTTTTAACTGGATGTTGTGCTCTCTGCCTTTCACTTTTCCTCAGAATGTTACAGTAGTGTGACATACGTCATTTGGCATATGTAGTGTTGTAGAGGTATCTTGACATTGGTAATGAACTACTTGACTACTGTTAAATTCACTGTAGGTATTGGTGGATGAAAATACAGTTGCCTCGATAAAAATTAAGACCATAACTAAACGATTGCTATTCTATTGGCTAAAGCTTCAAATTCTTGAAGGTTTTTGTTCATTTTATTCAGTGTACATAATTTTAGAACATACCTGAGTAAGTGCTTCATTTCTTTGTTTCTGAGTTGGTTTTTGAAGTCTGTTTATGAATAGATAGAGTTTTTTTCATTTTGTTCAAAGATAGCGCTGTAAACGGCCAGTTGGGACAAAGATTTTAGTGCTGTTTAGGTAGGTTTTAGTGAAATAAACTATGAAGGAATATTACTACTTACAAAATAAACAAACCATTAAATTATACTTTGGGGGGGGTGTGCCCTGTGACTCACATGTCTATGGCTGAGACACTGGCATGAGGACCATGTAAAGCCCAAGGACCCAGGTTTGTCACCTGGGTCCAGGTTGAAGAACCAAAATAAAGAAATAGATGCTTATTTCTTCTCTCTCTTTCCTCCTTTCTTCAAAATGCTTCTTTCTCCTCTCCCTTCTGAACTTTCTGAAACTACTATTACTACTACTAATAAATGATATTTTTAGTTTAGAAACAGGAAAATTTATGAGGATTATTTTAAGCAAGCCAAAGTAGCTCACTTAATGTGTTAGATTTTATTTATAGTTTGTTATAGGGTTAATAACATGCTAGTTAAAATACAGACCAGGTAGTTTTAGTTTAAAATTAATCATGTTTACGTATTGGTTATTAATAAAAATATTTCTAGGTATAAGTTGTTTTTTTTTTCTTCTTCTTAGTACAGATATCATATTCTCCTAGGTCCTTACCTAGTTCTGTGATTGGTTCTGTGATTTAAAGGCACTATTGATCTAATCACATGTTTTGTTTGGTCTACCTGGTAGTTTTAAATTTTTGAGCTGGTTGCTGTCAATTAAGAGTTGGGAAATTGCACATGAAATCTAAATTTGTAGGCTTTTTTTAGGTTAGAAAGTCTGTCAACACTTAAGTCCACTTTTCAGTATAGCAATAATTGGTTGACTCCAAGAAATAGCTACTTTCCCCTTCCTTTATGGGATTATGCATCGCCTTCACCTGGTCTACTACATTTACCTGTGTGGCTAGGTATCTGTATTTTTGTTATTTTAGATTTAGACCATCCATATGTCTGAAAATAAATTTGAAGTCTTGTTTACTGCAACAATATATAAAAATAAGATTACCACCAAATTGAAAAAAGGGCATGGGTTATGAATGAGCAATTTTTAGAGGAAAAATTTCATGGCAGAAAAGATGCTTAGTAACCAATGTTATTAGTAATCAAGGAATTATAATGAAAACAACTGTAGGATACCATTTAATATTCAACAGATTGTCCAACAGTTTAAAGTTTTTAGGAGGATGCTGAAAGTGGGATTTCTTTTTTCTTTGCTCATGGGTGTGTTAATTGAAACAACTCTGGAGGGTAATTTGGCAATTCTTGGTTAAAAAAAAAAAAAAAAAGTGGGCCAATATGTTTATTTTTATTTATTTTTTAAAAGGAAAGGTACAAGCAGAAATGAAGGTGAGTAGGCAAGCAAGTAGGAAGAAAATGGTGGCAGAAAATTTATTTTATATTGTTTTTATTTAGTGTTCATCTTGGTTGTTCTTCCTGGCCCCAGGATGTGAACCTGGGTCCTTGGGATGTGTGTTGCCTGTACTCTAGCAGAGGTGGTAGATCTAACCCACAAGGGCACATCCAAGATATTTATTATAGTACTATTTTAAATAATGAGAAAGTTGAAATAAACTAACTTCCTTAAGGAAGAAAAAGTGTAAATGTGGTAGTACTTCTATGTCAAAGCTGAATTTTGTCTATCTCAGCATTTCCCCATCTCAAAACTATGTTATATGAAAAGAGCAGGTTGCACAGGTTATACACACTGATACTATTTGTGTAAAATTAAAAACATTGTTTAATAATCTTTATGTAGCAAAAGTGCTTAACATATGTGACAAACCTAGGGAAGGAGGAAGAGAGGAAGGGACTTTTCTT
The DNA here is from genome assembly GCA_004363575.1 of Solenodon paradoxus. Classification (NCBI taxonomy): domain Eukaryota; kingdom Metazoa; phylum Chordata; class Mammalia; order Eulipotyphla; family Solenodontidae; genus Solenodon; species Solenodon paradoxus. The sequence continues at coordinate 120,980 of RJWH01002442.1, read as the reverse complement.
ATATTTACGTACATTTTTGTATATGAAGAAGTAAAAGAACGTCTTAAAAATTTGTTTAATCTCTGCACTTCCTGATGACCTAGTAGTGTAATATATACCCTGGGTGCAGTCCATATACATCCCAAGGTCCAGAGTTCAAGATCCAGGGCCAGGGGGAGCAACCACTGTGATCAACTAAATAAAAAAAAGTGCTTCTTTCTTATCACTCTCATCCTTCTTGCCTGAACCTTTTCTTTAAAATTCTTTTTTATTTGAACCAGATGTTGAGTCATTAGTGTCTGTTACATCTGAAATATTTCTTTGAAAAAAGAAAAAAAGGATTTTATGAAGTTTCGGCATAGTGTAATATCAGCTTTCTTCCTCTATTTTTATGGAAAGTCTCATCCTCTGTTAGATGTGTAGGTTAAAATGCACAATAGAATATATAAGAAGTGTTTCATAGTTAGAATTTTGTCAAAATTAGAAAAATTAAGATGTTTAAAATCAAGGTTTAAGTAGAAAAAATAGCTTTTTAAAACTCATTTAAATTCTGTGAAATATTTAAATATTTTTGCTTGTAATATAATTTGGAAAGGATAAGTTACTTTGAATTTACTTAAAATTATGCATTTCTATCACTCATGCATAAATGCTCAGACTTGGTTTTAGTGATGTCTTTGTTTTAAAAATTGTCTGTGATATACATTAGGCCGAGATGAAGATGTACATATTATCAATCTAATCTATTTCTGACACTGCCGATTTTTCTTTTTCTCTTAGGTGAGGCAAGCAACCAATCAAATTGTGATGAATTGTGCTGATATCGACATTATTACAGCTTCATATGTGCCAGAGGGAGATGAAGGTAAGAACTTGTTCCATTTTAATTTGTGGTTTCTGTGTGTGATAAATACTTGTGCATGCTTGTGTGTGTGTCTGCATGTGTGTGTGTGTAATATATATATATTTTTTCAGGTTAAGATATTAATGTTTGTTACTTTAGAAATAGGAGAATTCTTTAGATGTTTATGGAAGAATATTTGAATTGCATAATGTAACTACTATGAAATAAAGCGTCACACTTTTAATTCTACTTCAAATATTAATTTATTTTGTGACCCTAGGCAAATTATATATATATACATATATATATATGTATATATATATTAGGAAAGGCATAGGAAGGAATAAAGGTGAGTAGGCAGGCAGATAGGAAGAGAGAGGAGGAAGAAATATTTTATTTCATTTTTATTTAGTTATTTGCACTGTTTATTTCCCCTTGGACCTCGGATTTGAACCCAGGGGTATGTGGCCTGGGTTCCTTCAGGGGCGATTGATCCAACCACTGCTCCATGAGGGTACACCCAGCAAGTCACATTTTCATAAGTGTAAAATAAATATAATGTATATAGAGCACATGAGGTATTTTGAAAATTTAGTGTTTTGAGCATGAAAAGTTTATCAAGGGAACTTTGTTCTTAAGTGGTTTTCTTAAAGTTTATTTTCCTCTTGAACTACAGATTAAAATTGAAATAATTCTTATTCATAATCTTGAAAATATTTGCTTTATGAGATTGAATGTGAACGTTATAAGCTAGATGATGGAATTTAAAGAAGAATATTTAAAAAGAAACATGATATAGAATGAGTAGGGATTCAGTTAGCATCTTTAAAATGAGAATTATTTTAGATCTTAAGATTATAATAAGTATTAAATTGAATAATCAGTTTTAGCCTGAAATTTTATTGCTCCACAGGCTAGCTGTATTTTAAAATATTACCAAGTTTGGCATAAACTTATAAATATATTAATATTGGAGCTGAATTGCTCTTCACTTTTGACTTCACCTTGACATTTTTTATCTAAATGGTTTATTGGTTAGTCTCTACAACTTTGATGTAAATAAGTTAGAAATTTTATCTTTTAGTTTATATTTTGTATTGCTATTTTCTTCACATTCTTAAAAGAAGCAAACAACATTTTAAAGACTGGCAATACTTATTTAATTAATTTTTCTTAAATGCTTATCCATAAAAGAAAAAAATGTTGGTATTGAGCATTTTATTGCCAAGAAGTACTTAAGAGCAATTGATTTTAAATGGGATCAAAGTGCTGTATTTTTTTCCTTTTTTTAAAGCAAAGGTGTGGGCAGGAATGAAAGCAAGTAGGCATCAGGCAGCAAGAGAGAGGAGGAAGAGTCATTTATTTTATTTAGCTGTTCATCTTGGTTGTCCCCCCAGCCTCACCCCTGCCGTAGGTCTCAAAACTGGGTCCTTGGGAAGTATGTGGACTACATCCTGTGGCCTTATCTGCTGGGACACCAGGGCATACCTGCAATTTTTAACTGAAGGAACAGATCCTTCAAATGAACTTTAAACAGGTGCCAGCTTTTTAAAAAATTGATAAATGAAAGCAATTATTCAGTTTCTTTAACTGTGAAGATAAATGGAGGCACCTTAGCCAAGCATATCAAAGTAAGTTTTTTTGTTGTAGTTAGGGAACATTTAAATTCAGTGTAGGGTTTTAAAATGGTGTCCACTGTAGGTAGAGCTAGTAAAATAAATGTGCACCCTCCAGCTGGCATGATTTCGGTTCAGATTTGTTTTTCATCTTCCTCTATTAAAAGGCTAGGAGAGAACTCAGAGAATGTAAATGTTTCAAATATGCAGAACTAAATAGTGCTAAACTCTTAATGATCTGTATCTCAAGGGAAGCAGTGTTCGTGTTCTCACTCAGAGAGTTAGGAGAGAAATGAAAACATAGGATGTGAAGAAGTTTTGGAGAGAGCTTCAGATAAACAATACATTTTTAGGATATGTAAAGTATTTTCTTCAGAACTAGTTAAGGTATATTTCTCACTCTTCTACAGTAGCAGGAAAAAACTGGAGTTATATGTAAACCCATTTAATTTTAAAGTATACAAGAATGAGAAGTTCTATTAATTTGGTATTTTATTTTTGATCAGGAACAGGAATAGATTTGGCTTTCCAAGTATATATAGTGCTTAATTTTGCCCTTGACATAGTAACATTTCTTGATTTTTACCTTATTGGAGAGTCTTAATATGTTTTTCTTTAGAAACTAGTGGTTACACATTTGATTGCTAACTGCTTTCAGTGTTGTATCCTCTTAGCAGGGGAATAAATGAATTAATAGGAGAGATACCATTTTTTAACCCAACTAATCTCTTCTAATACCTGTTAATACTTATGATTGCCTTCTGCAAGATGGATTTATGTATCTGTAGCCATGAAATTTTAGTGCTTTAAGGTAGAAAATTATTGAAGGCAAGAAATTGTTGCTTGTCTAAGTTTTTAATTGATGAAAAAGGCCATCTTGTGAAATGTGCAATAATCCAGAAAAACCTACTGGCATGTGTCTGTTTAAACTCAGGCACTGTCCTTTAAACAGATATCATTTACTTTAAAACCTATTTGAGATTTACTTTGTAATATATAAAGATGTGAGAAATCAGTAAGAAAAACGGCTGAAAACTGTTTTTTTACTGTTCTGCACTTCAAGGGTTGGTGAAATCACTAGCACTTAAGCCAGTGCAAGGAATGCACCTCCCTACACAGTGCAGGGATTAGTAATGTCATCAGCTTCTGCAAGAGAAATACGAAAATTTTGAGTGCCTGAACTCAGGTCCTGACAGGTAAAAAGTCTTTTAATTTATCATTAATAGATGGTGTGGGCATAGCCACATAGAGAATAATCACTTGAAAGTTTTGTACCAACTTTTACCTTGGATTATTGTACCTCTGTCAGGTATATAGTTGTAGAAATAGCTATGTAAGAAAAAGTTTCTACTGGTTAACAGAATACTTCATACAAAGTTCTAATACATCGCTTAAGCTCTGTCAGCATTACTTTGGTTTATCTGTTATGGCATGTAAATTTTAACACATTCATTCTTGAAGCTGAATTGTACTTTTCATTGTGTGCATTATGTTCACATGTGTGGTTTAATATATAGATGTACCTGCTTATTCAGAAATACTGCCAAATATTAATAATTTCAGAGCAAAGCTTTTAACTTGAAAAAAATAAATGATTCCTTATACTTGACCATAAGCCTTTATCCAATTATTAGTAATATATATTCTATCATTCAATTATGTGTGGATCAGGAATAAGATTAATAAACCACCATCTGTGCAAAAGAGTTATGTTATCATTCTGAAAAAATATGTACATGACTGAGTTACAACCTTCCAATCAAAGAGATTGAAAGAGGAGGAAAAATACCCTTTTCTAAAACCAGATATATTGCAATGCAATTTAGAATGTTATACGGGAATTTTAGATGAAAGGAGTCCAAGTATAAGTTTTGTTAAAGAAATAATGATACATGGTAGGGGCCTTACACCAAAGTTACTGTTTGGATTCAGCTAGTAGCAAACATGAATGAAGTGCGTTGGCTGCAGGAAAAATTAGTGATGGGACAGACATTGAACTGAAAAGTGCATGATTCGCATGAATACATTCAAATTACAAAAACAACTTTTCTTGTCAAACAGAACATTTTTGTGTGTTCTGTTAGAATTCTGTTCTGAATTTGCAACTTCTGAAGAGGAATTCCAGGGAATTGTGGTGTGATTCCCATATTCTTTATCCCTTGGACAGGAAGATAAGACTTGAGCATAGTTGTCTCACTAAAGAGAGGATAAACCATTGTGAGATTCTTGAGGTTCATAACTGAAATTGATATAATGTATAATATATTACTATTAAAGTTAATATTAATGTGTTAAGCAAATTGCTTTAGTTTGAATTATATGCTCCAGTGGCATATACCTTTAAAAGATTGAGACTCTATCATGCAATCTCTTTTTTGGTAGCTTTTAGAAGTTTTCCAGTATTAAAATGGCTTTATTTCTGAGATCTTGTTTTCATTTTTTTTTCCCTAGATTATTTGCTATTCTTGAGTTTATTGAATTTTGGGAATTTTTGAACATATTGAATTTTGGGAATTTTTGAACACAAATGTATTATGTGCTGTTACTCTTCTGAAGAATGGGTAATTTATGGATAAGTTAACGTATACCAGGGTACATCGAGGAACCAAATGTCTTCCCAAATTCTTTGGTAACTTTCAGGGCATCCTATTTTCTGAATTAAACAGTGATTTTTTTATTTTAATTAAAATGTTAAGACCAGTTTTAAGTTCAAAGCAAAATTGAGTAGATTTTGAGTAGAGAATTGAGCAGAGAAAAGCACTCTTTTCTCCGTATTCTCTGTCATTGCACGTGCAGCGTACCCCCGCCTCTGGCACCCTGAACCAGAGTGGTGTCACAATGCATTGGCCTCCCAGAGTTCTTAGTTTACGTTAGTTCACTCTTGCTCTGGCTTCTGAGAACCACATAATGACATGTATCCATTTAATACCCTAAAAATCCTCTTTGTTCCACCTATTCCTCTCTCCACAGTCCCTGGCAACCACTCTTCTTTTTTTTTTTTTTTTTTTTACTGTTTCCGTAGTTTTGCCTCTTACAGATTTTCATTAAGTTAGAATCATACAGTGTGTAGCCTTTTCAGATTGGCTTCTTTCACTTAATAATATGCATTTAAGTTTTTTTTTTTTCCATATCTTTTCATGACTTGACAGCTCATTTCTTTTTAGCCCTGAATATATTCCCATTGTTTGTTAGTACCACAGTTCATACATCCATTTACCTCTTGAAGGACTTGGTTATTTCCAAGTTTTGGCATTTATAAATTAAGATGCTATATAGACATTCACATGTAGGCTTTTGTATGGACATAGCTTTTCAACTCAGTTGGGTAAATACCTAGAAATATGATTGCTGTATCTTATGGTAGGACTGTTTAGCTTTTTAAGAAATAGCCAAACTCTTGTCCAAAATGGCAGTATCATTTTGCATTCTCACTAGCGGTAAGTGAGAGTTTCTGTTGTTCCACGTGCTCCCCAGCATTTGATGATGTCAGTGTTTTGGATTTTGATCTCTTAAATAGATGTATAATATTATTATCTTGTTTTAATTTGCAGTTCCCTAGTGACATCTGATGTTGAAATTTTCATACTTTTGCCATCTGTATATCCTCTTTGGTGAGGTGTCTGTTTATATCTTTTGTCCAGTGTTAATTGAATTATTCTTCCTTTCATTATTTAAAGAATTCTTTGTTTAATTTGGATAAAACTCCATATCAAGTGTGTCTTTCATAAATATTTTCTCCAATTCTGGCTTGCCTTCTCATTTTTCAACACTGTCTTTCTCAAAGCAGAAATTTTAAATTTTAACGAGGTCCAGATTATCTTTTATTTCTTTTGTGGATTGTACCTTTCTTATTGTACTAAAGTTATCACTGTGCCCAAGGCCAACTAGTGTACCTACTATGTTATTTTATTGGAAATTTATGGTTTCATGTTTTACATTTAAGTCTGTGATCCATTTTGAATTTATTTTTTTAAAAGGTGTAAGGTCTGTTTTTTATTAGCTTCCTTTACATGTGGGTGTCCTGTTGTTCCATTATCATATGTTAAAAAGATAGTTCCATTGTACTGTTTTTGCTCCTTTGTCAAAAATCAGTTGACTGTATTTTGTATGGGTTGATTTCCAGGGTCTCTATTTTGTTCCATTGATCTCTGTGTCTGTGTTTTGACCAGTAGTACTCTCTTGATTACTGTTGCTATAGTAAGTCTTGATGTCAGGTAATGTTAGCCTTCTGACTTCGTTCTCCTTCAATACTGAGTTGACTATTCTGGATTGTTTGCATCTCCATGTAAACTTTATAATCAGTTTTTCGTTATCCACAAAATTACTTTCTGGGATTGATTGGTATTGGTATTGAATCTATAGATTAAGTTAGGGGCAGAATTGATTATCTTGACAATACCAAGTCTTCCTACTCTTGAGTATGGAATATCTCCATTTAATTAATTCCTCTTTGATATTCTTCCTCAGAGTTTTGTAGTTTATGGATCTTGTACATATTTTGTTAGATTTTTACCTAAGTATTTCATTTGGGGGAATGATAATGTAATGGTAATATGTTTTGATTTCACATTATTAATTTGAGTTAATAATTGATTTCAGTTAATTCATTGCTGGTATATAGGAAAGTGGGTTTTTTTAGAGAGAGAAAGAAGAAATGTCTTTATTTAGTTGTTTATTTTTGGTTTTGCACTCCAGCCCCAGGTCTCGCACATCAGTGTCTTCAGCCACCCGAGCACAAGGGTACACCCCTAGGAAAATGATTTTTATCTATTAACTTTATATCCTTCAATCTTGATATACTCACTTATTAATTCTAAGAGTTTTTTCTTAATTCTTTCCAATTTGCTACATAAATGGCCATGTCTTCTGTGAACAAAGACAATTTTATTTCTACCTTCCCAATCTGTAGATCTTTTATTTATTTTTCTTGTCTTAGTGCATTATCTATTCTTGTCTTAGTGCATTATCTAGAACTTCCAGTACAATGTTGAAAACATTGGCGAGAGGTGAAATCCTTGTCATCTTCCTCATCTTGTTTAGCCTCTTGATGTGTGATGAATTATATTAATTGGCCTTTGAATATTGAAATAACCTTGAATACCTAAGATGTCACTTGGTGTGGTATAATTTTTTTATGCATTGTTAGAGCTGATTTGCAAATATTTCGGTGAAGATTTTTGCATGACAAAATCTTACTCTGTCTTACTCTGATTTTTATATTAGGTCTCAGAATAAGTTAGGAAGTATTCCCTTTGCTTCTGTCCTCCAGAGACATCGTAGAGAATGGGTATAATTTCTTCCTTACATGTTTGGTTGAAGATAGATGGTAGCTGAATTGACGTGATGAATTATATCACAATGTATGTAAATCAAACCATCATGTCTTATACCTTAAACTTACAAAATGATATATGTCAGTTATTTCTCAATATAACTGGAAAACTGATAAAATTCATGACAGTACTTTATATTTTGGAAGATAATTAATGATTGAATTCCTCGAATAGATAATATTCAGACTGGTTTTTTGTTGAGTTTTGACAGATAGTGTGTTTCAAGGAATTGGTCTAGTTCTTCTAGATGGGCATGGAGTTATTCATAATATTCCTTAATTATCATTTTAATGTCTATGGGATCTGTAGTAATGCCCCCACTTTCAATTCTGATCTTAGTAATTTGTGTCCTCTATTTTTTTCTAAGTTATCCTGGCTAGAGACTTATCAACTTTATTCTTTTTAAGGAATCAGGTTTTTTTAAATTTTCTCTGTTGATTTTCTATTTTAGTTTTCTTGATTTCGGCTCTCATTTTTTTATAAAGTTGTTTTTTGTGTTTTTTAATAGGAAGAAAGGAAAGCAAAGGAGGAATGAAGCATTTTTTTTATTGCATTTGTTCATTTTTGGTTATTTCCTTGGCCCTGGTCGTGAACCCAGGTCCCTTGACTAGCCATGGACTATGTGGCTGAGTGGCTAACTTAGCACTTGAGCCACCAGGGTGTGCCTGACAGTTTCTTTTGTGGAATCTGGAGTTTTTACATCTGAGATTTGTTCATCTCTGAATAGATAATTTTACTTCTTTCGTTCCAATTTGGATGCATTTTTTCCTTCATTTCCTTTCCTAATTACTCTGGCTAAAACCTCTAGTACTTTACTCAACAGTAAAGTGCCAACAATTTACAGACTGTTTAATTCCTGATTGTAGGGGAAAAGCTTTCAGGCTTTCACTAAGTGAGATCATTTGACTCAGTTGAATCTGATTCTTTTTCTTCATTTTGCTACTTCTACTTCTACTTTGAATCCCTGTCAGGGTTTTTACGAAAGATTCCCCTTTCTTTCTATATCTTGAAATCCAAATTTTGTTTCATTACCCTCATAAAGCTGCTTAAATCTGTAGCAAATATCTTGATGGGAAATTGAATGAAGAATGTTAGACTTTGTCTGCTATTCCATTTTTTCTGGGCTCTTGGCCTTTGGAATACTGGCTGCTTTGGTAATCCTGAATTCCTATTTTTGTCTCCTTAGTTCGGTGAAACTGTTAACAACTTTTTATGACTCTGTTTTTCTCATTGTTGTCCTCTATGTTTTGCTTAGAAGTCAGCAATGCAGCAAGGGAATAAAGATCCTGTAAATACAAAGCTGATCTTTGTGATTTCCTTTCAGACATTAAAAATATTTTATCCAGGTGTGCCCTGGTGGGATAGATGTTTGACACAGTGCACATACAATACCCTGGTGGAACAGTGATTAGGTCAACATCTCTAAAGGAGCACAGGCCACATACCCCTGGGTTCGAGTCCTGGGTTCACAGGAAGCAACCAGTGCGAACAACTAAGTAAAAATAAAATGCTTTTCCTCCTCTCTCTACCTGTCTGACTATCCGCCTTCACTCCTTTTAAAAAAAAGAAAGAAAGAAAAAAAAAAAGGACGTGCTTTATTTTATTTAGCTCCTCATATTAGTTTTTCTTCTCTCCTTAATCTACAACCCATGCATCGAACATGAACCTGGGTCTTTGGGTTACATGTGGCCATGGACCCAGTGCTGTTCTACCGGGGCATGCCAGCCATTTCTTAATGTTGCATGTTTTGGTTATCTCTCACTTTTTTGACTATTATAAATAGTAGCACATAAGATATCTTTAGTGCACCAATGAGATGATACCTTTAAAGTTGTGTCAAAAGTGAGAGTATTGTGTAAAATTTTTAGCAGTTATCAAATTATTTGTCATAGATTACTGAATATCATTCCTAAAGAGTTACATCATTTCATAATCCCATCAAGAATATAAGAAAGTCCATTTCTTTATTCTGTCTCACACTGGTGTCAGCAATTTATATTGTCATCACACTAGCTATTATCAATCTGTTTTCTGAGAAATGAAAAATATGTTTTTGTTTGAACCATTTTGTTAATGGTCATAGTTTATGGCTTTTCCTTTTTTTGGTAACAATTTTTTAAATATGCGTGCATTGTAATTTTTTTCCATTTTCTTGCTTTGAGCACACTTTTTTTATATGTTGTACATGTTTTTTTCATCAGATCTGTATTTTGTGTTCAACTTTGTTAATGGTGTCTTTTGCCATACCAGTTATCAGCTGAGTTTTAAAAAATTTGCTTTTTGCCTCCATGATTATTTATACTTTAAGCTTACTGAAAGGATATTTTAATTTTGCATTTTGAGTTTGGATTCCGTTTTGTGTTATCATTCTAGATTTTTATATATTCTGTTTGATGTTTCTGAACTTGATTCAGGATGTGGTGTTACAGATCTGCAAGTCAAAATTTTCAGTTAGCATTCAGTGACCATTTGGTTGCTGAGTAATCTTGAGATTTATTCCAGAAAGACTGGAACTTTAAAATAATACTTAATAGGACTTATACTACCATATTTGTTCCGTTCTAGGCCACATATTTTTTCTTTTTCTTTTTGCCATTTTAATGGTCCTGAAAATTGGGTGCAGCTTACATTTGAACGTGGCTTTGTAAATAAATCTTATTACTATTTTTTTTTTTTTTTTTTATGAAAACCTCTTGAGAAATTGGGGTGCAGTTTAGAATTGATGGCAGCTTAGAATAACTGTAGTAATTTCTGTATTGAGTATGAATTTTCTACTTTTCTACCTTTCTTCCTTGGAAAGGTGAAAGAGAAAGCATTTCACATAGAAAGCAAAACTTTCTCTCTGTACTTCCCATTTCACAGTTTAATGGGAATTTATTCTGAAGGTGTGTATGCTCTTTCATTTAAGTACTGGTTCCAAAATCAACATTGTGTTGGCTACTTCATAAGCATTTAACATTTTGGCTTATTTAAATAATTTCTGTTTATATAAATGTCATAATTATGCTATAAGCAGGTCCCTTATTAGTTATTGTGGAATTTTAAGTAATATTGAGCAAGAAAGTCCTCTTCTAACTCCCTGATGCTGCCTCTCAGCTCACTGTTCATGTGAATTTGTTTCCCATATATATATATATAATATAATACATATTTCTATAACATATAGATATGTAATATGTATATATAATTCTGAATTTATTTATATTTATTTATTTTGTTTTCTTACTTTTTTTCCCCCCAGTTCTAGATCTCAGACCCAGCCCAGGTCTTTTATAGTCTTACCTGCCTGAGCTTTAGAGGGGCCCCATTTAATATGTTAATGGAAGTTTATTATTTTTTTTAGAAACCTTCCCCCACATAAGGATTTTTTCCTTTTGCCCAGGTGGTCATTTGAGTAGGTCTCAAGGAATTTTTATTAAATACCTAGGTTTAAATGAAAGTTTGGTAAGTATGAAAGAAAATCTGAAGTATTATTTATAATAAAAATGAATTAGTAAGGAAGGGAGAAGCAGCCGCAACGTTTTTAAGGAAGTAAGAAGAGGAAGAAGCACATTTATGTATGTATGTATGTATGCATGCATGCATGCATTCATGTATTTTTGATTGTTCCTCTTGACCCGGGTCATGAACTTAGGTCCTTGGACTTTACATGGTCTCTTCCTTAGCCATTGGCTTAGCGCCTGAGCCACCAGGGCATGCCCTTTATCAGAAACTTAAAACCAGTTTCAAAGACATTAGAGATAAACAGAAAATATGTTTTTCAGAAAGGGAGATTTTATATATATTGTATAACTTAAGTTTCTGATTCGTGATCTTACTGAGTTTTCTTTTTTTATGTGATTATTTTAAGCTTTGTATTCATAAATGTAGAGTTTCAAATTTCAGAAATGTCCTAGAGAATGTCTCAGAATCCTTTAATTCCCAGGATAAAATAAGGCCACTTTCTAGTACTTTGTCCTGATCTAAGAAAGTCATTCTTTTCCTGTGAATCTTCTACTGTGGACTAAAAGTTTAGGTTTTCCAAGTTTATCTCTGGAGCCATGTTCTGCTTTCTGTGTAGGATGGATCCATTCTAAAATAAGCAATCTGTAAGAACTAGTCACTCAAATTTGATCAGATTGAATAAATTCTTGCATTAGAAGGAACAGTTGATACTGTTAGCCAACACTTTTATTCCTTTAGCACAAATCAAAAGAGAAACACCAAGTTTGCAGTTGTACATATTTGCATTCTTTCACTTTCACTTTAGTTGGTTTTCAATGATTTTGAAAGACTGAGGAATAGTCAGGTTTCCATATCAATATATATAATTGTAAAGTATGTAATATGTAATAGTTTTAAAATTTGTCTTGTTTGTAATTTGGTAACTGTTTAAACATTATTTAAACCGCTTTAAGGTAGTGTGGATTGTTTCAGTGACTTGTTTTAAGAATTTAGTTGACTTATCACTTGATGTTAAAAGGTCTTCGTAAATTAAATTAGATTCCCTAACTATTGGACCAAGAAGCGCCCAATGAAGTATATATCCTCTTTCATAATAATGATATTGTTTAATAGTAATGATAAAAACAATGAAAAATTCAGTTTTTACTGTAAGCCAGGCACTAAGTGTATTATGTATTCATATAGACAACAACCCTACGTACAGAGAGGTTATATAACTTATTCAGGGTCATAAAGCTGGTGAATGACTCAAAACTAGGCAGTTAGACTTCCAGAGTTCATGGACTTAATCACAACGGTCTATTGCCCATCATTAATTTAACCACATCATACTGTAATCACGTGTTTGTGTCTGTTCTGCTACTTAAAGTCTAAGTTCCTGGCACACCGTGTAGCTAAGATGCAGACCATGTAAAGCTGTAGGACCCGGATTTGTGACCCAGGGTGGGGATTAAGGACAGGACCCCCCACCCCAACCCCCCCGCCCGCCACACCAAAAAAAAAAAAAAGTCACAGTTCCTGAAGAACTAGGAGTCATGCTTCATTCTTTTTCCCCTGTGGTCTTCCATGGTGCCTGACATATAATAGGAGTTTAGTAAATATTTATTTATTTTAAAGGAAAGGTGCAGAGAGAAATGAAGGCGAGCAGAGCAGGAAGAGGCAGGAAGAGAGGAGGACGAAGCACTTTATTTTTATTTAGTTGTACTTCTTGGTGGTCCTCCTCGGCCTGGAATGCAAACTCTGGTCCCTGGCATGTACACAGACTGTGCTTCAGTCAGTCAGTTGACCCAACCAGGCTCTGCCTGGGTGTGCCTATTTTCTTATTCTTTACCTTTACCATTTCTGAATTTTTATGCTTTAGTTATAGCTGATGTAAACAATTCATTGTACTTTTTGCATCTTAATTCCAATCTGAAAAGCTTCATCTTTTAAATAAGGCATTTCATCCATTTAAATTTAACATAATTACTGTTATTTGACTTTACACCATTTCTTATGTGCTTCCTCATATTTTCTTTAACTCGAAAATCTGTTTTTTGTATGTGTTAGTACCCCCAGGAATTACATCTATCCCTGACTTTAAAAAAGTTCAATGTTAATTGATCATTTTACCCTTTTTCTGGACAATGAAATGCTAAGCCTCCATTTATCTGCTGCTAGCATGCTATTGCTGTGGTATACTTTAATTTTCTTACCTATGTATTTTTACTTGTTATAAAGATATTACCATGTTATATAGTATAATGTTCTTTTAGCTTTTCCCAAATATTTACTATTTTTCTTGTCTTTATTCCAGCAATCCTTTTAGAGTCATTCTCTCCCTCCTTTTTTTAAAAGAATACACTTTGTGGTGTGCCCTGGTGGAGTAACAGTTGGGTCCATTGCCTCTGGCCAGGCATAGTCCACATACATCCCAAGGAGCCAGGTTTGCATACTGGGGCTGAGGGAAAAAATTAAGATGAACAACCAACTGAAAAAAATACTTTTTCCTCCTCTCTTCCTTTCTGCCTGACTACTTAACCTTCATTCCAGCCTGCATCTTTCCTTTCCTTTAAAGAAAAAAAAATTACACTTTGTAATGTAATGAAGGCAGGAAGGAAGAGAGAGGAGGAGGAATCATTTTACTTAGTTGTTTATCTTGGTTGTTCCCTCCAGCCCCCAGACAGGAACTCTGGTCCTTGGGATATATACATGACCAGCAGTGGACTTATCCCCAGACCTCTAGGGTGTGCCTTTAATGTTCATTTTTTAAGATTTTTTTTGGTGGTTGTGAAATTCTAGATTGACAGTTATTTTCTTTCAGTACATTGGTTATTTTATTTCCATTTTCATCTTCCATTATTACTCTTAATTAGTTCTTAGGCTGTTCAATAATAATTTCCTACCCAATCTCTCTACCCTGGCTACTCCTGTCTTTGGTCTTCTGCATTTTAACTATAATATACCTAGTTGGAGTTCTTCTGAAGTCTGCTTGAGATTTTAAGCGTTTAGTGAAGCCCTTATGGGCTTAATGTCTATGGCTTAATATTTAATTGGTTTTAATATGGTCTTAGTTATTATCTCCTCAGATACTCTTCCATTCTGTCCTCTCATCTCCCCTCTTGAAATTCCAGTAAAATATCTGTGTTACTTTCAAACACTATTCTCCATCTTTTTTATCCTCTACATTTTTTAATCTTTTGTCTGCTTCGTTTTGGATCTTTCATTCTGTCTTATCTTCCAAGTCACTAATTCTTTTTTTAGCTGTAGTTAATCTGCATTTAAGATTGTGCATAGAAGGTGTGTTTTGTTTGTTTTTGCCTCATTTTGTGTTTGTTCTGTATTTTTCTGCATGTGTGGGAGCTTTTTCTTTTTAAAAGTAATTTCTTGTTTGCTGGTTGTTTTTTTTTTTTCAAGTTTGTGCTTTTGTCTTCTTGAATTAAGACATATCTGATAATATCCAGTGGCTCCTGTTTTATTTTATTGCCTGTTGTTTTAACTGTTTTTTTTTAGTCTGATTAGCTAGGTTATATTTTATTATTAGATGTATTATTAGGAAAATTGTGTGGTTGAAAGAAGATAATTCATTTGCAGAGGAGCTTTGTTTATTTCATCTGAGGGTGGGGGTGACAGTACTCAGGGATAATATTCCATGATCAGGACCACAGACTTTCTCAAGTTTTAATTGCATTCCATGTGTGGACTAGTTTTCTTCTGATTCACCTTTACTCTGAGGTTATCACCTTTTGAGTCAAAGCAGGAGATGGTTTACTAGTCTTAAATGGGTCCTGGATTCCAACTTTTGTCCCAGGGGCTTACCTGACTCAGCCTCTCAGGCATGTCTGCTGGATCAACAAATGACTCCAGAGCCAAAGAAGCCTGGAATGCAAATTTTCTTCTTTTTAGAATTCTGTCTTCAGTTCGAACTTCATAGTTCGTTGCTTTATGATGCTTTTAAAAGGAAATACCCCTTCCTTGCTGACATCTAGCTTTTTTAGTTTTGATGGAGTAGAGTGAGGGGTGAGAGAAAATTTGTATGAATTTTACAGTTTTCTGTTACTCAAAATAAATTCCCTGTTTTACAGATGAGGAAACAGATTCAGACAGCTTAAGTGATAGTGTAACATCACATAATCAGTAGCAGAGCCAGGTCTGGAATCCTTGTGTTACTCTAGTATCTGTAGTGTTGTTGACTCATTTTAACTAAACTTCTAGCGGTCATTTATGGAAATAGACATATACTCTGAAAGAATTTCTTTGTTCTCTCAGACCTGATTTCTATTTGGATATGGCCAAGTCTCTTTAGACTTTTTAGATAGCTGAATGGGATAGGGCTATCACTGCATTATATATAAATAACAAATCTATTTCAAAATATGGAGCTACCAATATTGGGAATACTTTAACTTGAACTGCATATACCTGAATGACTCTTCTGTTCCATAGTGAGAAGGAGGTCCTTCTGGAAACTTGCAAAAGCAAAACATATCTCTCAGCTCTTGGTTCCATGTTTTCTGTAGGCTCCCTTGGAATTCCTTAGAATCGTGTGTTTTCTTTGCCATTGCAAAACTATTTTGTTCTTTATGCCCTGAGTACCAGGTGGCTATTACAAGACTTTGTTTAAAAGTAATGTATTTTTCATTGCACCGTAAACTGCTTTCTAAATCCACAGTAAAAGCAAAAGGTAGCAAAAGTTTGTTATCTGAATAAAAAACCAAGACAACACAGTTCCTTGACAGGTTTGATCCAGAACTGAACTATATGGGTATATAGGAGCAGTAGATAATTTTGTGGGCTAGGTTGCCTCTTATAGCAGTGACTTGTAGGGAAAGATTTTTCGAGCTCTAAATGGACAAATTATAAAGGAACTTTTGAAATAACAGCTGATTTGGAACTTTTGCTTTTGGAATTTTTGAAGAATTTTGTATTTATATTTCATAATACCAGGGCAGAATCTCACTAGACTCTTGTGTAGGTGACAACTTTGGCTGACTTTATGTATTTTTTTCTATTTCAGCCTTTTAAATGCAATCTCCTAAGCGTACAGGCTTGTATTTTTCTCTATATATTTTCTTTTCTGTGATTAAATTTTGTCATGTTTAAACATAAAAGGGAAAAAGTGTTTCATGACTTAAATAATTATGTTTTTACGCAAGTTAACATGCTCAATTATTAATATAAGGCTTTGTTTTCTATGCAGATAAGAGAGTATGTGTGGAGGGCTAACAAAAAGTTAAATGGAGGTGTGCCCCGGCGGAGTAGCAGCTTGGTCATTTTCCTTTGGCCAGCGCAGCCCACATACATCCCAGGGACCTGGGATCACATCCTGGGACTGGAGTGATCAACCAAGATGAACAGCTAAATAAAAGTTTCTTTCTTCCCTCTCTTTTTTCTACCTGCCTTTGCTCACCTTCCTTCCTGCACCTTTCCTTTAAAAATAAAAACAAAAAACAGTTAAATGGAGTGTGAAGAAGAGATGCTATTGTTCTAAATTTCAAATTTACTGCTTCTGCTAAATTTCCTGGTAAAATACCAATTTTAGATAATAGCAAACTTTTTTTTTTTAAAGTAAAGGTGCAGGCAGGAATGAAGGTGTGTAGGTAGGTAGACAGGAAGAGTGAGGAGGAAGAAGCATCTTTACTTTTATTTAGTTGTTCACACTGGTTGCTTGAGTCCCAGGCCTGGGACTTGAACCCAGGGGTATGTGGCCTGTGCACCTTCAGAGGAAATTGACCTAACTGTTCTTCAACCTAGGTGCCTGTGTAAACTTTAAAAAAAAAAAAAAAATGTAGTATCTTATGAAAAACTTACATACTTTGCTTATCTTGGAACCTGTTGTAATCAGTACATAAATAATTTCCTCAGTTTGCTTTTTTTAAAAAGGTAGTCTGCAGGCAGGAATGAAGGCAAGTAGGCAGGCAGGCAGAAAGAGAGATAAGGAAAAAGCTTTATAATTTTTTTTTTTTCAGTTCACATTGGCTGTTCCATTCATTCACCCAGGACATGAACCTGATCCTTGGGTTGTCTGCAGAATGTGTTCCTTCAGAGGTGGCAGACCTTAACTGCTATCCCACCAGGGTGCACCCAGTTTTGTTTATGATTAAATTGTATTTCATAAAATCATTTATAATCATTCAGCTAATCCTCTGCTGATGGATATTTACATGAAATTCAGTGCTGCAGTTTGCAGTTTTATATGTGTACTTATATATGCATGTATGTATATGACATAATTTTGTACTTATTTGATGAAGTTATCTAGAATAAATTATTTCTGAAAGTGAATTTGCTGGGTTGGAGGGTATGTATATTTGTAATTTGATATTACAATTGCACTTCTTAGAGATTATGCCAGTATTTACCAGTTTGTTAATCCATTCTGAGATGCGAGCCCACATCTTCTCAAAGTTTTTGATGTAATTAATCTGACTGGTAAAAGCTGGATGTCCTGTGGAACCCTTATTATATTGTGAGATTAAAATATTTTCATATATATTAAACAAAATAGCATTTTACTTTTCTGTAATATATTAATGTATATCACTCCCATGTTTAATTGAATGTTGCCCTTTTCTACTATTTTTTTTTTAAACTGAAGTATTTTCTGTGTGAGGGAAAATAATCCTTTTTCCATCATGTGTGTTGCTGTAGTTTTTCCCCCAATTTGTCACAACTCTTTTGATTTTGCTTATAGTCATTTCCACTTTATGCTAGCATTTTTTTGCACCAAAATGTAGAATAATCCATTTTTCATCCAAAATGCTACCTTTGTCATATATTAAATTATGTATTTGTTTGATTCTGCTTCTTACTTTTTGAATTTGTTCTACTGAAGTCCTGTTATTCTTGAGTTTATAATTATTCTTTCTTTGTAATATGTTTCAATATCTGTTAGATCAAGCTCCTCATTACACTTTTATTTTTCAGAATTTACTGGGTTTGTCTTGTTTTTGCATGTAAATGTCAGAGTCAGATTAATTATAAAATTAATTATAAAATTAATTATAAAAACTTGTTGGTATGTTTACTGGGAATCATATGATGTATAATTTTAAAAGAATTAATGTATTCCTAACTAAGAATACTGTTGTTTTTCCATGGTGTGTCTTTTGTGTCATTAAGTATTGTTCAAATATTTCTTTACCTATTTCTTATGAATATATTTCTAGGCATTTTGCTCTTTTTATTGACTTGATGAATGGGAGCTTATCTTCCATTATATTTTCTAATTATGAGATATCCATGACTCTTGATTTTTCTGTAATTTTGTATCCTGCTCCTTACTGAATTTTCTTACCACTAATAATTTTCAGATGATTCTTTTGGATTTTCTTGACATAATCTCACCATTTGCAAACACTGAACTTCCATCAATGCTTATTTTATTAAGTTGATTATCAAGAGTGACTTGAACTTTTACCATATTTTCAGCATCTATGGAGTTAAATTCTTTGTCTCTTAATCTGTTTTACTGAATTGATTTAGTTGTTTTAATAGCAACTATAAGAAATATTTTACAGTTAGAATAAAGGTACTTACGTGTTTTTAGTATGACCTCCCCTTAAAATTTTTTAACCTTTTTTGGTGCACCCTCATGGAGTTGTATTTAGGTTTGCTGCCTGCAACCAAGCAAAGTCTACACACACGCCAAGAACTGGGGTTCGTGTCCCAGCACCTGGAAGAACAAACAAGTTGAACAACTAATAAAAATAAAGTAAAAATACTTCTTCCTCCTGTTTTTTCTGTCCGCTTGCCTACTCACCTTCATTCCTGCCGGCACCTTTCCTTTAAATATTTTTATTATCAATTAGGGTACATAAAAATTGTATTTAGTGGGTGTACCTTGGTGGCCTGGTAGTTTAGTACACTCTGGGAGCAGTCCCACATACATCCCAAGGTCCTGGGTTTAAGACCTGGAGGGGTGGTATCCCCCAACGCGAGAAACTGAATAAAGATAAAGTGCTGCTTCTGCTTCTCTCTTAACTGTCTGCCTGCCTGCTCACCCTCATTCCTGCCTGCACATTTCCTTAAAAAAATAAAAAGGTGCTTTCAACAGCTGTACAGTTTAGCACTACAATCCTAAAGACCTCTCGCTTGTCCCTTTCTGAGTAAAGCCCCTCCTTACCCAGAGAGATTACCTGACTTTGATTTTTGAGATACTCACTTTCTTGTTTTGCCTTATAGTATGAACAATATAAATGTGAGCAATATAGCTTAATTTGCCAATTTTAGTACCTTATAAAAATGGAATCAAGCTGTAAATATTAAGTTTTTAAGATTCATCTACATTGTTTCGTATAAGTGGAGTTTCTTCCTTTTTGTTACTGTCCTATATTCCATTATAGAAATATTAAAAAACAACAACAAAGAACTGGCACACCCTGTTGGCTCAGAGGGTTAAATCTGCTTCTCCAGTGCAGTTCACATAAAGGCCAAGAACCTGGTTGGTGACCCAGGGCTGCAGAGAGCTGACACCAAAATGAGCAACTAAATAAAAATGCTTCTTCCTCCTCTCTCTTCCATACTGCCAGCCTACTTGCCTTCATTCCTGCCCAGCTCCTTCCTCTTTAAAACAAAACAAAAACATACCCTGATGGTTTGATTAGCCACTTTCCATGGATAGCACAGTCTACATACATCCCAAGGACATCCTCGGGTCAAGCAAACAGTGAAGATGAATTCAATAAAATAAAGTGCTTCTTCCTCCTCTCTCTTCTTGCCTGCGACTGGCCTTCATTCCTTTCTGCACCTTTCCTTTTGAAAAGAAGGAAAATAAATATTCCAAAATTATCCATTTCTCCATTTGGATAAGTTTGATGGACTTCTGGATTATTTTCATTTGGGGGCTATTATGAGAGGAGAAAGTTGCTGAATTTTAGGCTGTATGTATTTTTAGCTGGTACCAGCTACACTACCTCCAGGAGCGAGTTCCACCTGCTCCATGTCCTCGTGAACACTTGGTAGTTTCAGATTTTTGGCTGTTGGCTAATCTGGTGGGCATGTAGGGGTATCTGAATGAGATTTTAATTTTTATTTCCTGATTACACTGAGATTTGAACCCTTTTTATGTATGTTGGGCATATGTTTATTGTGGTGTCTATTAAATCTTTTTGCTCATTTCCCCACTGGATTCTTTTTCTTATGATTTAAAGGAATTTGGTTATAAATTCTTTGCTACTTATGTGTTAGAAGTATCTTTTGATTCTCACTTTCTTATTGGCATCTCTAAATGTACAGAATCTAACTCAGAGGGTAAAATATATTATTATTTTCCTTTATGGTTATTACTTTTTATGTCTTTAAAAATATTTCCCTATTCCACCATCATAAAATTAATGTCCTATAGTATTTTCTAAAAGCTTTGTTGTTTTGAACTTCATAATCTTTTTGAGTGTGGTTTGCATTATGTTCAGTTTAGTTTTTCCCCTCAGTGGAAATTCTGTTGTCCCGGAGCCACTTTAATAGGACACACCTGTTTCCATGCTCTGCAGTCCTCTGGTACTTTACATGATTGTATTAATACTTTCAGCATCTGAACATTATAATTTTTGATAAGCTTTCTATGAGTTTAGTAGTACTTTAAAATGGAATTGTTTTTATGAATACTATAATATTTAAATTTGAGAAAAATGTGGATAATTTTTTGTGCTCAGTTAATGCAAGAGTTCTGAGAATCAGTGAACCTACAAAAAAGCTGGTTCACAGGAAGGAAATTATTGTTTCTTCCTTTTTTTATATTTATTGTTTTATGTAGCATAGTACTGATTGACTAGAAGATCAAATTGAGATATTATAGGATTATAAGCACGTTACTATATTTAGGATAATTTCATTGAAGAGACATACTCATCTAGATTTTATTTAAGAAGGAAAGCAGCAGTTACCTTATAATTACTAATTGTGGTATAGATTGGTAATTAAAATTGGCTTTAACAATAACAGCATGTTAATTCATGCCGGTATGTGCTTATTGAAGAATAGGCATCGTGTTCCTTTAAGATTTGTTATGGCAGAAGGGATGAACCAGAATTAGCCTATAAAGTGACCAAATAGGTTGATAATTACAATCAGATAAGTCAGGTAGATTCAGGAATGGGCCATAGAAGCTGAAGCATTTGTTTCCTGAGGATCTTGGTATTCTTTGTGGAAGTGAGCATATAATTTAAAGGAAGCATACGGACTAAATAGAATGCCTGCACAAATGTTGAACCCATAACAAACTTTGTATTCTGGAAGAACTTACATTAACAGTGGTTCTAAAATCTTAAGAAAGATTAAGGAGTACAATAATGCTTGCCTTCTTTTAGTTGTAGTTAGAGCATTTTGCACATCAAAGGCTAGGAAAGACTGGCTGATTGTACAAACAAGATGAGGTACTTCACATTCTGTGTTCACTAATGAGGAGGATGGCTTTTTAAATTATGGTTGGCTCAAGTCTTAAAGACCTAGGACAGAGTGTTTTCTTGTTAATAAACTATAATTGGAAAACTCAGAACAGAACACATATTCATTAGATTTATTTGATTAATAGGATTGCTACTAAAAACTTAACCAGAATCTTTCTCAAAAGGAATATCTTTAAAGAGGTTAAACGTTTGAAAACTTTTCAAAGTTAGTATATACATGTGATACCAAATTCAAAAGGTTTATATGGTATAAGTACAAAGTAAGTCTGCTTTCCTCCTACCTAGTCTCCGTGGAGACAGATTGTATACATCTTTCCTCAGATGTTCAATGCATTTATACACATGTATAGTGTGTGGGCTCATAAATGATAGCTTATGTGTATGCAATTCTTAGTGTTTTTAACTTATCATAATAATTGTATCTTAAACACTTTTTAAAATAAGACTTTTAAAATCCAACAGTTCTGTTTTTTGCTTATTCCCCTGATCCCACATCCTTGGACTTTACATAGTCTGCACCTTAGCTGTTGAGCCAAAGGGATACGTCCTGTGGGATCTCCTCTTAGGAAATCTGTAGGTCTCTGTTGTCAAGAGTAAACTTCATAGTCAAGAGAACCTCTGTTGCAATAGTTTTGAGTGTAACTATTTTTTGGCAGACTTTATACATTTTGCAGTTATAGCCAAATTTTGCTTCTATTTCATAGCCTACTAGCATATACACTCACACATGCATGTTAACACCCAAATTTATATGTGTATAGCCATAGATTTGAAAATACCAATTATATTTAAAATAATTTCTTCTGAAATGTAACATTCCTAAGTAATTTCAGCTTGAGTCCTTATTTATGCATATATAGTTAATTAGTTGTAGTTGAATTTATAAAGTACTGTTAAATATGTTGTGATCTAGAAAAGAGTATTTCTTAATGACTATAGCCAGATACTTTTCATAGAATATAGTATATAATTTCCAAATAATTAAGACACTCTTGATTTTATTTTAAGAGGTAATTTAAATTTTACAGGTATAAAACAGGCTGAGAGAGTTGAATAACCACGTATGTCTTATTATAAGTTCTCTCCTATTTTCCCATTTAAAAAAGTTATTAAAAAGTTTTTTGGTCTGGCTTGCCCTGGTGGAGTAGCAGTTAGGTCAGTCACCTCTGAAGGAGTGTAGGCCACATACCCTTGTGTTCAAGTCCTGCATTGGGGTAGGGGGGCATTGTAAATAACCAGTGTAAACCACTAAATAAGAATAAAATAGAATGTGTCTTCTTCCTCTCTCTTCCTGCCTACTTACCTACTTGCCTTCATTTCTGCGTACACCTTTCCTTTAAAAAAAAGTTCAAGGTTTTTGGTCAAGGTCAAATTAAAAAATTTTTGTTTAAATTTTTTAGAAGGAAAGCCGGCAGGAATGAAGGCAAGCAGGCAAGCAGGCAAGCAGGGAGGAAGGAAGAGAGAGAAGAAGCATTATTCATTTATTCATTTTGGTTATCCTTCTTGGCCTTGGGTCATGAACCAGGATCCTAGGCTTTATGTGAACTTTGCCCCAGCCATAGACTTAATACCTGAGCCACCAGAGCATGCCAATTAAGTTTAATCTTATCATTTATACATGATATAGTAAGATGTCTACTTTTAATGCTTGATTTACATATATACATTTTAAAATATAAATAATATGGGTGCGCCTTGGTGGAGTAGCAGTTTTGATATAGGTGTGTCTCGATGGAGTAGCAGTTAGGTCAGTCGCCTCTGGAGGAACACAGACCACATACCCCTGTGTTCAAGTCCTGGGTCTGGGGAAACAACCAGTGTGAACAGCTAAATAAGAATAGAGTGCTTCTTTTTCTTTCTTTCTTCCTGCCTGCCTGCATACTTGTCTTCATTCCTCCCTGCACCTTTCCTTCAAAAAATTAAAATATATATACAAACTGTTGATTTAAGCATTAAATTAAATATATAATTAATTAATAATTAAATACAAAACACTAATTTAGAAACATTGACTTTTCTTTCTACTTCAGTGAACCCTATTTATTCTGACTTTTGAACGATCTAACAGTTCCAGAGCAATATTATCTGCTAAGGTATTTGAGATAGATTGCTTTTTGAATCAATATATTTTAGCTTTTATTTGTTTTTTTTATTTTTTTAAAGAAAGGTGTAGGCAGAGACAGGCAGACAGGATGGGAGAGGAGGAAGAAGCATTTTCGTTTTGGTTGTTGTACACTTTGGTTGTCCCCACCAGCCCCCCGCCCCAGGACAGGCCACCAGAGTGTGCCACAAGACATTTAAAAAATTCAAATAGATGATTGCTTTCTCTTTCCTAAGATAATTTGGGAGCAATTTTGCTCATTTTTGTATTCATGTTATATAGTTGATAAGTACATTCAGAGACATATGATACAGAATGAAACTAGCAATACAGTACTTAATTGTTTCCATTTTAAAACCGCTTTTCTTTTGTTTTTCTATCTTCATTTCTTACCAGTTTGAAGCTTTCTGTGTGTGCATTTATGAAAAAAACAAGTTGGCTTTAATATACCTTAATGGGGATGATCTTTGATCATAGTACCTTATAATTACTAGTGCTATTATGTATCTTGATCAGAAAAGTACATATTTAAGCAATGAGGTGATTCTTGGTTTCCCTGTAGGCTATATATGATTCTATTCTTGGGAATCAGGTTAGAGCAAATCTCAAGATTTTGCCGGCAAAAGTCTGTCTCAGTAGAAACTTCATCAATATTGCACATATGCTAAGTCTTAAGTTTCTCTTCAGACTGAGTGGAAAGAATTTTGGTAATAAAAATAGGAAGGGAACTGAGTTCTAGTCCTGCTATGTAATCTTATGCAAATCATTAACTTTATGTACCTTATTTTCATCTGTATAATGGGGAATTTTCTTTTTTAAAGAGAGGAAGGGAGAGGAGGTAGAAGCATTTTAAGGAAGGGAGCAAAGATGGGAGAGAGAGAGAAGGAAGAAACAACTTGATTTAATTTGGATTTTGTCATGAACCTGGGTCTTTGATTTGCTACCCTCTTTGACTTCAAGGCTAGACTTTCCATTCATGATGGGCGTGCGATGTGGTTGAAAGTTGATCTATTTATTTCTTTTCCTTAAGTGTCAACTAAGCATTCTAAAGTTTCAGTAAAATAAGCAGTCTCTTCTGTTGGTAGAGAATTTGTCTAAGCCTTAATTTAATAAACATACTTGTTCTACCTTACTTGTTTCTGTAAAATGTAATAACGAGTTTTTACTACAAGTATGATTTATGCTTAGTTGAGGTTGTTACCTATCTTTGGGTGAGGGATAGAACTACTACTGATAATACCTCTAATCCTGAAATCTTGTCAATTTGCTTAGTCCGTTAGATATGCATGAGTAAGACTGCAATATAGAAAGTAATATAGTTGTAAGGATGAGAATGCAACATGCCTTGAAATCTAGTAGAAAATCTTATTGTATTATTTAGTTTATTATATACTATAAATTGTGAAATTCATAGTAACCCTGCTTTCCTCACAACAGTTTTTAAAATACAAGATATGTGATTGTTTTAAAGGAGTATATTTGACTTAGGTCATATAGTCTATGGAGGTTAGTTTGAAAAGACACTCTTGTTAGTAGGAACTTAATTTATTAAATTAAGAATGTTTGGTACACCCAGTGGCATGGGTGACTAAGGCGCTAAGGTGCGGGCTAACTAAATCCTGCAGACCTGGGCTTGAGGCTCATACCAGGATTATTTTTTAAAGAATGTTTTATTTTAGTAAGCCTTTTACTCTTGAAAATGTTAATTGCTTCACTCTGGATGGTCCTTATCATTCAGTTGTATTTGTGTAGTAATGTGTCTTTTTTCCCTTCCAGAAATACATGCTACAGGATTTAACTATCAGAATGAAGATGAAAAAGTCACCTTGTCTTTTCCTAGTACTCTCCAAACAGGTAAGCGAAATGGCTTTTGTAAAATCCCAAGATGAATAGTGACATCTTACTTCTTCCAAATAAATTTGTTGTATGCAATTTTTGTTTTATTGTTTTAAGCACATTATTAAGATAGTTTTTGAAAGAAATAGGTTCATTACAACTTTTGGGTCACCAAGAAAAAAAATAACCTAACCCAAAGTGAATGATTATTCTGCTCTAGAACATAATACATTGTTTCTCACCTTTTCAGCTTCAGCTTTTAAAACAACTAATTAAATCCATATTCTGAGGTGAATGTCCTACCACTGGTTTTGATGTACAACCAGAGAATAGATAAAGAGGCTAATGAGGGTATAGAAGGAAAGATTTGTTGATGTTATTATTATTAGATATAAAAATAGAAAAGAGAAGGCTTCCACTTTAACATGATAGAAGAAACTATACAAATCAGTTGGTAAAGCACTAAGACTTTGATTAATGAACAAATGAAAAGCAATAGTTTGTATGAAAGAAAATGCAAATAATGAACATGTAAAAAGATATTCTACCTCTTAGCGATGAGAAATATTAAAACAACAGTTACTGATATACTCGTTTTGATTGTCATGTAAATTGTAGTTAAAAACTAATATTGATGTGATTGCCTTGATGTTACTGATAGGATTGTAAATCCAGATAATTTATTTAGAAAAGTCTGGCAGCATGTATCAAGAATCTAAACATGCTCATATCTTTTGACCCAGCAATTCTGGTAATAAGAATGTATGTTAGAGAATAATCATAATACGGAAAATATTTTATGCTAGAGCTATCTATTCAGACATTACCTAAGTAGTAAACATTTTAAATAAATGTATTTGTCCAACACTAAGGGAATAATTAACCTAATTATGGCTTAACTGTATGCTGGAAAATGTATAATATATAGCAATTAAAAGTAAGGTTTGTGAATTCTTAATAACACTGTACAGTACTGATTATAATGTAAAATTGAAAAGCAGCACACAAAACTACATATAGGGTGATGAATCACCTCTAAAGTGGTATAAATGCCATGTTGTGTCTGGGTATTGACATAATTTATGATTTTTATTCTATTTATACCTCATTTCCCTTTTTTTTTTCACTAAGAATATATTGCCTTAATATAAAAATATTTTCAGAAAAATTTTAAATCAGAAAGGTTGTATCTTTTATTTTGGTGTTTTTCAGACCTTTCATTTTGCCCTTTTTTAACTAGGATTTTTTGTGTTTGGTTATTATAAAAAGAAATGCTTTGCCATCAACATATATTAAGAGGTACCAAAAAAAATACTGTGAAAATTGAGATTCCCTTCCTCTGATACCTTCTACTTAGTTGACAAATCCTTTCAGAAATCTAAGTGTATGTGTGCATTTTGACCCACAAATGGGATGGCAGGTCTTAGTGACTTGCAACGACTCTTCTTCTTATATCTGGACCTGAGGACAGCTTCTCATCTGAAGTCATATCACTAACCACTGGCCCCTCAGCTCACATATCTTCTCGTTCTAGGTGCTGTAAGGAGCACCTACTACTCTCTGCAGGATGCTGTTCTCTCACAGGGATGCTCAGGGATGAGGACAGAGACAAACCACAAAGACACACTTAAAACTTACGTGTGAATTATGGTGTACTTTATCCACTTAATTTCACTGGCTGAAACTAGTAGAGTAGCCAAGTCCAAAGTCATTGGGTCAACAATACCAGACATTTGACATATGCAAACTAGAGCAAAAACTATACCAGTAGTACATTAGAAATATAGGAACTTGGAATAAGCAAAGAAATCTAAGTAAAATCTAGGCGCACTCTTGTGACTCAGGTAGCTGAGATGACTAGGGTGCAGACCAGGTAAAGCCCAAGAACCTGAGTGTGAGACCTGAGACTGGGGTTAAAAAAAAAAAAAAAAGAAAGATAAAGCTAAATATCTTTAAAGATATTGGTAGCGCTACACTCATTAAAGATCACTGCAGGTCTGAATACCTTACACAAATTATTATAATAAGAAAGCACTTGGAAATTTTAATACAATAGAAATTTTAAAATATAGAAGTTTTGGAAGATGAACTAGAGGATTCTTCCAAATAGGAGGAGAATTTCGAGGACAAATTTAGCAGATCCAACATCCATCCAGTAGAAGAAAGGACAGAGAAAATGCAAGAAGAAATTATTAAAGAACCAAGACAATGGCTTTGAATTGATGAGGTAGGAGTCTTCATTTTAGATAGGTACACTGTTGAGAGGGACTAACTCAATAAATGTAAAAAGTCCCACATCAAAGAAAATTTTAGAACTTTGGAGAATACAATTAGACACTCAAAGAATATCTCCATTACGTGAGAGCTTGGGAGAAGGAAGGAAGGCTAGCAGGTATCAAATTTCAGATATCAGAGTAACAGTAGACTTGCCATTAGGAACAATGGAAACTGGATTCTAAATGAAACCACTCCTTCACAATTTTAAGTGAATATTAATTCTTTACTCAAACTCAGTCAAATCCAATTTAAATAGGATAAAATAGAGTTTCAGAATTTCAAGGTCATAGAAAGCTGATTTTTTTTTTTCATAAAAAAAGGAGTATGCATGTAGTTTAGCTAAAAATTTACTTTCATAGTAAGGAAAAAATGTGAAAGTGAAAAATGATGAAGTCCTAATCTTTTCAAGTGTTAATAAGTTGTATAAGTGGTCTGTGTTCTGAGTGGAGTAAATATTGAGCATCTTAGGAGGCCATTAGTACCTCTGTGTTTAACCTCATTAAATTTAACAGTCATGCCAACTATTGTATAGCTAAGTAAAACATCTTTTCTGTAGTTAGCACCATTCTAGACTAGCTGTTAAGTTACCATAATCATTTTAAAGTCTAGAAACCTCAGAATCAGTGGTTAAGGATCATCTCAAGTAGCATTTGTTTATAGACATACTAGAAGATGCTATATAAGTTAATCTGTCTTTAATTTTATAGCATTTTGTAGGCTTATTTTTTTTCTTTTAATGAAAGGTCCAGGCAGGAATGAAACAAGTACGCAGGCGGGTAGGAAGCGAGAGGAGGAAGAATTTGTTTTATTTAGTTTTTGTTTTTGGTTGTTCCCCATTAGCCCTGCATCTTGAACCTGGTTCCTTAGGAAGTATGTGGACAACATCCGGTGGCCTTATCCACTAAGCCACCAGGGTGTGCCAATTAAATTTTTTATTCAAGTATTATGGAATCAATTTCAGGCTTTACAACAATTATACTCTCTTCAATTTTAAACAAATAAGATTTTTTTGGTGGAAGTACTAATTTTTCAGTTGTCTAATTTATAAATGAACTTACTTTTATGTTTAAAAAAAATTTACTACCCCAAGCAGATAAGTATTACATACATTAGATATTGAAATAAGTTATCTGTTTTGGGAAAAAGTATAAATTATGTGTGCGAATAAGTATAAAATTAGTTTTGAAGTCAGTTCGTCAATATGGTATAAATTCGGTAAGTGAAGTTTATTAAAAAGTCCTTTTTCTCTTCTGTTCATGCTCAAAAATTCTACTATAGTAGTGGTAAATTCTTATAATTAATGTCATACATATAATGTGACCCTAATTAAACTTATTAATGATTTTTTTTTAAACTTTAACTTGTGTTTTGTTTGAATTTCAGGTAATAACCTTTCCCAATACTTTGTATTTTGTTTAGTATGCCACTTTTTCAAGTGGTCACTATCAGTATCTTGTTATGGTTTGATGGCCTTGGAGAGTTAAAACCAAGTAAAAGTGTAAGCAGCCTTTCTTATTTAGTTGTGAGTTTTAAATCAACTTTTATTTCAAATAGGAAAAGTCAAAAGTAGATTTTTTTTTTCCCCATGGAATGTGAGTTACATGAAAGATATCTTAACAGTTAATGAAAGCAGTTAGTTCCACTTATGGAATTCTAACATGAAATGTCAACTATAGCTCTTTAATAATGTAATAGCTTTTATAATCTATTAGCTCTCCTTTGTAAACATTGTTAATGTGAATGTGTATACTTGAAAAAGATCATTGAATTCCTTTATTGAAGCGAGAAATTTTATTCATCGTTAAATATTTAGTATCAACTTTTAGACTTCTTTTATTGTATTCATATTTCCTACCATAGTATTCTATCATTCTTTTTAAAGGAAATAAGTATTCACTGTCTCCTCCAGACAGAAGTTCTGATTTTTAAAAAATAAGTCACAAATGTCTGTTCAATTAGGTTTCAGTTAATTTTTCCTCCTCAACATGATTACTTAGAATTAAAGAATGTAGTACATTCTTTAACAATTACTTTGCTGCAAAAATCAAAATTTTCGCTTGAAATTACTTTCATAACTTGAGGCATATTAGAATTAGAAATCAATTTAATTACTTAACATAGATAAACTTAGTGTTTTGTCCAGACATAGTTTGCAGTCTGTCATTCACTTGTTCTGTAGACTTGAATTCTTCATGACTTTTGGACCTTTGGGAAAAGCAATTTCAGTTTTGGAAGTTGAAAATCAGACTTTCCGAGCATCCAAGAGGATGCATCAGAGAGAGAACATTTCCAGCAGGGTCAGTGTCACTGCTTTGCGGCATTCCAAAATGGCACTTTAAAATATTAGCATATAAACACTTTGATCTGATTAGCTAGTTATTCTGTATTCATACCATTTCTTTCACTTGTTAGACTCTCATACTCTGTTCTGGATCCTGTTAAAAAAACACATTTTCGAAGGATCAGTTACAAAATCAATATTTTTCTGGTTTTGCTTCTTTTTCTGGTGTGTGTGTTTGTGACTTGATCTGTATAATGTAGAATGGAATTGTCCTGTAATGTATCTAAATTGAGTAGCTAGTAGATAATAATTTTACTTTTCTATTATGAAAGTATATACACTCACAAAAGGTCAGCTTATCTAAATTGGTTTTACTCGTGCAACAATAGAATAGTCAGGTTGCATTTTTATTTGTACTTAATAAATAATTATTGATTAAATGTATTTAATCGGATTTAAAATGATTAAAGTAATTGTAAGAATTTGTTTTATGTCCTTTTGCTGGTCGAATTATTGGGCTTCCCTAAATAGTTCCTTACCAAAAGTATGGAATCAGTGTTCCATTGGATTGAACAGCTATTGTCTTAATTATAGAGTAATTGAAACCAAAATTAATTTTTTAAAAGGCCAATAGAGTAATTGGCTGCATTTCTTTTCCTGTGCATAAAGTCATCTTAAAGGAACAATTTACATGGTCTAATTGGCAGAAAGCATGAATTTTAGATTAAACATACCTAAATTTTATCCCATTCTTATGCTAATTGTGTGAACTTGGGCAGGTTTTTTAACTTTTCAATGTTAGTTTCCTCATTTGAAAATAGAGACAATATCTCCTTTCAAGTTTATAAAACATTTTAAAGTGCATTGCACAATAGCATGTCATGCATTTGGTAGTCAGTGTTCCTTTCCTGTCTTATATCTCCATCATGGTGATTTGAGATTAAATAAGGTTAAAGAGCTTTCTAAGCAGTCACACTAAACATGACTTTAAGATTTGTTTTAGGATTAGTTTGCTTTCTACTTTAGTAAATATTGTATTCTCTTCATTGTCAGGAGGAGTATTTGAGAAAGGAAAGAATGATTTGAATAATGTAAATAGCCAGCTGAATTAGTGTCTTATGGACATATTTTTGATAACTTGTATTTAATGTAAGTGATTGTCCTTTATCTTCAATCACAGGTACAGGAACCTTAAAGATAGATTTTGTTGGAGAGCTGAATGACAAAATGAAAGGGTTCTATCGAAGTAAATACACCACCCCGTCTGGAGAGGTGCGCTACGCGGCTGTCACACAGTTCGAGGTACAGATTTATGAGGCATAGACTATTACGATCGGCATCAGACATTCCGATAAAGTTCTACTGTTATTTTGTGTTTATTTGTGTTAGGTATCTTTGGCCATAATTATATTCATGATTTTTAGAATCTTTATTTTATATTTAACCAGTTATGCCCATCATACAAAGGAGGACATTGGAATGCAGGCTGCAGAAAGATTATATAGAGAGAAATAAAAACTTTACATGTATGTCTGTATATAGAGGTATTTATTTACCTACATGTATATGGTATATATTATATACAAATATAATGTATACATAAGGAAACAATTTCAGTACCTGAATTGCTTTTATGCTGTATATTTAACATAATCCTTAAAGTACTCGACATGTGACTTTTCCTGCTAAATTAATAGTAATGCTATTGTGTAATGTTCCTTTACTTCTTTGATGTGTCTTTCATATATATTACTGTATATCTGTGCTTTCTTTGATTTTTATTTATCAATTACTTTGAATCTGCTAGTGGTACTTTTGAAAATATTTTTATTTTGTTGAAGGAACATTGCATCATCATATTATTATGTTTAAAGTGTCCATCATTGTAAATAAACATCGGTACATAATATGTTAAGTTTACCACCAACCGTCCAATTCTGTCTTTCACCATGTAATTGATCCCTTTTACCCAGTCTGCCCACCTCAATCCCTACCCTCTGGTTGTGAGTGGCGTTAAATCGAATGGCATTTATTCTTAAATTTCAGTATAAACAGTGAAGTAATTGATAGCTATTTATATGTTTCTGGCCAAATCGCTGTATTGCCTGTTTTACATAACTAAAATTTTAGATCTAGGTATGCCCTGTTGTGGTAGTGATTAGGCCCACCACCTCTAGCCATGCGTAGTCTACCCATACCCCCAGGACCAAGGTTCAGTTCCTGGGGCCATAGGAAACAGCCAGTGTGAACAACTAAATAAAAATAAAATGAAAGTGTTCTTCCTTTCTTTCATGTCTGCACCTTTTCTTTAACAAAAAGTAGATCTAGTTTACTACTGATTTGTCTTATCTGATGTATATTCTCTTTCCAGAATTTTATATTGCCTTTTATTTTAAAACATTTGCCAGAGGTAGTTAGGTTCAATTCTATGTTTAAACTCCAGTGCTTATCTCTAACCTTTTTGAGCATTTTATCCTGGAGTCATTAACTTCTGGAGTATATCTCCAAATAATTCTTTTTTAAGGGAGGATTTGTGGGTGGTATACCTTTTGAGCCTTTGCGTATCCAAAAATCTTTCATTTGCTTTTATATGTGACTACTTTTGCTGGGTATAGAATGATGCATTTGTTGGTGGAAAAGAAGAGTGAGCCACTCCTGACATCCAGAAACTGTTCTGGCATTCATGGCTAGTCCATCTTATTCTATTGGACCTAACCAATTTCGTAGACTACTAGCCTCAGCCTCATGCAAGGTTATTCTGAAACCAGGATAAAGTGAGACAAAGCAAAGGCACTTTATAATTTTGTCTAAGCACAGACAAAAACAAGGTCACACTGTGCTACCCACAAAATTAAAAATATATATTGCTCTCTCCTAGTCAAAATGAGTTACTGCTATTTGTTTATCGGTACAATTTTAGGCGTGCTCTAGTCTCTCTGTTGTGGTGTATCCTGGTGAGTAGCAGTTGTGCACAGTGCATACATATTCCAAGGTACGATTTGCATCCCAGGGGCAGCAAGGACAACCAAGATAAACAATGGGCAACTAAATAAAATAAATACAAATGCTTATTGAAAAAAATGAAAGATTCATTGAGCTACTCACTCTGCTTTCTAACAGACTCATTATGAAGTGAATACCTTTTTCCTTAGGCCCTCCCCCAAATATCCCTACCGAATCCCAAATCATAGAATCAGTTCTTTCTTTTACTGAGACACACCATGGTTTCATTTAGTGTGAGTTCTCCCTTGCTACCATGAGAATAAATCCAATTTGTTTAGCTATAGGAGTAAGACAGTTGACTTATAATTTTTCCCTTTTAAAAGTGTGTAAATATTTATAAGAAATAAAATATTATTTTACATTTCATTTTGTCAAGGGAGTATCATAGATTAGAGTGTTTCTTCTCTCTTTGTAGGGTAACATGTTTTGTTTTGCCTTGCTCTGACTGCTTGTAAATTATTTTCTTTGTCCTTGAAAATATATTCATTTTTTTCATTAACTTTCATTTCATATAGTATTGGTGAACCTTATTTTTTTTAATTGCTTTTTAGGATATTGAATTCACACCTCAGTCTGTGTGCATTCCACACCATACCTACCACTAAGGTGAAGCCTGTTGATATCCAGTTTCAAATCTTCAGCATAACAAAATTTCTTTTCTATGAAGTCTTCATTTTTGTTTCTGTTCTGATCTCTTCTTCGGGTGTATCTATTAACAATAAGTTCAACTCTAGTGTCTGTCCCTGAAATGTACCTTTGATTGCCTTAATACTTTGTTCTTAGGCTATTTTAAAGGCAAAACTTTGTTATCTGTATTATTCATTTAATTTTTTCTAGTATAAATTTCTACTACTGCTGCTCCTCCTGATTTAAATTTTTCAGTGCTGTCATTTCTTTTCTATACTTTTCAAATGTTTTATTTCTATTTTGATAGAATTCATAATATATTTATGAGTACCATCAGTCATTTGACATTTTTCCTCAGAGAAACCCTTTTTGCAGAAGTATGTGATTCCTGACTTCTGCATATTTTTTTTCGTGATTCAGAATCTTGTTATTGGTTCTATTTTTAATACATTTTGTTCTGTTTTACTGGTTTCATTCTTTTATAATTAACATTCTGTAAACTATTACATTTTATTTGCTTTTAACAAATTTTGCTCTTTTTTTTTTTTAAGGGAAGGTGCAGGCAGAAATGGAGGTGAGTAGGTGTAGGCAGTCAGGAAAAGTAAGGAGGAAGAAGCTTTTAATTTTAATTTTATTTTTATTTAGTTGCTCATACTGGTTGTTTCCCCACCAAACCTAGAACTTGAACCCAGGGATATGTAACCTTGTGCTCCTTTGGAGGCGACTGACCTAACCGCTACTCCATTGCATCATGCCATGTTTGCTCTTTTTAGAGAAAAAATGAGGACCCTTTAGTAGGTCAGGTGGTGATAGTTTTATGTGTAGTATATGGAAATGCTGTTAAACAAATGGTTTGTTTCTAATTAATAGAGTATCTGTCACTACTATTTTAGACAACAAACATCAAAGAGTCTGAATATATTTTTATTTAAAAAATAAAAGCCTACATTTTACTAGCTGTGAATTGTTAGTGTACAACTCACTTGCCTATGCTCTGCGTTATGGTAACATTATTGATGAAATCATTTGCATTAATTTTGAAATGTTGAGATATTTTATTAAAAATGGAAATTTAGTTGTAAATTATTCTACTACTATAAATTGTTAAAATATATAGCAAACCTCATTCAAGGGTAATTACTGCTGTATCAGTAATAGTAAACTTATGTCTTCTTTGTAGTGAGTGCCTAGGTTGTTGCCTGGTACTGAGTAGAAAGCAAATATTTGAACAGGTGAATGAATGAATGATAGAAAAAAAGGAGATGGCAGTTACTTCATGAAATAATCTTTTAGGTTGATTCACTGATGTTTATATTTCATGTTATTTTTTTAAGGCTACTGATGCCCGGAGGGCTTTTCCTTGTTGGGATGAACCTGCTATCAAAGCAACTTTTGATATCTCATTGGTTGTTCCTAAAGATAGGGTAGCTTTATCCAACATGGTATGTATGCGTTTATATTTAAATTTTTAATATGCTTATGGAGTATTTAGTTTGTTCATTAGATGGGGTACATGAAACTGGCTTGCACAGTGCTTGATACATAATAGAAACACAGTTGTTTATTTGCTTTATTTCCAGTAGGCCATCTTTTTCTTAATTGCTTTATTTGAAGAGGTTCCCTGCTTTAAGGAAGAAATTCCTTATAAACTACATTAACATGATTAATTATTTTATTGGGAAACTTAAGTGGTAAGTTTAATACTACCTAAAAGAGAAAAAAATCCTATTAATTGTTAAAACAATGTAACTACATAAGAAAGTATTTAGGCCTTTGATTACATGCTTGAAATATGCTGTCTGTTGTTCTCATTCATAAACATTCACCATTTGAAGTATGTTATCTAGTATTGCCTAGTTTAAGACATACAGTAGCCCATAGCCTAAGAGTCTGGATAACTTTGACAGGCCTGTTGTATATGAAAAATACTGTTTATTAGTGGAGAGAATTGCAGAACTGAAAATTCTTATCTTTTCAAATATTATTAGAGAGGAAGCTAGTACATTAAACTGAAATATTCATTTATAATTTAATGTGGCTAAATTTATCAGGTCTTTTCTTAAATAAGTCTTAGAAGAGAAAATAGAACTTGAGGAAACGGAAAGCCTGAATAGGAAAAAGAGAGGGAGCACCAAAGGGAAATTAGAGACTCCAGAGGTAAAGTAGAGATTTTGTCACAGTTTTCTTAGAACCTGCTTTGATACAGAGAATGCTCTACTAGAAATCTGTATCCTTGGAAATGAGGGATTCCACAGTTACTTATTTTTTATTAATCATTTTTGTCTCCTATCTGTTTCACTTAAGAAGTATTGAGGTCTCTTTCTAAAAATATCTAGTGCCTGACAAATGATAGGTATTCAAGAAAAGTTGCTTCTTTTCTCTTACACATCCTTGATAATTATAATGCCTTACCCCCAACTTCTTAGTGCGAATCCTTTATCGGATTACTTTCCATCTTACTAGGAAAGATCATGCCAGCACGAAAACTCTGGATGAATTGAAATACAGAAGTAATCAGTATTAGAAAGGGGCAAAGAGAGGCTCCCAAGCCTGCAGTTTTTCACTAATGTTTGCTCTAAAGTATTTAATCTGTTTAAATTTTCTTTCTTTTTTTTTATTTTTTAAGAATGTAATTGATCGGAAACCATACCCTGATGATGAAAATGTAGTGGAAGTGAAATTTGCCCGCACACCTGTCATGTCTACGTATCTGGTGGCATTTGTTGTGGGTGAATATGACTTTGTAGAAACAAGGTCAAAAGATGGTGTGTGTGTCCGTGTTTACACCCCTGTTGGCAAAGCAGAGCAAGGAAAATTTGCGTTAGAGGTAAATGTACTTGAAGAGGATTGTTCCAACAGTCCATAATTACAGGTTGGGGAATTTACATTTCTGATCAATTATTAGTACAATTTTTTAATTTAATCTGAAAATTGTTGTGCTACTTTGGTTTTATTTTAGCAGAATTTTGGAACTACCAGCCTTGGTGTTGCATTAACATTTTATAAGATAATGATTAGAGGATATTAGAGTAGAATTGATTTATCCAGAGAGTGGGTGGGAAAATATGAAATTATATTTTTCATACTGAGTTATAAATGGATTAAAGTTTGGCCAACATATACAAAGCCTAGGTCCGTCTTTGGAGGGAGGGTTCCTGCGTTGGTTTCTAGTTACTTGAGATACTTTGGCTTGCAACAGGATTCCTTTGTGGATTTCTCATATGAATTAACAATAAAATATTTATCAGATGGTTCTTTTGTTTATACTTTTATAGGTTGCTGCCAAAACTCTGCCTTTTTATAAGGACTACTTCAATGTTCCTTATCCGCTACCTAAAATTGATCTCATTGCTATCGCAGACTTTGCAGCTGGTAAAGTAAATTTCATTTTATTGCTGAATTGTAATAACGTTTTTTGAATTTTGTGATTTGGAGGAAGAAGTATGAATATATATCAATAAATGTTTATATTTATTTTATGAAGGTGCCATGGAGAACTGGGGCCTTGTTACTTATAGGTATGTTAATGATGCATTACCCTGCCCTACCTTTTCAATCATTGATTTCATAAGATTTCACTCCTAACTACATTTGAGTACGTTGTGTTTTATGATCGGCTATAAATTTTCCTACCTCCCCCCACTGCCGTGCACATTTCAAGAATGCAGATGAACACCCTCTGGTGCTACTATTTGAGGGCGTAAGATTTTAAAGTGAGCATCTGGCATTAGTAACATTTTTAGATATATTTTTGGCTGAGTTTCTCATTTTGGTGCCTTCTTTTTCTCCTAGTAGTTTCAGAGTTATTTACCCAGCTTGAAGAACCTTTCCTGATTTAATATTTTCTAGCTAAGTTTTTACATGTCTGTCACCACCAAACAAACAAATGGGTTACATAATTTTTAATGCGGGGTCTGTAAACAAGTTTTTGCCTGCTTTCAATTGCTTTCTTTGATGAGCTAAGTTTTAGACAGCCTATTCAGTGGTTTTGTTGGGGGGAGGGACTCTGGACTGTATCTTTCCTCCACTTAGTGCTCCCCTTTTTTTAATAGAACAACTGTCTTCTCTCTACATCTAGTATTATAATCCCTAATCCTTTAGGCAAAGCTTTTCTAAAATTCAGACAGCTGTCCTATCAACTAATAATTAAACTTGTGTCACATCTTTAATCTTCTGTTGTGTGAATTCTATTGGAGTACCCTTTATTCTTCCAGGAAATTTTTCTATCCTATATACTTAGAAGAAATGTTTTCTTGACATCTCTAATCCTAACTTGACCATCTTACTTACGTTTAAATATCCCTTCCCCACTTGTGCATGCCAGCTTTTATGGCAATGCTCTTATTGTTACTTTTTAATTTATTTTTAACACAGGGAGACTGCATTGCTTATTGATCCAAAAAACTCCTGTTCTTCATCACGCCAGTGGGTTGCTCTGGTTGTGGGACATGAACTCGCCCATCAATGGTTTGGAAATCTTGTTACTATGGTATTTAATATTTTTAAGTGCTCAAATATATATATCTCCATCCTGCTGCATATTATTTTGGCTACATAGTATTTCAGGTTTGGCTGGAACATTATGGAAAAATACAATAGAATGATAGAAAAACTTTATTTTTAAAAGTTCACTTGAAATCTGTTGATCAAGAGCATATGAACAGTCTTAACGGAATATACTTCCTGGACTGTTCTAGAATTCTCCAGAAGTAGGAAAAGTTATGTTACCAATTTGAGTGAAAGAGTCCTCTTAAGTAGAAAGATTCCATGCAGTGAGATTCCAGGCTAACTGTAGTTTCTTGAGTCATTTTTTTCATGTCGTTCAGCCTCTGAAAATAACCTGATAAATAACAAACTGATCTTTGATTAGGTTGAAATCTTTGGGGGGTCATTTTTCTCATTGCCTAAAATGTTAAGTTGAAATTCGATAGATGTGAAAACAATGAAACTGAAGAATAACTGTACAGTGTATTAAAATTTTTAACTGTCTCATTGAAATCCTTGTTTAGTATAATGTTGGTAGTGAATGATCTGTCCTGTAGTCTTGACCTTTCCCTCTTAGTCTAAATAAAACCTGTGTTAGAGCTTGGGTGCACAGGGTTTAATAAGTGAACTTAGAAATACCCCTGAAAAGAAAGAACTAGAGATTCTGGAGCCAGCCAGATTCCCGGATGGCATTTCAGGCTGCCAAAGAGAAAAACCTGTTCGAATATTAGTTGAGTGCGTATGTCACAGAAATTTCATTTTGCTTTGAATGTATAACATTTTATTTCAAGGTAAAATATTTTTATTTTGAATTAAGTATGCTAGTACCTGTTGAATATATATTCAGAAGTGTTCTTTTCTCCTAATATAGCAAGTATGTTACTACTAAAAACTTTTGTTCAGCTTGGAGTAGACTTTATTTTGAAACTACCAGCAATAAATTTTAGTAGGGAAAATGTGGGTGTTCTCATATTTCTCTTAAACAATTGTTACTGGAGTTTAGTAACTATTCTAGTTATTTAATGTCAGTTATCTCATCAACTGAAATTCAAGGGCATAGAGATAGACTAGAGAATAATTTTAGCTTTGTACTAACTTATCTTAGTAGAGTTTACTAGTTAAAAAAAGCTCCCAAAGCACTTAGACCAACAGGAATACTGCCTTTCTTGATATCTCTTTTGGGAATCTCTTTTTTTCAGAGGTGTGAGTTATTTACTAAATGTTTTAAATTGAATTTTAGTTTATTAAATTTGCAGTTTTAGAATATGATCATGTGATTGTTTCAATTTAGTGGCATGACAAGGATCTCTTTTTTTCTTTTGAGAGGAAGGGAAAGGAGGAAGAGGCATTTTAAGGAAGGAAGGAAGATGAGGAGGAAGCACTTTTATTAATTTGTTTATTTTGGTTGTGTGTGTGTCGTTCCCTCCACCTCCACCCCTTGCCCCAAATCCTTGGACTTTTTTTTTTTACATGGTTCACACCCCAGCTGCTGGCTTAGTGCCTGAGCCACCAGAGTGCACCAACAAGCACCTTTTATATACATATTTGCATCATCCTCCTTTTTTTTCTTTTTAGGAATGGTGGACTCATCTTTGGTTAAATGAAGGCTTTGCATCATGGATTGAGTATCTATGTGTAGATCACTGCTTCCCAGAGTAT
Source organism: Solenodon paradoxus (assembly GCA_004363575.1). Classification (NCBI taxonomy): domain Eukaryota; kingdom Metazoa; phylum Chordata; class Mammalia; order Eulipotyphla; family Solenodontidae; genus Solenodon; species Solenodon paradoxus. The sequence goes on along the minus strand of RJWH01002442.1, from coordinate 81,110 downwards.
GATATCTGGACTCAGTTTGTTTCTGCTGATTATACCCGTGCCCAGGAGCTTGACGCCTTAGATAACAGCCATCCTATTGAAGTGAGCCGTACTTTTCTATCATTGACCTTTGCTTATTTTTATACAATTAGTAATTTGCTGCAAAAGACACTTAAGACTCAAAAAAGAAAATTGCATGAGTAATTTCACTTGTTTTTATAGTATTTCCAGTCTGGAATATCTAGTAAGACTAATTCTAATTATGTTTCTTTTTAGGGTAAGCAGTATAAAAATTTGATCTTTGTAGAGTCCAGCACTTTCTGCCCATAAGTATTCACTAATTGCATTTTTTATTAAAATATGTGGGAGAATCATAACTGCTGGGTAATATGCATAAGGAAGCATTATCATCCTCATGTTTATTTCAGAGAATATTCTTTTTTTTTGTTATCGTCTGTATTTTTAAAAAATTTTCTTGTCTTAGCCTATCCTTATTTCAGCTAGTTTATATGTCTGAATTTTGCCTCCAAAGAACTAGACTTGCAGTCTACTTTGACATATTTTATCAGGATCCTATATAATTTTAAGCCATTACAAGAAGTCAAATATTTTTCATCTTTTTCTTCCTTACCCCACTCCCATCCCCCAACAAACAGATCCATAATGACTTGCTTCCCAGCAAAGCAGAGCCAAGATTGGATCCCGGCTCTAAAGAGCCGATGGGGATCCAGTTATACTTCATTTTATTAGTGCTGGTTGCAATACCTTTTTTGAGGCTCATCACTATATACTATGAATTAGCTAAAGGCAGAAACATATGTCGTAAGTTAGAAGGGTTTTCCTAGAAAGCTTTTTATGTAATTCAGTATTACAGGCTGTCTGCTTCCTGTCATAACCCTGAATCACACTGTCTGTCAGGTCAGTGTGGGCCATCCTTCTGAAGTTGATGAGATATTTGATGCTATATCATATAGCAAAGGTGCATCTGTCATCCGAATGCTACATGACTACATTGGGGATAAGGTAAAAAAAAAATTATCCATTCTTTTGTGGTGAAATTGTAGCATTTTAACATGGAAAAAATGTCTGATCTTATTTAGATTAAGCTTCTAAGTAATTTTTCTGGACTGTAGAAAAGATACTCCCCTGTTCTGGCTTATCTTCATTTCTTCTTATATTGATTCTTGTGATCTCTTAGATGAATGATGTGCACATATGTGTAGGGTCTGGGTGGGAGACTGGTACATAAAAGTGAAAGTAAAGGCAGAAAGTATGCACTCTTAAAAGGCAGTAGACTTTGGAATGTACGTTTTTTTAGTAAAGCTGATGCACTGTGTTTTGAGTAAATTAGCTTGAGCACTAGTATGCAAATTACTATAAATTCTGAGGTCTGACTCTCCTGGATTTGAAAAATTGTGTTTTCTCAGGACTTTAAGAAAGGAATGAACATGTATTTAACCAAGTTCCAACAAAAGAATGCTGCTACAGGTAATTTTTAATAGCTTGACATAGAAATGGAGAGGAAGTATTGACATGCTATATCCAGTGTGGGTCATTTTATTTCTTGCTGTCGGATAGAAAATAAAGTTGACTTGTTTGAAGCCATTTGTTGAGTCATGGATCAAATTAATTAGGACCTCTGATCCTTTTGGTCATCCTTCGTTGTCCATTTTCCATAGGTCAGTGTTTTGCCTACTTTAGAGACTCTGAAGAGCTCAGTTTACCTTATCAGAATTTGTCCTTTTTTTGTAATAGTTGTTTTTGTTGTCCTTAATTGATCATTGAAATTATTAAAAAATCAGAATCATTAAGTCATTAAAATAGTGGCAAATTAATTTTAGGAGTGATCTTGTGAACTACAGAGTTTCAGTGAATTAAAGTCTTAAGATTTTTAGCAGGATACATCTAGAATTTATTGACTAGCAGAGTAAAAAGGAAGAATAAAGGTGTAAGAGTTCATTGACTATGAAGAAGAACGAGATTGTGAGATTTGAGTTCTTCAGTGAACAAAAACAGTTTAAAAAACAAGATTTGTATAATGTTGTTAGTGTCTAATAGAATAATAAAAGTTCAAAGAGGTCTGGCCATGGGCTGTTACTGACATTTGTGACCGGTGAATTAAAAAGACAGTCTATGGGTCTCTGTTCTGGGGGGTGATGTGACCTTGACTACCTCCTCCCACCTTGTAATTTTCCACCTTAGTTTGTAAAATAGAGAGGGATTCCATTACTTAAAGCAGAGCTACAGAAGGAAAAAAAAAAAGTACTCTTGAAAGATTTATGAGTCTTTTGTATGCATATATAATATATGAGGAAAGAACCTTGTGCTTCTTAAATGATAATGTACATATAATTGCTTGGGGTCTATTGAAATGTTTCTAATTCAGTAGGTCTGGTATGAGGTCTGAAGGCCTACAGTCCCAGGTGAAACCAGTGCCACCAGTTCATTGGCTATACTTTGAATAGCATAGCCTATCACGTAACTTTTTAAAAATTTTTGTTTTATTTATGGCAGTTGCCAGTTCAAATACATTTCAGTTAACATACCTGGTTCCACTGTCTTTTGCCTATCCTGACTTGCCCTTTCCTTAATTCGTGCCTTCATGATCTCTACTAGAATTCTGCCTACTAACTCACTACCTTTTGCCTTTCTCCTCTCCCTTCAGTTTCATTTCTCACTGTGAGGCTAGCTAGCTATGGTTATCTTTCTAAAGTGAGTATCTGATTGTGTTACTCTACTGGTTAAAAATACTTTAGATGTCACATTCCCTTCATAATAAAGTCTGTGGTTTGTATGCCATACGACCTTAAACTGTTTAGCCCTTCTGCTTCTTCTGCTTTATCACCTGTTACACTTACACATGTGCCTTCTAGCCTCAGCTTATTAAACATGTCACTATATTAATTATACTTTATCTTTTCCAATACACTTTCTTTGTAGATGAACCATTTATTTATTGATCTTTCTGGAATGCCCCTTCCCCCCACTATCAAATGATAAACATGCAAACCAAAAATCATTTCTTGTGAAGCCTTTATTTTCTTTGGATTTTTCTTTAAGTACTTTTCTTCTGTCCGTGCCCCCATTATAGTATAATCAACTTTGTGTGGCTGTTTTGCTTACCCTACCACCAGTGCAATTTGGTTGTAAGGGTTTCCCTTCAACCTGATCAATATTCAGTATTTTTTGACTTCCATTAATTAAATGGGTATAACAGTTTTAAGTTTACGAATCATTGTTTAATAGTGATTTTGAACATATTTTCATTTGTTTCTATTCTTGTTTGGACTTTATTATCATAACTTAAAATTTTTTAATAAGTTGGAACAATTAAGAACACCTTAAAAAATAAAGCCAGTTTTTGTAATAGAGTTTTCTTAACGAGTAGACAAAGGGAACATTAATTTGGCCCACTGTTTGTCTCCTGAACCTATAAGATCCAAAGAATTAGTCAGCAATGCAGTGTCAAGAGCTATATAAAAATTCTGGTTCAGTTAGAAAAATAAAAATGTAAACATTTTAGATTTTCATTGTTTGTGTTTCTCTTCTAGAGGATCTCTGGGAAAGTTTAGAAAATGCTAGTGGTAAACCTATAGCAGCTGTGATGAATACCTGGACCAAACAAATGGGATTCCCCCTCATTTATGTGGAAGCAGAACAGGTAAAAATTATAAAAAGTCCTTCAATTTGATACTGTATTAAATGAAATTCAATATAGTATACTAACTTTGCTTTTCTGTACTTTTAAGTATTCTAGGTGACATTTAAATCAGTACTTACTCTTTTTTCTTAGGAATTTATTATCTCTATACTGAATGATTTGTCCCCCAGATTATTAAAATTACACATGCTCTTGGTAGAAAATAAAACATTGTATGTTCTTACTGTTTTAAAGGAAAATACTGTAAGCTTGTTGATATAACTCTAAAATCACCAGGGGGGATTTATTCCACGAATACAAAGTTGATTTAACATTAAAAAAACAGACAAACCCATATTGTTTTATAATCCCTCCATTTTATGTTGTAATTTGTAATTATAACAGAATCATGTTAGAACCATGTAATCACCTCAGTACATTCCTTTGTGGCTCAGGTTGCTGAGATGGCTACAGTGTGAAGCCCAAGGATTCTTGTGGTAGAGGGGGAACCAAATAAAAACTAGATAAATAAAAATACTTCTTCGCCTCCCTCCTGTTCTTCTCTTCTTTTAAAATAAATAGATAAATAGACTCAGGGAAAAAAATCTAGAAAAATCCCAGTTAGTTTTTGATGTTTCAATGTTTAAAATTCTTTAAAATCATTCTTTAGGCACGCCCTGGTGGAGTACAGGTCAATCGCCTCTGAAGAACGCAGGTCACATACCCGTGTGGGTATGTGGTGGTGGGGGTGAGGGACAACCAGTGTGAACGACTAAATGAAAAATAAAGTGCTTCTTCCTTCTCTCTCTTCATGCCCTCTTGCCTCCTACTGCCTTCATTCCTGCGTGTACCTTTCCTTTAAAAGAAAATAAATCATTCTTTAAAATTAGTTTTTAGGTGCACCCTCGTGGACTAACAATTGGGCATAGTCCAGATACATACCAAGGTCCTGGGTTCGCATACTGGGGCCAGGGAGAAATGACCAAGATGAACAATTAAATAAAATACAGTACTTCTTCCTCCTCTCTCTTCCTGTCTGCCTAGCTACTTGGACTTCATTATTGCTTGTACCTTTCCTTTTAAAAAAAGAATAAAAAATAGTTTTTAATGTTTGTTGGGTGGCAATGTTATTTTGATTAGAATTTTTTATACTTTTATTAGATGAATCGTTACCTGAATTGAGAGGTGTATTGCAAAATGAATTGTCCTCCAACAGGACTGAGAATTACACATCAACCTTTAATGTTTACCAGAAAGTTTGTCATAACTTAGTTTAATTATATAAAATTGTGAAATGATTCTTTGCTGTGGTTTTGTGAGCTGCATAGAGATTTAATTACTGTTCATTTTTAGGGATAAAAATTTATAACTCTTGGTATGTGTTCGATCTTGTGGTTTTGCATTGTCTTTAAAAGCTAAGTTTTACAATTTAAGCTATGTGTTACAAAGATTATCTCGGTCTAAGTTAAATTATTAAATTTGCTTTCCTATAGTTTAAGAATTTTCAGTGACATTTGAACCAGCCCTTGTACCTCAGAATGCTCCTAAATTTAATATTACATTTTAGTGCTTGCAAGTTACCCTTCCAGAGCCATATCTTAACCTTAAACATGATTGTATCCTGTGTTTGTGTTTGTCTTGTTAAAGAAAAGATGCAGGCAGAAATGAAGGCAAGTAGGCAGGCAGGCAGGCAGGCAGGAAGAGAGGGAAGGAAGAAGCGTTTATTTTATTTAGTTGTTCCTTCCTACCCCACACACCACCCCAGTACAAGAACGTGGGTTTTGGTATGTGGCTGTGCTGGCCTGAAGTGGTGGGCTTAACAACTGCTCAACCACTGGGACATGCCAACGTGACTGTATTTTGTAATAAATTATACACATTGGAAGATCTTTCAGTTGGATTGGATGCAAACATTTGGAAAGGCAGTTTAGGGAATGAAATTGATCATATTTAGTCACATAATATTGTGACCATTCTGTTTTGTCTGGTCATTTTCCTCCACTTGGACTCATCAGTTACAGGAGATGACTGATCAGAATTGACATTAACACAACATAGACCAACAAGTAGTTTTCATTTTACCTGGCCTTTTTAAGAATAACAACATACAAAGACTGTTGTTCCTTTTCCTTTGGGGGATTTCATTTCTTCAAAAACTACCAGCACCTCAAAACTACTAAACTATTTAATAATTACATATAAAACAGACTGTTAGGCTGTAATTTTTTCTTCAGACAGAGTATACTTTTAAGAGAGCAGCGCGGTTGACTCATTAGAGCAGAGTACAATAATACCCACCTCCCTCTTCCCATACTCAGTTCACTTTTCCATTAAGTCTTTTAAGACCTCACTTGCTTTATTATATTTTGTCTACATATTATATTTTGTTTACAGGCACTACTAAACTTCTTTATTTTACATTACAGTGAATACTTGTCAATGACTCTTTAAAGGAAAGGTAAAGGTAGGAATAAAGTCAAGTAGGCAGGCAGGCAGGAAGAAAGAACAGCAGCGCTTTATTTTATGTTGTTGTTCATCTTGGTTGTATGTGTCTGTCCGCATGAAAGAGGGACCTTGGGCTACATGTGGGCTATGCCCGGTGAACTAAACCGCTAGGCCACCAGCTTGGGCCCGTCTGTGACTCTGAATTCTTTTAAAAATAGACCTCAGCAACGTGTAGTGTCTTGATTATGATCTATTTCTTACTTTATGTTCCCCAAATTTAAACATCTTTGCTTTATTTCTGAATCAATTTAAAATTCACCTTTAAACTGTTTCAAGGAAGTCTGTTTGATAAACCTAATCAGTGATAAACTTCACAGTGTTTAAGTTCATTAGTAGTTGTTTTTTTGTTGTAAAGGAAAGGTACCAAGCAGGAATGAAGTTGAGCCGAAGCAGGCAAACAGGAAGAGAGGAGAGGAAGAAGCATTTTATTTACTTACTTGTTATCTTGATCATTCCCCGTAGCCCTAAGAGTAAATCCAGGACCTTGGGACGTGGACTGCACCCAACTGCTGCTCTCACCAGGGTGCACCAATTGTGCCCACCTTTCAGCTCGTTTTTTTTTTTTTTTTTTAATGTTATAGACGTGTTAGCAAATGATAAAACAAATGACTGCATGTTGTTGAAGTATTTTTTAAAAATATATGCTTGGCCTTTGTTGCTTCTGGCTTTTGAGTTTTTTATAATTTTTCTCCATTCTTTTGTGTTTCACCACAAAGCTCTTACTGAAACAAGATGTGTGCTTCTTTCATGTTTATTACTCACTCTAAAACATAATTCTGAGTATTGAGTCCACATGGAAATATAATGTTAACACTTTTGGAAAGTGGAAAAGACTGAAAACATAACCTTCCTCTATAAAGATTAAAAAAGCTTTCTACATATTACTTATTGTTATATATCCCTTTGAAAATTTTAATATTCAGAAATTCTCCTCTAGGCACATATCTCTTCTGAGGAGCCATATTACATAGAACCTGGCCTTTTATTTAAAGTATTTTTATCTTGAGGCTTACATGAGAAATAGTAAGATTTCTCGCATTCTCTAATATCATAATCTTCATCACCATTGTATTTTGTATGCACCTGAGACATTTACCTGTACTGATTTCACCTTCTACTTTGTCACAGAAATGTTGCCCGCGGGGCCCCCCCCAAAAAAAAAAAAACGTTGCTACTACTGTAGCTTTTGTTTTGCTTCTTTAGGCAGAAGATGACAGATTACTGAGGTTGTCCCAAAGGAAATTCTGCGCCAGTGGACCATATGTTGGTAAGCAGATGACTATAAATGAGAGCTAATTGTTGAATTTGGAGATGAACTAATAAGAAATAATTATTCATTTTTAATATTTTAATAGAATTAAATAAAATAAGGAAATGATAATAGAATAAAAAAATCTAGGAATTCAAAAAAGGAAATTCATGGGATAACTGTAATGTTGCCTAGTCTTAAATTTTTTTAAATGCCGTATCTGTGTTGTTGGAGACTCTAACAACTCAAGAAGCTTAGAAACCCCAAGAAGTGACATCTCTAACCTCAACCCCTAAAAGAAGACTTGGTACACATTGTGTGAGTGACTTTTTATTTTCAGTTCATGGGCACAATAAGTAAATAAAGCCCAGTGATTATTAGATTTATTATGTACAATTATTGTGCTACAATAAATAACTCTGATTTTATATTCTCAGCAATACTATTAGGTAGGTAGTAGTAGTATTTCCATTTTACAAATGAATGCCCAAAGGCTTTTATCTAATAAGTAGGAAACCAAGCAAAATAATTGGATTCCATATAACTTTACTACTCGGCTGTGCTTTTTCAAATGTATCTACATGTCATTAGAATCTTATCAAAGAAATTGAAGATTAATTAAAATATCAAAAACCAAAGTGTTTTTCTGCCCCCTTTTTCACTTCCTTTAAAACTAGTTCTTAACAGGGGTAGTGTATATCAGAGTCATCGGTGCCTTTTTATGATTTACCCACTGAAATATGATGCACTCTTCTGGGGAAAAGAGGTACAGCCTTCCACCCTCAGACTTCCTTAGCATTTAGAATTATTCTTTTCATAAACTTGTCTAACAAGTCATATGACAGGTTTATTATCAGAATAAACTTCAAAGTGTCACAGTTGTCATTTTCTGTCTGATTTGTAGTCTTCGTGGTAGAACAGCAGATTTGGCAGTTTTTTCAAATACTCTGACTTAATACAGGCAATATTAAAACATGAGCTATCCCAGTGTTAATGGAAAGTTTTGTTTTCAGTCTGATAGTATAACGCTATATAACTTAATAAAACAGCACCATTAGTATACGGCACAGTGATTCTCTTTTGTTTGGCATTTTAATGTAAAGTTTATTTTGCTCTCTGAACCTAAGAGAGAGTATGTGTATCTGCCTTCCAAAGGCTTTGACTTTCAGATATGACTCTCTAGTGATGGAATCCAATAACTTCCAGTGTATATCTTGTTATCACAGAAATTAAAAGCAGTTCTGTGTTTCAGCCTATGCCTATTAAGGACTACAATGGAGAATTCGTTTTTAAATACTATGTGAGAAATTTCCCCTACTTGAAATTGTTTTGATAGTAAAGTCATTTTTCTCTTTATTGCTCTGTAAAGGCAAAATGACTACTTAAAATCACTGTATTTGTGATTCTACAAATGAGTAAACAGTTCCATTTTTTATAACTATTGTTATTTTGTTAGTAAATTATCTCTTTCTTTGTACTATTATGAAGTTTGCCTGGAAGAGTTGTGGTGTCGTTAAAATTTAACCCCTAGCTTAACAGTTAAATTTAAGCCCATTTGTAAGACACTATCTCTTTCTCCACTTTACCTTCTTCCTTCTGCTGAGAAACTATTTTTCAAGTTTTCTATTTGTTCTTCTGTTACTTAAGGAGAAGACTGTCCCCAGTGGATGGTTCCTATCACAATCTCTACTAGTGAAGACCCTAGCCAGGCCAAACTGAAAATTCTGATGGACAAGCCAGAAATGAATGTGGTTTTGAAAAATGTCAAACCAGACCAGTGGGTGAAGGTGAGTCTAAAAATGGCGTGGATAGTCTTACCAGAGTTGATTTATTTATCTTACTTCCTGTTGCACATTTTATGACTCACTCTAGATACTTTAGACAGACTTAGAAAGAAAAAAAACATTTCTAAACTTTCTTGTGTGAAATTTAAGACCAATTTTCAATTAGTATTGTCTCAGTATTTTGCCATGTTAAGTAAAGGAACAGTAAGTAGATAAGCAGAGAAAAAGGGATAGAATTAAAAAGAGAAAAAAAAGCCAACTATAAAGTCACATTAAAACATAGTCGTCTTGCAAGTTCAAACTGCCCTGTCATTGTAATGATATGTTAATTTCAGTTATATGATGTTATCATTATGTGTACAACTATAATCAAGTGAGATCAGACATATAATAATCATTTGTAGCTCTGAAATGTGAAATTCCTTTAGATGGCCTTTTAAAACCCATTTCACAAAAACCATAGTTGCTAAGTATTTCTTATTCTGTACTTTGTTCTTGTCATAATGAAACTATCTGTTACAGACTTTTCTCCAAGTTTATAGGTTCCTAATAGAAATTATACATTATCCAAAACTTTCGGGCTTTTCTGAAAAGAGCCATTTCTCCATTTTAATTTTTAAAATATGCTTAGTAGAATATTACATTGCCATTTGAAATAATCTGAAAGATTATGTAGCAATACGAAAAATGTCTTTTAAGTGAGAAAACATTATATGTATACTATAATTGTAATTAGATGATAAAGTATTATTCCTACAGTAAAAGATAAAAGCACATCAAAAATAAAGACCTATGGGGTGATTTATTAATTTTATTTTATTAAAAGAACATTGCATCGTATGTGATTTTTAAGAAATATGTAGATCTTATACTATTATTTACCATTAAGGTATTTTATATATAAATGTTATCAAAAATATTTTTGACTCTTGGTAAATAGCCTATAGAGAATAATAGCAGTCAAGGGTTATCTTACTCCAAGAATCATAAGAAATTTTCTCTTAAGACCATGTCATTCCCTAAAATTTAAGACTTGGCAGTTATTTGATTGAGGCTCTAGGCTCAGACTCTAAAGACTTATTTTTCCTCAGAGAGTCTACTCTCCAAGTATTTTTATATACAGTAAATATTTTCTGTAAACCTAAAACTGTTCACTGAGATAAGAAACAGAAACTTATTCACATGATTTACTCCTTTCCTCCCTGTTCTTCTACAGTCCCTCCCACTAGGTCAAGTTTCTATTTTTCACATCTCTGTTCAACTCTGACAACTATTTCTACCTCTATGTGTTGTTTCATTTTAATATCTGTTAGCATTTATCATCTTTGTTGTTTTACATCCAGATATCCTAAAACCATGACACCTTTCACATCTCTAGAAGATTGATTTTAAAAGTAAATAAAGTGCATCTCCGTGGCTCAGACTGCTAAGGGGCAATGTCAAGCCCATGGACCCAGGACAAGAGTGAAAATAAATATATAAATATATACATATATACATCAATAGTCTCATAAATACCTATTGATATCTTTTCAGTTAAACTTGGGAACAGTTGGGTTTTATCGAACCCAGTACAATTCTGCCATGTTGGAAAGTTTATTACCAGGCATTCGTGACCTTTCTCTGCCCCCTGTGGATCGACTTGGGTTACAGAATGACCTCTTCTCCTTGGTGAGTATCTTTTATTCAAGTAAATGATTTTGATTAAAAGATTTTATTTTTCCTAAAGTGTCCAACTGAAACATAATTAGAAGAATATAGTTCTTCTTGAAGGTTGAATTCCTTTGGGACTAGAACAGGTGACTAATTATTAATTAATATGAAAAGATTACTTATATAATTTACCGGAAACATTTCACTGCTCTTAAACTAGCTTTTTCCAACTGTACTATAAATGTTGCTTGTAAGGAAAATATTATTTTTAGTACTAATAAATATGATTTTTGAAGACATTTCCTTACTGAGCTTTTTAAATAATGAATTCAGAGTGATTTATATTTTTCTAAAGTATTGGTTGTACTTTGCTAGGAAAGTCTAATATTTTTCAGCATCACATTACTATTCAAATTATAGTAGCCCATTAGCTTTAGAATTATATTTATATTTGGCTTTATACTATAAAGGATTTAAGGCAGCAATGAGCAATATCTTTATAACTCCTACATAAGTTAGGTAATTTCTAGTTGTCTTTGACCATGATAAAGTTGTCAGATTCCTCTTAGTGTTCTTTTAAATTGGGCTTGAAATTTTCCCTCCCCTCTTCAGTAACTGGTTTTGGATTCCTCCTTTGTATAAACACAGATTAGCATTGATGCACAAAACCTCACATCTGCTGATCTCATTGCTGAGAGAGACCTGTCCCAGGAGAGTGGTGTGTTTGTGCAGTTGGCTGCTGTAACAGAAGTTCTTTTTCCTAATTCTGTTAGTTAGTTCTGAAAGGACTCTGAATTTGTAGTACCTACCAGTTTGCATTCTTTTAAAATTGAGTCAAGAAAGGGCTGAAGTTGACACAGTTTACAGGTCCAATTTTGAAAAGAGTCTCTGTCAAGAACTAAAGCCCAATTATTTTTGCAGCTTTTCTGAAAGTATGAAATTTTTCAAAAGAAAAACAAAACCAAAGCCCCAGAAACCAAGTAGAAATAGGAAGTTAATTGGTTTCTTTTTTCTTTCTTTGTTTTTTCATTCTTTCAAAATTGGTGGGATTTTAGCATATCTTATTTTAGATGACTTTTTTTTTTAAACACCAAAATAGTAAATGTTCTCATGATAGGATTTCCATTCTAATAGTGTTCTGAGCTCATATAGTATCATTTTCTTTAAACCAAAGAGATGACTAACAGTAGATAAGGCCAAAAATGCATGCCTGTGTTTTTGTTTTGTTTTTGTTTGAAGATTAGATTAATTTATGTTTTTTCCTATCCCAGGCTCGAGCTGGAATCATTAGCACTGTAGAGGTTCTAAAAGTCATGGAGGCTTTTGTGAATGAGCCCAATTATACTGTATGGAGCGACCTGAGCTGTAATCTGGGGATTCTCTCAACTCTCTTGTCCCACACAGACTTCTATGAGGAAATCCAGGAGTTTGTGAAAGATGTCTTTTCACCTATAGGGGAGAGACTGGGCTGGGACCCCAAACCTGGAGAAGGTAATGGATATACTGATTGGAAGATACTTTATCAAAAATTGATCCCTTTTCACTGTTGTGGTTAATTAACAGTATCAGTAGCATCATCCTTGTAGCTGTCTGCTGGGTGTTGGTGTCTGTTCACTAGCAAGAAATGAAAATGTAGGTCTTTTAAGCCTACTTATGAAGTAACACGGGTCACTAACATAAAAACCGTGGTGGTTTTTGTATTTGTTTTTAAAAATGATTTGTGCTTGAAGCAAATGGTGGAAATAAAGTCTTCTACAAAGTTCCAGAAGCCCATTTATAGTCAAGAAAAGTTAAAGGGAATTTCAGATTACTTTATTATTATTGCCACAGATACCAAGCACCTCATGAGTGGCACGTAAAGGTACTGTAAGACCAGGGGCTGGCTTTCTGAACTAAGGCAGGTATTGTTCTACACGTGCTAGCTCTGTAATCTTGTATATATTTTTTATTATTACTTGAATCTTGAGAATGACGATTTGAGGGCTTTAAATTAGAATTATTTTCTGCAATCTACTGATAACTAAAAGTGGTATTCTACTTAACCAGCCTTGATCTGGAAGTCTTTTGCAATAGTAGTAACAATAACCATTACTTAGAGGTCTGTCTTTTTCCTTCATTAGTTCAACAAATATCTGTGCATTTAGAAAATGCCAGATACTAGTTTAGGAGCTGGTGATAGAGCTGTGAACAAAACATTGTGACTTATATTCCAGAGGCGGAGCACAGCATATAATGGACTGCATCATATTCTATCTAGGTGGCATCAAGTTTTATGAAGTGAAATAAAGTTAGGTAACCCAGCTAAGGAATAGAAGGAGTACCAGGCACTAGTAAATAAAGTGGTCAGGGAAACAGTCACTGACAAGATGATATTTAAACCTAAGCAGAGACCTGAAGGAGGGAGCTATGAGGCTGTCTAGTGGGGAAGACAGTCCAAACGGGGGACAGCAAGGACTAAAGACCTGAACAGGAGTAGTATTCTTAGGGTGCAAAGAATAGCAATGAGGCTGATAAGGTCAGGATAGTAAGGGGTGTAGAGGGGTGGGAAGCAGACCAACTTCTATAGGACCTGTGGGATATAGTAATAAATTATTAACTTTCACATTTAGTTTCCATTTGAGAGCTTGAACTGAGGAATAAGACTTGATTTACTCAACTGTGTGAAAAACAGACTGCGGGGGGAGGAGGGGAAGTCAAGAGGAAGCAAGGAGACAAGTTAGAAAGCTATTTCAGTAATCCAGTTAACGTGTTGGTATGCAGCTAGCTGTTGTAAGAAGTCAATTCTGTGTGTCTGGAAGGTAGAACTGAAAATACTTGGTGGTGACCTGTGTGGGGTGGAGAGAAAGAGGAGTCATCAAATTTTGGGTTGAAGAACTGAAAGAATAAAGTTGCCATATACAGAGATGCCAGAGAAGCAGGTTTGTGTATAAAAGAGAATCAAGAGTTTGGTTTTGGACATGTTCAATTTGAGGTTCTTTTAGACGTCCAACTGCAGAATAGCTTGCCTACAGGTCCAGAGTGAATATTACAGATAGTTCGCAGACTGTGTTTGCAGCCACAGGACTAGATACTAGATGAGGTCATCTAGGGCCCCGAATGTAGGTAGAGAAAAGAAGTGTGAGGACAGGGTCCTAAGGCAGTCTATGATGTAGCATTTGGGTAGAAGAGGAAGAACTGACTGGCCAGTGAGGTAGGAGGGTGAGACAAGAGAGGGGTCACTCGGAAGTATTAAAGGAACAGTGCAGGCGCACTCTGTTAGCACTAAGCCAGTGGCTAGAGTGCAGACCATGTAAAGCCCAACGACCTGGGTTCTTGACGCAGGACCAGGGAAACCAACTAAAACAGATAAATAAAAATGCTTCCTCTCTCCTCTCCCTTCCTTTCCCCCCCCGCCCCCCCCCCCCAGAAAAAAAAGGAAAGAAAGAAGCACCACAGAGTGTCAGCTCTGTCAAAGCTGCTCCAAGTCGAGCAAAGTGACGGAGAAGTGACGCTTGCATGTAGTTTTGAAGCATGGTTGCGCACATTAGGGCTCCCCAGCATGGCGGAGAAGAAAAGGAGACAGCACATTTAGACAACTTTTTAAAACAATTTTGCTGAAGAGGATCAGAGAAAAGGGAATAGACTAGACAACAGGACCAAGGGAAGCATTTATATATTTTAAGCTGAGAGATTTTATAACATCATGCTGTTGAAAATGATGCAATACTAATAGAAAAATAAATGAAAGATATATGAAAGAGAGGGGTGATTGCTGGAGTGATGACTGAATAAGCAGGGGGATCCAGGATAAGTGACAAGTGGAGGAGTTAACTTTAGGCAGGAACACAGATTCGTAGAAATGGCAGGAGGAAGTACTGGACTCAGATGCAGGTAAATTGATGGATATTGCACTTTTTTTTCATGATGATATGAACCTTTTGAAGCTCCAAAAAAAAAACCTTTATGGAATTAGGAGAATGTCTTTAGTTTTTGAGCTTTATGGATAGAGAATCAAACATAACAAAATACTAAAGCTTATATCACACAGCAAATCAGTATCAAAAATCTAAAATAATCTTTATGAATATCTAATTGTGTTATCTACTGATCATGTTTTTTAAAACTTATCTTTGAGTTATCATTCAACTATAGCAAAACATATAGCAAATATAGCAAAAATACATCATTTAAAAATATAGCAAAGAAAATAGTTTAAATGTTATAGTTCAATGACTGACAAATGCATATAGTATTTCCATCACTACAGGAGGCTGCCTGACACCCCTTCCCAAGTCATTCCTTACCACTTGAGTGTCCCCTGCCTTTTCCTTACAGACAAAACACTATTCTAAGTGATGTTGTCTCTTATAGAACTTGATATAAATGGAATCATACTATATATATTCTGTTCTTATATCTGATGTCTCACAAAACACTATTCGAACTAACGTTGTCTCTTATAGAACTTGATATAAATGGAATCATACTATATATTCTGTTCTTATATCTGATGTCTCACATGCAGTATCATGTTCTTGAGATACAGTTTGTTCATTCCTTTTTATTGCTGAGTAGTATTTTATTGTATGAATAGACACATTTATTTGTCCATTGAATGTTGCGCTTACTCAGATCTGTATGCTGTTAACTTTTTGGGGAGATATAATCAATATGCCATAAAATTCACCCTTTTAAATTATACAATTTCGTCTTCTTTTATATGTTCACATTACCCTCATCTAATTCCCCAACAATTTCTTTACCCTCCAAAGGAATTTCATACCCACTGGCAATCACTCCCCAGTCCCTGGCAGCCCCAGCCTTGGGCAGCCACTAATCTGTTTTCTGCTTCATGAATTCCCCTATTCTAGACTTTTTATGTAAGTGAAATAATACAATGTGGCCTTTTGTGTCAGCTTCTTTCACTAGCATAATGTTTTCAAGGTCATCCATGTTGGATCATGCATTGGTACTTTAATACTTTTTAGAACCAAATAATATTCCATTTCATGCTTTGTATGTCTATCAGTTGATGAATGTTTGGATCATTTCCACTTTTTGGTGATTATGAAAACAACTCTAAACATTTGTGTACAAATTTTTTATGGGGTTATTCTTTCATTTCCTTTGGGTGTATATACCCAAAATTTCAATTTCTTAGCGTACTAGTTCTGTATGTGGTCTTTCTGTGAATTTTGGGTCAAAACTGTGTGATCTAAGCCTGTTCCTGTCATACATAATCTTTAGAATTGTAATTAATACATAGAACAAACATTTAGTAAACTCAAATAGTTGGCCTTTGTGATATAGACAAAGCCAGCAAGTTTATTTGCTTGCCTAGTCCGGTTAGCACTTTATTTCACTCCTGT
Source organism: Solenodon paradoxus (assembly GCA_004363575.1). Lineage (NCBI taxonomy): Eukaryota > Metazoa > Chordata > Mammalia > Eulipotyphla > Solenodontidae > Solenodon > Solenodon paradoxus. The sequence goes on along the minus strand of RJWH01002442.1, from coordinate 64,952 downwards.
GATTTGGTAACTTTAAATCAAGTGCTCTCCCAAGTACTAAGGTAATTGTGTTTGTTCAAGATTATAGACATAGTATAACACAACTATAAGTTGTCCATGTGGCATATTGATAAAAATAGACTTTTAAGTAGATTTTCCTCTCTTTTACTTCTCTATCAGGTCATCTAGATGCACTCCTGAGGGGCTTGGTCCTGGGCAAACTAGGAAAAGCAGGACATAAGGCAACTTTAGAAGAAGCCCGTCGTCGGTTTAAGGACCACGTGGAAGGGAAACAGATTCTCTCTGCTGATCTTAGAAGTCCTGTAGGTTTTCATAATAAATTACTTTGATTTTTAGGTGATTTATTATTCTTTGTAGCATGGAATATTTAACGTAGTATTTAATGGTAACAAAAATAACCTTTGAGTACTGACCCACAAATCATATCTGACTATTTTAACATATGCTGGGTAGATGGTTGGTAGCCAGCTTCTCATTATTTAAAGTTTCTCAGTCCACACTTTGGTACTGAAAGACGATTATCCCCTGAGAGAACTGGTGTGCTCTGCTGTAATTACTACATGCCATCTGCCTTTCTGGGAGTTTGTGTGGGCTCTTAGCTCTTTGTCACAATTTGTATGTAACAGCTACGCATGGCTATTTACAGGTTTTGTTTTGTTTTTTACTTGATTTCTATCCTTTCTTAACATTAGAATATTTAGAACAAGATACATGTAATCAGATGTTTTCTTTTTGTTTCCTATTTTCTCTTATAGGTCTATCTGACTGTTTTGAAGCATGGTGATGGTACTACCTTAGACGTTATGTTAAAGGTGAGTAGCTTTGCAAACGACTCCTATTTCTTATGTTTGAACTTGAATTGACACAGATTGTGAACTTAAAAAAAAAAAGTCCCAGCATTGTGGTGGGCATCGTATGATACCATATATAATATATATCATATACTAAAAGATCCAGAGTGAACCTACACGCCTAAAACATATACAGTGTTGTAAAGCATTGTTACCACAATTAAAAATGCATTGAAAATAGTATTTTTTATAAGTCCTGGCAAAAGAAATATATGCAGACATTCATATTACATATATTGCAGACATGCAAATATTAAGAAACAGGGAGAAATACATGTCTTTTCATGTAGATTACCAATGTGATGCCAAAAATCATTTTTCACTTCTTTTTATTACCCATAAATTTATAAATCTTAAAAATTTCCCCTTCAGTGTAACTTACTTAGGTTTCTGCTCATTTGAAAAAAAAATTGTTTTTCTGTACTTAGAATACATGATCTGGTGTCTCAAGGGTTTGAGCTATGCTCAAATTATGTGTCCAATTATGATTGGACAGGAAATTAATTTATCTGCCTGAATAGCCTTAACAGTTTTCCCAGGTGGTTGGCATATAATTAAGCTCTGGCTTAGAAAAAAATGATAGGTAAAACTTCCTCTGTCTTTATGATCTGTTTGAAAGTTCTAATACTGAGAAACAGATGCCATCTCCAGTCCTTGTCCATGCAGTTACCAGTATAAGAAATAGCTTGACTGGTGCAGCCTGGTGGAGTAGTGGTTAGATTAATCACCTCCATGGGAGTACAGGCCACATACTCCTGGGTTGGAGTCTCAGGTTCCCAAGAGGAAACAACCAGTGCAAACAACTAAATAAAAATAAAATAAAATGCCTCTTCCTCCTCTCTTTAATAAAAAATTAAAGACCCTGACTGCACTGGTTGTATTGGAGTGCAAATAAAATGTGCAAAATGTACCTACATTCCCCGGTCACCTGTCATACCTATAAAAACCCGATTCACTGAAAGACCCACCACACACTGGGCATTGGTGAGAATTTGGTGGAGGCCAGGGTTTGTGGACATATATATGAGGAATGGGGAACTTTTACTTGTGAGTTTATTTAATGTGTAAAAATAAAAATAATTAAAAATATATATTAAAAAAATCCACCAGTTAGGGGATCAAACAGAATAGGAATTGTATGCGCTTTACGGTTTTTACTTTTAATGGATTGAGAATACTTTTCTGATCCTGAGTGGATCAGAATTATAAATCTGATTTCTCATATTTTAGTCTTAAACCCTTTTTAAATGATTAGAATGTTTTGAAAAATGTAAACTTGATTTAAGAAACTGCATCTTAAAATTTTCCATTTTAACTATTCCTTTTGAACAAACAAGATTTTCTTTTCTAATATAAAAAGTATACTTTGGGTTTACTTTTCACTAAATAACATTATGGTCCCTTATTCTTAATACTCTGTGAACCTGTGGACTATATATAAAGCATTCCTTATTTATGTGTGAGATGAGATAATTCATATTTTTTATCTATTCTATAATGGTGTGGAACAGAATAGGGTTTCTGAAAATTTCATAAGATACCTCCTTCACATTTTCACATTATTTTAAGAATTTATCCCAGTATATTTAATAATAATAGTTTGTATTTATTAACATAAGGGAGCTCACAGTAATTTAGCTTTACTATGGAAAGAGATCTATTGTTTTCTGTTGATAATTCAGGAATAAGTCTAGATAAAAATAACTTAATTCAAAATATATTTGAAATGTGGTGTTATGATGCCATCTAGTGGAATATAGCATAATAGGTCTCAGGGGAGGGGGATACTTCCTGCAAGCCAGAGTTCAGACCTTGAGTATTAGACCTTAGAAATCATCTGTCCACCCCGCTCATTTTACAGATGGGGAAACTGAGACCCGGAGAGGTTAAGGACTTAGTCAAGATCACACAGCTAGTTAGAGGCAATACTGGGACTAGAACCCAGGTCTCCCGACTTCCTATCTATTTTACCACACTGCTGCTCAAAAGAGTCCAAAGAAAAGGAAGAGGAAACTGGGAGCTGTGATGGGGTCTCCAGACACTGGTCAGTGTTAAATCTTCAGGGGAAAAAAAGTCAAGACATTCTGTAAATTAAATTGTCTTGGAGAGGTATCATACATTTGTAGTTTTGTTAAAAATATATTTAAAAAAATTCTGATTATGAAAAAGTTTGTATCTTCACTGTGGAAGATCTAGAAAAGTATAAAGAAGCAAATAAGATTTACCTATAATTAACAAAAATAGCATCCATAATATGATCTTATTCCTGATTTGGTAACATATATATAGTAATAATTTTTCTTTATGCTTCTCTATTTTCCTAATAGTCTGCATTCAGTATGTGCTGCTTTTACAGTTAAAAAAATGTGATGATGCATAATCCTGACAGAGACCATTAATTAATGTTAACATTTTGATGTTTTTTTCCCTCTTCACATTAAATTTTTAGAAATTTAGAATCATTTGCTCTGTTTACTTTTGTAATCTACTTATATATATTTATGTATCAAAAGTATATTTGTCAAAGTACTCATAAAATACTGCTTTCAATTATGCAATCCATATATATTTTTTATTATTGTAAATTAAATTGATGCTTTCAGTGATATTAGTAATGATTAGTTTGTTCATTTTACATAGAACATTATATCAGATATGTAAAGAATTTGACCCTTAGATCTTGATGTTAAATTGCTCAGACTGACAAGCTATTTATATGATGAACTTACTATAATGGCAGGTGACAAATTTAGTGCCTAAATATCTTGAAGAGACTTTTTTGTCAGTTACATACATACCCTCCAATCTTAGCCAGTGAGAATGTAGAGCAAGACTTTTACCGGATTGGGGGAAAAACTTGTCTAAGCATATTCATAACTTCCTGGGGAAGATTTAACTATCTCTGTTTTTATTTTTTTACTACAGCTCCACAAACAAGCAGATATGCAGGAAGAAAAAAACCGAATTGAAAGAGTCCTTGGGGCTACTCTTTTGCCCGAATTGATTCAAAAAGTCCTCACGTTTGCACTTTCAGTAAGTTATAATAAAAACCGCTTTTAGAGGGAATTGTTACCCACGAAGCTAAGGCAAATTTCTTTGATTCAGGATCCTCTTGATAGACTTTTAACCCTAGACTAATACTTATCATCCTCTAGTGGTGAGACTTATCATCCTCTAGTGGTGAGAACCAGAATAGGTAGGAGAGGAAATAAACTGGAAAGCTGATTTATCCCTGTGCCTACTTTCTTTCTTAATGCTGTGGGAATCCAAGTCACGTATCTGTTGAGTAGCCTGTTTACACCTGTCTTGATAACTTTAGGTTAAATATTCTCTTTGTTGGAAGTTTCTGGTGTCAGTTATTCACAGAACATGGAATGGGGTATCTTCAGTGTTATATATATGGGTTCTTGTCAGCTTTTGCCCTTTTTGGCTCCATAAGATGTTTCAGTTACAGTAAGCTTTTAGTTTTTTTCTTTTTTTAGGAAGAGGTACGTCCACAGGACACTGTATCAGTAATTGGTGGAGTGGCTGGAGGCAGCAAGCATGGAAGGAAGGCTGCTTGGAAATTTATAAAGGACAACTGGGAAGAGCTTTACAATCGATACCAGGGTGGGTTCCTAATATCCAGGCTAATAAAGGTATGTGGAGCTTTTATTTTGAGTAACTTACTTGTGTTGGATATTATTGATAGATACCCATGATTCACTGGACCCATAGATTATGGTCTTTGGTCTTTCAGAGTTTCCTTAAATAGTTGTTAGCTTTGTTTCTCCATCACCCATACTGCACCTCTTAGAATAAACTAATGTTGGGAGAAAATAGAATGATTTGTTTTAAAGTAAATGGACTTTTGTTCCTAGCCTCTTTTAGTTACAATTACTATTTAAACCTTTTTTTTTCAGCTATCAGTTGAGGGATTTGCAGTTGATAAAATGGCTGGAGAAGTTAAGGTAAGGAAAATACTATTTAACTTTTCAACCTACAAAGTAAAAACACTCACTAACCAAATTATAGTCATAGTGTTAGAGGTAATGTTTTACTTTAGTGTATTCTTGATTTTGCTTGGAGAAAGACAGCTTAGGTTGTGTATTTAATAATGTCTGAAGAATTTCGAGTTGGAACTCTTTGAGGGTGTTGAAATCTTTGAGGATGTAGGAATGTGGAACTTTGAGTCAGTGGTAAGCCTGTGCTCCACCTAAGTGAGTGCTCAGCAAATTTTACCCTGTGAGCCTGTCTCCTTATCTTAAATTGGGAGATAAGGTTGTTAAAGTATTTAGATTAATATTAGTGGGGCTAGAAGAGTTGGTCCTTGATATTAGTCCTTTTTTGCTCTCTAATGACCTTCATAGGTCTGCTTTCTGCACAGTGAGCCACGATGACTGTGTAGGGCTCTTCTCTTGCTTTTCAAAGGTTGATAATCAGTTTAGTATCAACTTAGACCCGCTAAAGTTCAGCATTTATTAATAAATATATACTGATTAGGAAAAGCTTTAAAATCTTTAAAAACTTTAAGTGTCTGTTGCACTTAATTGAGAAGTATTCTTTAAAGTGTTACTTTTCCTGAAGGCAAAGAGGTAAATTGTGAATTTGGAAGTTCTGAGAGCTGTAATGTCATTTAGTTCATTTCTGAACCACTGTTAGGAATATGATTTTGAGATTTCAAATTTTGGGAAAACAGTAGAAGACTTAATTTCTGCCTTCATTTAGTTTACAATGTATATTGTGTGAATAATTACTTTATTGTAAAGGCAGTACATACTCTGAAGGACAAATGTAATGAGCTTGGAGGGCAGGGCAGTAGCCAAGACAGGTGGAGACCGGACTGTGCAGGGCCTTGTAGCTGTATTAAACGTTTCTGAAGAGATACTGTCTGAGGAGTAGGGAACGTTGCACATATAGGGAATGACACAGAGGAGTTTAATTTGTAAAGCAAAGCTGCTGTAATAAAAAAAAAATCTGGAAAAAAATTTCTGAAGAATGGAAATGATTTGAATGACTTAAAAACAAAGAAGCGACTTGATGTGACTTGTATGTACAATTTTTCTGTCTAGCTGTGGTATGGAGACTAGTTTGGATTGGGAAAAGATACTGGAAAGCTAACTCCAAGCAAGAATGATATAATAGCTTAGAGGAGGATATGGAATAATTAAAGAATTTCGGGGGCTCTATGTCATTAATCTTTAATTCAGCAAAAGTATTGACTGAATGGCTTCTCCGTGTTATGAAAATAGCTAGGGGAGGAAGAAGGATGAGTCCAGGATAATGATCAGGTTTTGCATATGCACATGTGGTTCTTTCCTTGAGATGGAGCTAGAAGCCTTACATTTTATTCAGACCCTTAGAACTCAATCAGGGTAAGGAGCATTGGACAGGAGCCATTGTCATCTATGTAAATCACGTTATTCATTTTTAAAAGATCAAGACTTAATCTGATGAATTAGTCATTTTTTCTTTTTTGCCACCCCATTCCTGGGTCTGACCCCTGCCCATGGCTTTCATAGCCTACAGCCTAGATCCAGAGAGGGGCTTAGTCAATCTCCCTTATACACCTGTGATGAGTAGTTCAAAAAAAAGACCTTCATCCTTTTGTTGGTTGGTATTTAAAATTTGTTTTCTATGAAACCATTAAAAATTATTAACTCAACCTTTTTCAATAAGCATTGTGATAAATTATAATAAATTTAGAAATACAAATTACTGTTTTTGAAGCAGCCAAATGTGTTGAATTCTCAAGCACTTTGCACCAAGTGTTATGCTGTTTGTACAGGTTGTCTCTTGAAATTTTTGGAGTAAACAGTTGATTTACTCAAAGCCTTGTAGTACATGACCACACCTGGATTCAAGTCTCTAGCCTGATTCCAAAGCTTAGACTAATTACTAGGCAGGGAGCCTGAAAGAAAGGCCATAGCCTCTGTCTCTACTGTTAACTTTGATTAGATTTTAAGCATATAATTGGGAGAGAACTCTACAAGTTGTTGCCTGTTTTGTTTTAGCCTAGGGTTTGCAGGGGTACATTTCCATGAGTGAAGCTTATGAATACTTTCCAGACCACTGGGTATTTTTTCATGACCTGTGATACTACTAATTTCTCACTATTCCTCGCAATGATCCTGCATTCTGGGTTGTTTTTATACCAGGCTTTCTTCGAGAGTCACCCAGCTCCTTCAGCTGAGCGTACCATCCAGCAGTGTTGTGAAAATATCCTGCTGAACGCTGCCTGGCTAAAGCGTGACGCCGAGAGCATCCACCAGCACCTCCTTCAGCGGAAGGCCTCCCCGGCCACGGCGTGAACCCCGCTTGCCGCCAGGCGGCGCTCGTTCGTTCGCGGGGGGGGATGAGGCGGAGCTACCCAAAACTGATTGATATGCCAAGAATTTGGAGTTGTCTTTCAAACCAATGGGGGTTGAACAATGAATGTAGTTAACTGGTTCCTGCTCACACTCCAGAATTAAATCCTATTGAAAAAGGAAAATCAGCAATTCAGCAAAAAAAAATTTAAAAAAAAATTTAAAAAAATTAAAATGTAAATATGATAGTAATAAAATAGAGCATAACGAAACTGTGAAACTTCCTGAAGCCTTGTCAGTGGTTAAAAGTATTTAACACTCTCCTGTTAATGACAGACGTTCTGTTTTTATAACCTACCAGAAGGAAACTAGAGGCTTCTGGGTGAAGAGGATTTCTGTGAAGTGGGTCTACAAAGCAGCCTGTAAGCCAGGGGTAGTGTCCATGCCGGGAAGGGTTAAACAGAAAGGCTGATAGCTGATATAACATAGTCAGAGTCTGTGCATAATTCCAAGTGGTTTTGTTTTGGGGTTTTTTTTGGGGGGGGCATGGGGACTGATCAGGAAGTTATATTTTCCTGCATAACTCAGTCTGAACCAAGGATTGTTGTTTTCTTCCTTGCCTTCCCTTCTGTGTGACCCCTTGGCAAAAAAAAAAAAAAAAAAGTTAAAAAAAAAGTTAAACAAACAAGCAACAACAACAAAAAAAAAAACACCTCACCTGGTCTGGGTTTTTTTCCTTCCCTTAGTTCCAACCTTAACCCTCGAACCCTGGTGTCCTTCTAAGAGATAAAGAAATAACAAGGAAACATCTTTTATAGCCACATTAAATAAGAGCAACTGATAGACATTATTTTTTCTTTCTTTTTTAAAATGACTTTTAAGAACCCTGAAATACATATAGGTGAGATAGTAGAAATGAAAAGGTTTTCAGCCTGGCCTTTCTGAAGGAGCTATCCTACCGCGTGTGGTCGGAGTCGTCTGGCAGGCCAACTCTGGAACCTCGTTATGGCAGTATCTACACTGGCTTCTCCTGGCTCGTTGTGGAAGCAGCCAGCATAGCTGCTGCAGGGCCGGTGTGTCAGTAGTAAGTGGTTAAACAGCAGCTAAAACCTCTGTGTGCCACTCTGCTTCAGTGGTGTAGCCTACTAACGCCTCACCTTATCAGTGAGTTTTAACTAACTCATTCCTTTCCTCTTTCCCAATGCTTTTCTTTCTTTTTCAAAATATTTCCTTTTATTTTTCTTTTGAAAATATTTTTTGTGTTATTAACAGAAATTCATATTTGGTGTGGCTTAACTGTATTTCAGAAGGTCATCAGATTGTGAGACTGCTTCCTTGAAACATTTTTGTGCTATTGTTTTAAAAAATAATAATTAAAAAAAACAGTTGGCGTTAATAAAAATGTCAATGTGAAATCGATGTCTGATTTTTAAAATTTTCTTTGATAAGAAACTAAAAACTTTGCTATCAGCTAGTAGGATTATAAGTTTTACTACCATATTTTTTTGAGTCTAAGAAAATCTGGTTCCTGAACCCATTATGAATAGTACCGAAACAGAAAAGCCCTAAGATTCCTCCTAAATTAGAGAACAGTCTCTTAGAGATCCTAAAAGTCAGCATTTAGGAGTTAACTTGAGACTTAACCATTCCTACTCACTGAGGCATCGCTGTCTGGGTCCATGCTCAGGGCCACCCTAGAGGCTATCACCAGCAAAGCAGGGACACCAGAGAGACAGAAAGCTTCTACTTGAATTAAGGAACTCAATTTTATAACCAGAAAACTTGGAAAGAAGTTATCTTAGTTTCAGCATCACACATGTTTCTCGTATAATAGTTGAATTATGTTGAGGAGAGGTTGTGCTGAACACCTTCCATTTTCTCTTCAGAACTACGGACCATCCTGTTCTGCACCCCAAGAGATGTTGACCCACGACTGGCAACAGCAGGTTCCTTTGCCCTGACTTCATGCCACGTAGATCTAATTAGTAGCACTCTCAGATGATCACAAGGTGTGAAGAAACTGATCAGGGTTTTTGTTCACCTGGCTTCCTCATTGCCATGTCACGTGGTTGTATATGTCCTACCAAAGACAACAAGTCCTGGGAAGCAGCTCTCTAGCATCTAGCTCGTTCTCTTTGTCCCGTCACATCGAGGGGTGGAAAGGACTGCTTCACTACCTCTGGATTACTCCATTATTTCCCCATTTGCTTTCCCTGAACACTGCCCATATCTTTGTAAATTGTCCCCCTCTATGAAATCTTCCTCAGGTTACCGAGTATGAGTACGTTCTCTGTTTTCTACTAGTATCTTGACTGATTTGACCAGCGCTGATGCCTTCAGTCTCTAAAGGTCTTAAGCCTTTTGACAAATGCTTTCCTTTATTGCTTGTCTTTCAAATACCTCCTGATTATAGGTGATATACTTATTTTACACATGAGAAAGCAAGCTCAGAGAAATTAGTTACATAGCAAAGAACTCCCAGAACCCCAGTGGTCAACCCAAGTTTGCCAGTTTCCAAAACCTGTGTTCTTCCAGGTAAACGGTCATGTGTCCACAATTAGAAAATTATACAGACTGGACCCAGACAATAGCTTTTATTTATAATAAATTAAATAAAATAAAATAGATTTTATTTATTATTATTTATGGAAAGCATTTGAGACTTTTGGAACAGTGGGTGAATTCTTGCGATTTTTTTTTTTTTAAAGGAAAGGTGCAGGCAGGAGTGAAGGTGAATAGGCAGGCAGGAAGAGAGGAGGAAGAAGCACTCCATCTATTTTATTTAGTTGTTCATCTTGTGGTTCCCCACCCTCACCCGCTTTCCCCTCCCCCAGGAGGTGAACTCAGGTCCTTGGAATTTCTGTGGACCATGCTGGCCCAAGGTGGCTGACCCAACCGCTACTCCACCAGGGGGCGCCTTACCCTACATTTTCTAAGGATGGGTTTCAAGGAGCAAGGAACCTCTTAAAAGTTTTAAATAAATAATGTGTGTCCCTTTTATGCAATTTACAGGGCATGAAGGGGTTTTATAAATTTAAATACATCATTTCTACTCTATAACCCAAGCAGATCCCAGAATATTATCAGAAAGATTTGGAGCCACACTTTTAGGATGTTTTTTTTTTCCTTAGTGAGTCAAAGGAAAAAAAAAAAAAAAAAGATATAGATATAGAAATAGTATCGAGTCTACACCTGGACATCATTTTTGACCTAATAAATTACTCTTTGAGAATCGAATCTCTTAGTAGTTTTAGGATCTCAGAGTTGTTGCTGTTTTTAATAAGATGACTTCTGTGATAGTGCAAAATACCCAACCAGAGTGAACCATGCCGCCCCTAGTGCATGCAGACTGGTCTGTTTGGTTCTAAATGCAAGAGCAGGAGAGAGGATGCCCTGCTGCGTTAATAAAACAACTTCTTTCCCTAAGAAACCATGTCAGGATCAGTGTTTGACAGCAGTGTCAAAGGAGGGAGAGGTGACTGAGTTGTCACTGCCATCCGTTAGAAACTCTCCTGTCTCCATTGCTATTATCCTGCAGCTGTAGTTTTCACAACTAACTTCTGACCCAACTCTGGGGCAGAATTAGCAACAGAGAAGAACACAGCTTACAATCATAATCTGCTTTCTCTGGGAGTTTGCCAGCAGCTGACAGTAGATGCACTGTACACCTATTAAGACGACAACCAGGAAGAAAAACCTTGCGCATTTGGTAACTGTACCATATGGTCCTCTTAGACATCTGCCTCCTTGCTTCCTCATCCTTAACTTTTATCAAACTGACAAACTGCAGGCATCTTACATTACACCGCAATTTCAATCCACTTCCTTAAGGGACTGATCACCTTGTGTTATACATATTAATCATGACTATTCTCTTAACGTTTATTAGACTTCCGTTAAAGAGGTTAAGGTGAAAAAAGTATACTGAAAGGTTAATGGTTTAACAGGAGAAATATCAAGGCAAGAATACAGGATACACAATAAAGAAAGGGAAGACGGAGCGAGTTTATAAGTGCAGGAGTACCCTGGTGGAGCAGTGGTTCGATCTGCAAGGGCAGTCCACACACATCCCAAGGACCTGGGTTCACATCTCAGGTCTGGCGGGGAACAAACAAGATGAAGAAATAAAATGCTTCTTCCTCCTTGCCCTTCTGCCTGCCTACTCGCTTTCATTCCTGCATGTACCTCTCCTTTAAATTGAAAAAAAAATCATTTATTTAGTTGCTCATTTTGTTTGTCTGCCGCCCCCCTCCCCTGTCCCAGGCTGAGAACCCAGGTCTTTGGGCTGTATGTGGACTACACCACAGGCACGGGCTTAACACCTGAGCCACCAGAACGCACCACAGAGGCGCTCTACTGGCTCGACAACCAAACAGCACATGACTTACATCAAATCTCTCAGCTACCAAATCTGGTCTCTCCCTATATCTGCTGACAGTCATTTCTTCCTTTCTCTTTTTTTTTTTTTAATTATTTTTATTTTTACACATTAAAGTAAACTCACATGTAAAGGTTCCCCATTACTCACATATGTCAACACATCCTGCCCGCCACCAAATTGACCGTCATTTCTTACTCTTAACAAACAGAAAACCCTATAGTAACCACTAAACATACATATGCAGTTATTTAAATTTCCATTAGTTAAACTGAAAATTAAGTTCCTGAATTGTACCTGCCACATCTCAAGTGCTCAGTGGCTGCAGATGGCTCGTGGCTACTGCACTGGGCAGCGCAGACAGAGGTCACATGCCGTACTGAAGAAAGTTCTGTTGGACCACCTGGATCTGCACCTGGTGTAGCCAGTGTATTTCTTATGTTTGATCGAAAAGTTACACAACAATGTTTTTCCCTACCGACCTCATGGTGACAGCTGGCTGTTCATCTAGGACCTTGTATCACTAAACCCCATCCTGTTCAAATTTTCCGGTCACAAATATAATACATATTCATTTTTCAAATTTTGAAGGGAAAAATATAGACAGTGACTATTCTTTTTTATCAACCTACCTGCCAAAGACAATCATAGTTAACAGGTAAGGTTGGGGCATATTCTTTCAGCTGTTTTTATCTTCTAGTTTATACATTTAATTGTTTTTAGTAGCAAAGACAGACTGAGCCACTTTACTTGTCCCCCGCCTCCCCACACTTTTTTTTTTTAAAATCATTGTATTTTTATACAGTTGTTCATCATTCCTGTTCCCCCCACAACCCAGTCCCAGGACACAAACCCCAGGACTTGGGATGCATGTGGACTGTGCTTGGCCAGAGGCGGCAGACATAACCGCTACTCCACCAGGGCACACCTGCCGGTTCCCTTTTAAAGCCAGGACCATACATGTCCAGTCTGCCTTGTGCCAAACTCGGACCTAGGATGTCATGCTCTTAAGTTATGAAGTCAATCACCTTGAAGATGACTTGAGAACAAGTTAACAGCTGGCTAATGCATACCTCAAGATGCATTTCTTCCTCATTTAGATTCACAGGTCCGGGAGTGTTTTCCAGTGTCACTGCCTGATGTTAAATGCCAGTTCTGTGGCGTGCACACGTTCGAGGAATGTGGCTTTAAGCTCCCAGCTCAGTTAGTTTAAGTGGTTCGTATAATGAATTCACTCACTGTTCTTTCCTCCTTGGAGATGTGAACTGCACTATATTTGGAACTCACATTTGCAATCCTATACACTGCTGCCTGAGTGTTTAGCTACACATTTTTGGTTATTATCACCATTCACTGGATTCAGGAAGTTACAGGGTGATGGATTTCACAAAGACTGGTGGAGAGAGATGTCGCAGGCTTGAAAAAGAAAAAAAGAAAGTACCCTTCTCACAAATGGCAACCTGCAGGGACTCCAGCCTGCTGCGCGCGTTGAAACGAGGCCACAGGCCACGAGCACCTCTCACAGGGCCCTGCTTACCTGCAGAATGCCTGCTGCAAGCGCCGGGGGCAACTGCTCCTTCCACCGCCAATGCATGCACCATTAACTCCGTTTCCAACATAAAAAAAATGCACCATCCACCTATACAGGACCCAAGTGTTCACCGAATCATGGAAAGACCTAAAACAGAAATGATTTAGATTGCTTTAAAGTCCCTGTCATGTGTGACCCCTCTTTGGCCATTCCCAGATGGGATGCTGGGCAGTTTCTCACTCACAGGCAAACATGACAGAAACAAGAGGAGAGGGAAGGATGGCAGTCTTTCCTGGTTTCTATGAAATCACACAGTGGCGCTGTTCTCCTCACTCACAGCCTACTATCCTACGTGGCAGGGATGAATTTGTGTCACTAAGCAAAGGGTCTTGATTATTGAAACATCAGAAGAGGCTTGTCAGAAAAAGCCCCACAACATTGGACTTGAGGGCAGTATTCAAGGCAAGACTCTGATGCATTATTTAGTTCCATGGTTATGGAATCCAGAAAGCTTAAGGGCAAAACAAAATTATACTAGGCACTGAGGCTACAGTATCTAAACAAGACATTTGATTTCTGCCCTTCTGGAGCCTACAATCTAGCAGAGTGAAGAGCAGCTGAATGAGTAATTTCAAGTGTAATGAGTCTTTGGAATGCAAAGCACGAGGTGGTATTACCAGGAAGCCCAAGGGAGCCTGGATGTTCAGGAAAGGCTCCCATAACATTAAAATAAGAAATGATGTTCCACTGGTACCTGAAAAATGAGTGGTGCCAGTGAGGCAACAAGGAGAGGGAAAAGTCTGCTAGGCAGAAGAAACAGCATGTGCAAAGGGCCTGGGGCTGGAAAGAAACAAACCTGTTTGAGGAATCAAAAAATCAGAATTGCTAGAACAAAGAGTACTCTGGGGAAAGTGGAGAAAAGTAAGCAAGGGCAGATGAGGGAGAGACTTAGACAAGATGAAAGATTCTAAACCTTAGTTAAAGGACAATGGGAAACCATCAGTTTCTTCATCTGTAAAGTGAGAATAACGCTCATAGAGAATTCTTATATACTCATAAGGATTACAATGAAAGAGAATAAAAATGAAACATCTTGTCAAGTTATAAATAATAGGAATACTACTAATAATACAGTATTTGTTGCAATAATAGTGTGCTGCCTTATTAATAGAAGTTATTGTTCAAATCTCCTTCAAAGAGGAAGATGAAACTATAAAATCCTGATCCACTGGAGGGAACTGACGGAAAGGTCAGAAGTTTATTTCAGTTGAAACTTCCAGGGTGAGATTCATGGAACTCAAGGATGAGCTCCAGGATCACACCATTTATGGCCATGAGTATTTACTTCTCCTCTTGCCGATGTCCCAACTCCAACTCCAGGAAGGATCAGGATTCTGCCTTCTTCTCAAACCCAACAGCAGAACTGCTGAAAACAGTCTTTTCTTGTTTTCTCCTCCTAGGCCAGCCTTTGTAGAAGCTGCTAGCACTCAAAATGTTATGCTCCTCTGAGCTGTTTGTGGCAAAATAATTATCCCAATTATCAGCTGTATTACATTTTAGGAAAAAATAAACACTTTACAAATATGTGACTTTTTTTTTTTTTAAAGGAAAGGTACAGGCAGGAATGAAGGCAAGTAGGCAGGCAGCAAGAGGAGGACAAAGAACTGTAGTTTTTCACCTTGGTTGTTTCCCTGGGTCTTGAACCAGGGACCTTGGCATGTATATGGGCTGTGCCTGAGTTAAATCGCTAGGCCACTAGGGTGTATCCTGACATTTTATTCTCGTGATGATTCTGTGAAGGAAGCAGAGCCAGATCTCACAGAATGGATGAGAAATGTGGGGTTTACTTCTTTATCCGAGCAGGGCTGATAGACTGCTATGAAGAACTTATGGTTCATTTTGGATCATTTCCTCCCTACCTGCAACACATTAACCACTACCCAAGTATTAGGTAGAAGGGCAGAGCTTTTGCATGTGAAGGGATTTGATTAAGGCTGTTGACACAAGTTACTCCTCGGCTCTGGTAGAACCAACCACTCAGTTCTTCCTCAAAAGGCACCAGTTACCCCAACTGCTCCATAGTACTACACACCAGGGGTTGCGAATCTGCATTTCTATTTGATTTATATGACGCTTTAGAAATCTTTTTGGGGAAAAAAAAAAAAAAAAAAAAAAAACACTTTAAAGAGAGGAAGGAAGAGGAGAAAAAAAATATTTTTATTTGTTCATCTTGGTTTTTCACCCAGGCCCTGGCCTGAGGTCAAGGGCATACTTCTTTTTGAAATTTTTAATCCTAGCTTTTAAAAATCAAAATCTCTCACAAAAAAAATCCAGATTCCCAGCTTTTCTTGAAAAATCAGAAGAGCTGTTATGAATGTCTGGAGCTGAGTACTAGAGTATGACCAGTATATTATACCACAGTCCCCACTGTGTCTAGATCTTTTTGAAGGTCCCAGGACAGGCCCAGATATGTGAGTTTATGTACCGTTCCCATCTAAACTGCCTTGTGGCGGCATCACTCCCCTGTGACCACTTCGTGTGGCTCAGGCTTGCTCCCAGTGTGGCTGTGTTGGCTATGCCAGTACAGCTCCGCTGGCTCTCAATTATCCGCAGCTACTTCCCAAATGATGGCGGTGAAGATTACGTGCTTCCTTCAAAGTCTTCTGTTAGGTCCCTCCTTTCTATTGTTTCCTCTGTTCCATTCGGCACTTTCATTCAGTCACTAATTCAAGCATCGGAACTTTGGGGAAAAAAAACACAAAGGAGCAAACCTCAAACACGTTAGAATGAGAGAGAGAATTTTAAAAATACATGGTTGGTTTCTCACTTTATGGGTTACAGATCTCAAAAGAATTGAAGGTGGAATCTCAACGAGATGTACATCCATGTTCACAGCAGCGTTATTCATGAGACACAGGTGACAGCAATCCAGGTGCCCACGAGGGATGAAGGGACAAGCAAAATGTCACATATACATACAATGGGACATCAGTCACCCTTAAAAAGGAAGAAAGGGAGACACGAAAAGACAAACACTGTATACAGAAGCTTTCTAGAGTACTAAGCTCAAGCAGAGAGGTGATGCCAGGGATTTGGGGTTGGAGCTGGGGAGCTGTCATTTAATGGACAGATTTTCAATTTTGCAGGATAGAAAAGTTCTAGAGCTCTGTTGTGCACCAATGTGAATATACTTGACACCACTGAACTATATATACACTTGAATGTGACTAAGATGGTAAATTTCTCTAAGAGAGAGGAGGAAAAAGCTTTTTTTTTTTTTTTTTTTTTTTAAAGAAAAGGTACAGGCAGGAATGGAGGTGTGTGGGCAGGCAGGAAGAGGAGGAGGAAGAAGCACTTTATTTTACAGTTGTTCACACTAGTTGTTTCTCCCTTGACCTGGGACTTGAAGGTATGCACTCCTTTGGAGGTGACTGACCTAACTACTACTAACTGCTACTAACTACTACTCCACCAGGGTACACCAGAAGCAGCATTCTTTTTAAGGAAGTAAGAAAGAGGAAGAAGCACTTTTATTTATTTATTTATTTTTTTCTACATCCCAGCTGCCAGTTTAGCGTCTGAGTCAGCAGGGTACACCAAGATGAACCATTTTTTTTTTAAAAAAACTACAATTTAAAATTAAAAAATAAGCATGCCCCGGTGGAGCAGCAGTTAGGTCAATCACCTCCAAAGGATGCAGGTCCCAAACTCCTGGTTTTGAGTCCTGGGTCCAGGGGGAAGCAACCAGGGTGAAGAACTAAAATAGCAGAGTAGAGTGCTTCTTCCTCCTCTCACCTGCCTGCCTGCCTACTCGCCTTCACTTCTGCCTGCACCTTTCCTTTAAAGAAATAAACAATAAAAGGTCAATCTAATAAGTGCTGAATTCAAATAGATACAACTAAACACCCCTATAATGGAATGAAAGCTGGGTATAAATTATATATGTTGTTTGGTGGGTAAATAAAAATTCTCAAATTAGTAAGCATAACACAAGTTTAAAGCTTCAGACAATCTGTTCCAGGTGTTACATCTGAAAAAAAAAAAAAATATCAAAAAATAAGTGCCCGGGGTACATGTGTGTGTACTTTGGCCCACAGTCCTTTGTTTAAACATTATAATTTTATGGATTTTTTAATTCGACAATTAATTTATGAAAGCATTCATTTATTACTGAATTAACGAACTCAATTCTTGTTTCACCAAATGAAATCCAGGACAGACAAGTCAAGCCAGCTCCTGCTGGCAGAAAAATTGCAAGTATAAAAGCCCAGGCCAGCTGGGGTCGGTGGGCACAATTCCGCCTCTGTAAATACTATTCACAGCCAAGCAATTTGGTCTACAGTGATTAAGCTTTGTTTCTTGTTTACTTAAAAGAAATTTCTCCCTGAAGTTAATAAAAACAAATCGGTTTTTATGTGCTTAGTTTTCAATGTTCCTAGAATGAATTTCTCCTCTGTCACCAGAATGTAAATTTTTCCTCTATTCATTTCATCTTATTTCAGGGAGTCTTCTCTCCAGGAGCCTTGTGTCCTCCTGCCTCCATCTGGAGTCACTCCTCTCTAGGCCAGCTATCATGACACCTGTCACCCGGGGATTTCCCTCCATCACCATCTTGGGGACTCTCTTCATTCTCACCCATGTTGAATATCTGGTTTCCAGGGTCACATCTTCCTGTTTCTGGGTTTACCCTCTCATTTTGGTGTACCACATCCTCCAGGTATTTCCTGTGCATAGGTAGGAAGTAACGTTTTTTTGAGATTTCACACATCTAAAAGGGTACTTACTCAGTTCACAATTGGGCTAATTGTTAAAATGATAGGCCATTGATCATTTGAAACATCCCTCCAGTATCTTTCGCCATTGCCGATGGAAGCAGTCAGCTGGTTACTGCTTGGACTGTGACCTGCTTATTCTCCGGAAGGTTCCAGTAACCGTCCCCTATTTCCTGAATAATCTGAAAGCTCTCGATTTCCTTTTCACGTATTAATTATATTGGGTACTCAGTGGGTTTCTCATTCTGAAGATCTAGACCATTTTCATCTGCAATGATCCTGAGTTAGCCCTTTGATGGCTGTTTTCCCTCTACTTTTTCTGGTTCCTTTCTCTGTATCTCTTCTTAGTTGAATTTTAATCTTCCTGGGCCACCTCTAGCTTCAAAATATTTTTTTTCAGTCCTCTTTTCTGGTTTTTTGATTTACTTGTCTGTTTTAGGATTATATCTTCCAACTCTTTAAAATTAATGGCACTCATATTTTCAGACGTTTTACCCGGATTTTTTTTTATATCTTTCTGTTTTTCCATGGATATGACATCTCCATATCTCCCCCAGACTATTTATCATAAATTTTTTTTTAAAGAGAGAAAGGAAGGGAGAGGAGGAAGAAGCATTATTCTTTTTTTTTTTTTTAAAGGAAAGGTGCAGGCAGGAATGAAGGTGATTAGGTGGGCAGGAAGAGAGAGGAGGAGGAAGCATCATTATTTTATTTTTATTTTGTTGTTCACATTGGTTCCCCCCACCCTACCACCTCCCACCCTGGACCCACAGGCATGTGACTTGCTCTGTTCGGAGGTGACTGACCTAACCACTACTCCACCAGGACGCAACTGCATTTTCTTTGTTAAAGAGGGACAAGAGACAAGGAAGAGGCACCTTTATTTTGGTTCTTCACCCTGGCCCAAGGTTGAGAACCTGAGTCCTTGGGCCATATATGATTCACACATTTACAAGGGCTCCTAGTCATCTTTTCTTAACTTTAGATTTTGTTTTGTTCTGTTCTCTGCACTGTTGCTATTTTCTCTCATTTCCTTTTTCTCTTTTGGTCTTTGTCTTTCATGTTAGAGACTTTCTTTGACTACCTGGTGATCCTTAATAGTCCATTCATGACTAGTACTAAGGCAATAAAATTATCTAGGTGTTCATGAAACAGGGTTTATCAGTTGGTAGGTCTTACCACACTAAGTTATCACTAGGAACTTTTAGAATCTGTTGAACTGTGACACCCCCCCCCCGCCCCCGCAAATATATCTTCACATCCCTTTCCCCAAAACCTATGAATGTGACCTTATTTACTAGAGATCTTTGCAAATGTAATTATGTTAAGGATGCTTAGATGAGACCATCCTTGATTATCTGAGTAGACACAGAGAAAACGAGGAAGTTGTGGGACGCCGGCCCATCCATCAGGGTGAGGCAGCTACCAGTGAGAACACTGACAGCCGCCAGAAACTGGAAGAGGCAAGAAAAGGAATGTCCCCTGGAGCCCGAGGGAGCACAGTCCACTGACACTTTCATTTCAGACTTCTGACCTCCAGAACTGTGAGAGAATAAATCTCTTTTCTTTCTTTTTTTTTTTTTTAAGGTCATCACATTTTTAGTAATTTGCTACGGAAGTCCTAGGAATCTAATCTATGCACAGGTATTTCTCTGGGACTTTCCCCAAAGAAGGGTCCTCCAATCTAGTGATTGGTGGTCACCCTGGCTGGGAAGAGTTTCAGCACCACGTCTGATAAGGGAGTTGGACGGTCTCTGTTTGGTATCATCTTTTCTGGAATTCTCTGTTTTCCAACACAATGTAGTTCACCGTATCTCAGTTACGTGTGGCTTCCCTGAGTTAGGTAGTTTCTGTATTGCCTGCTGCTTTGACATCTTGGGGGCCTTCTGGCCTGACTAGTCAATTCCTAGAGGCGGGAAATGGTTCTCCTGCCTGCGTACCACTCACAGATAAATCAAGCAATCCAGAGTCCTCACCCCACCACGAACTTCACCAGGCTTTCCCCGGCGCACCGGTGAGTCACCATTCCTCTGCCGGGATCACTCCAGGGCCACCTAACAGCCATCGGGGCAGGCCCTCCCCCGAGAATCCACTGAAATGATCGCGCTGGCCCGTCCTAAGCCTGCCTCACCTGTCCCGCCTCTGAAACCACAGTAAAGGCTCCACATGGTGCGACACAATGAAAAGGAATGAACTGTGGATATGTGCAACGATGCTGATGAATCTCAAAAATATGCTAGGCACAAAAGGCACAGGGCTCAATTCCATTTATTTAGATTTCAGTTCTAAAATAGACAAAGCAAAATGTCAGGAAGGAGACGGGCTGCGGGACGCAGGGCTGACTGCAGAGGCATAAACTGTGGTGCTGGTGGCTGGCTCTTCCAACACAAAGCGACGCGCCCTGAGACACTAGGCTGGGGGCTGGGGGCTGGACCACGAAGAACCAAGGTTTGGGGGTAACAACCAAAATCAACAAATAAATAAAAATACTCCTCTCCGCTCCCTTCCTTCCTGTGAGCCTTCCTACCTGCCTGCTTTCCTCTTTAAAAAAAAAACCAAAAACCAAAAAACAGAACAAAAACAAAAACAAAAACAAAAAAACAAACTGATTTGTGGCACTTTACTAATTCCCGTGGTGTGAATATTCCCACCATGGCCAAGTCTGAGCTACTAAGGGGATTTCACTTAATGCAGATTTGAGATGAAAGGCTCATGACTGGCTGCCCCCACTTGGAAATCCAGGTGGTGGAAATGTTCTTTATCTCAATTGCATTCGTGCAACCCAGTGGAGCAGCAGATTAGTTAGACAACCAGTGCAGTCCACACGCTCCTCAAGGATCCTGGTTTCTTCGCCCCAACAGCCAAGATGAACAGCTAAACTAAAAAAAAAAAAGTTTCTTCCTCTTCTCTCTTCCTGCCTGCCTCTTCTCACCTGCATTCCCGTCTGTACCTCTCCTTAAAACCCCAAAATAGGAGCACCCTGGTGGAGCAATGGTTAAGTCAATTGCCTTTGAAGGAGCAAAGGCCACCTACCCCTGGGTTCAAGTTCTGGGGGTGGACAACCAGTGTGAAGAAGTAAGTAAAAATAAAATAAAATACATCATATAATGGGTAGCCTATATTTGTCAAAAAAAAAAAATCAAACTGTACCCTTAAAGTGGAAGCATTGTATCATCTATAAATTATACTTCAAAAAAGCATATGGGCACACCCTGGTGGGTCAGGTGCTGAGCTGGTGGCGGGGGCGCAGACCATGTAAAGTGCCCAGAACGTTGATTCAGGACCCAGGTTAGCCATCTGGGGCCTGCGGGGGACAACTATAATGAACAAACAATTAAAAATGCTTCCTTCTCTCTTCCTGCCTACCTACTCACCTTCATTTCTGCCTGTACCTTTCCTTAAAAAAAAAAAATCCTGTAACATACAGCAGAGCCAAACCCCTCCCCCACAGCAAGAATGATTTGGTTCAAAATATCAATAGTTCCAAGACTGAGAAACTGAGTTATAACCCAAAAAGGAATGAAGGATACAGTGTGCCTACAAAACTTACGAATATGAAATAATAGAAAAAAAAAAAAAATACATGTCTCTGCTCCCAGTTCCTGGCACAGAGTTCCTAAAACCCTTGTAAATTCTTAAGTGGTCAGAACACTAGGGGTATCTTTTGTTCTTTTTAAAAAAAATTTTAAAGAGGCTGGCAGGCAGGAAGAAGCATTCTATTTAGTTGTTCATTTTTGTTGCCCTCTCCCACTGCCCCCGGTCCCAGGTGCAAATCCGGGCCCTTGGGCTTTACATTGACTGCTCCCCAGGTAAAGGCTTAACACCTGAGCAACCAGGGTAGACAGTACTGTTTTTCTAAGACTCTGGGTGGGGGCTGGCCATACCAAGAAGTTTGGAGTCCTCAGCACCACCCTACTCTAGAGAGAGGGAAGGGGCTGGAAATGGAGTTAATAACTATCATGCCTACATAAGGATACCTCGCTAAAAATCCCCAAAGTAGGGGGTTCAAGGAGCACACCCCAACGCCAAGAAGACAGAAGTGCCTGGGCTCAGGGTCCTCCCAGACCTTGCCCTATCTTGTCTCTTCATCTGCATCCTGCACCAACAGCTTTAATAAGCTGGTTAATGTGTTTCCTGAGTTCTGTGACCCATTCTCTCAAACTCATCAAACCTGAGGAGGGGGTCATGGAAACCTCTGATTGCTGCCAAGTTGGACAGGGCTCTGACTAACCTAGGGACTTACTATGTGCAACTGGCATTTGAAGTAGGGGACAGTCAGGTGGAACCCCCTTAACCTGTGGGACCTGATGCCATCTCCAGGTAGAGAGAGTCAGAACTGAGTCTACATGCAGGACACTCAGCAGGCGGCAGACTGAACTGCTTGGTGGGAGACCCCCGCCCCACATACACATCCGTGTCAGAAGTGTGAGTGTGGCAGTGAAAGCAGAGAAGACACACCGCCGGAAAAGAGCCAGCTTTTCTTCAAAGCAAGAGAGATCACTGGAATCAAATATGAACTCAATTAAATAAAAAAAAAAGGAGAGCAGGAGAAGATCGGAAGAGCCTAGAATGCATGACTCTCTGTGACTCGTGGTCAGGAAGAGGCCCTGGTGAGCTTCAGGGTTCGTGACCCTGTGGGAACACTTCGATGATTTTCCATTTCTAGCTAATTCTATTGGCAGTTTTAAAATTTGATTTTTAAAGAGAGGAAGGGAGAGGAGAAAGAAGCATTTTGAAGGAAGAGGAAGAGGAAGTACTTTTATTTATTTTCGTTGTTCCCACCTTGGGCTTTATATGGTCCATGAACCAGCATCAGGTTTAATGCTGGAACTACCAGGGTGTACCACAATTAAAAAATCTTTCTATTTTTTTTTTAAGAGAAAGCAATCAGGCAGGAGTGAAGACAAGTAGACAGGCAGGCAGAAAGAGAGAGGAGGAAGGAGCACTTTTAATTTACTTCTTGGTCTTAAAATATTTTTCCTGATCAAAAAAGCAATATGTATTAATCAAAGAAAATTGGAATATACAGAAAAAACTTAAAAAAGAATATAAAATACATCTGTAATTCTACCAACCAGATTATTAAAATCTGGTTTGTATATTTCTAGTCTTTTTCCTACTCATGAATACAGATTTAATACCTGATCTCTTCTTTGAACAAAAAAGGTTATCTATATGCAATCTGCAAGGTTTTTTTTATATTGTGGTATAGCATACCTACAGTCAAGTGCATAAAATCTACGAATCTTAATTGTATAGCTTGATGAATTTTTAATATAAGCACCTACAATATTACCATTTTGATTTCTATATTCAGCAATCTATTGTGAACATTTTCTCCATGATTAGACAGTCCTCTACAGCCTAATTTTTTAATGGTGAACTACAATTATGACAGTTCATCATACCCATGTGTTATAATTCATCTGACCATCTATTACTGTTTGATATCCTCGTTTCTCATTAACTACTGCATTAATTTCTTATTGCTGCTACAATAAAACACTACCTTAGTGGTTTAAAGCAACACACATCTTTTTTTCTTGTAGTTCTAGAAGCTAGAAGTCTAAAAAGGGTTAGCAGAGTTGTGTTCCTTCTGGATGCTCTAAAGGAAAATCTATTCTTTGCCCTTTCCAGTTTCTAGCAGCTGCCAACACCCCTTGGCTTGTGACCCCCTATCACTTCAGCCTCCACTTTTTTTTTTTTTTAAGAGGAGGAAAGGCAGACAGGGATGAAGGCAGCCAGGCAGTAGGTAGGAAGAAGCAGTCTATTTATTTATTTGATCCGCCTGGCCCTGGATCATGAACCCTGGTCCTTTGAGCTGTATGTGGACTATACCTCAGGGGCAGGTTTAACACCTGAGCCACTAGGGTGCGCCAAGCCTCTACTTTTGTCAGCACACCTTCTCTGACCCTCACCCTCCTGTCTCCCTCTTATAAAAGCACCTTTGCTATTACCTTGGGTCCACCTGGAAAATCCAGGAAAGGCATGCCCTGATGTAGTAATGGTTGGGTGTGTTGCCTCCAGCAGAGAGCGCAGTCCACATACATTCCAGGGGCCCAGGTTCAAGTCCTGGGGTTGAGGGGAGCAGTCAAGATGAATAACTAAATAAAAATAAAGTAGAATGCTTCCTCCTCTTCTCTCTTCCTGCCTGACTGCCTTTGTTCCTGTCTGCACCTTTCCTTAAAAAAAAAAAAAAAAAAAAAAAAGAACACCCAGGAAAAGCTCCCCATCTCAAAATTCACTAATTTACTTGTATCTGCAAAGACCCTTTAGTCACATAAGTAAGACGTTCTCAGGTTCCAGGAATCAGCATGTGGACTTCTACAGGGGACCATTCTCCACACTACCACAACTAGGAATAGTCCACTGTATCTCTTCCTATCTTTGCTGTTCATTCACTTCTCCTTATCTTACTGCCTACAATAATTTGGAACCCAATTCCATTCCCAGTTTTTTGTTTTGTTTTGTTTTGTTTTTTTTGCTTTCCCTTTTCCCTCTTTACAAAGTGCCTTCAATTTACTCTAAGGTGCGACCCAGTGGAGAGCATTTGGTCAACTGCCTCCTTCTGAAGCACAGGTCACCATACATCCCAACACCTGGGTTTGCATCCTGGCTCAGGAGAACAACCAAGATGCATAACTAAATGAAAACAAATTGTTTCTTCCTCCTCTTTCCTCCTGTCTGTCTACTGAATTTCATTCTTTCCTGCACCTTTCCTTAAAAAAAAAATTTACCCTTAGAATCTCAATGTTTCTGATCTATTGGCTTCTAAATTTCTAAGTATCTGCCTTTCTCCCAAATTCCAATCAGCATGTAGTTTCCCTTGGATGTCCCCCTATGACCTCAAAAACTAATATTTCAGTATATCCTGGTGGAATAGTAGATTTGTCAGCTGCCTTTAGCGGAAAGTGCAGTCCACACATCCGAAGGACCCAGGTTCAAGACCTGGGCTGTGATGCTAAACCAGATGAACAACTAAAAACATAAAGTGCTGCTTCCTCCTCTTTGTGCCTGCCTGCCTGTCTCTGCTCACCTTCATTTCTGCCTGCACCTTTCCTTTAAAAATAAAGCTTTCACTTTGCCCTCCAGCTATAGCAGCTGCATCCCAAATCTGAGCAACCTTGGTTTTCATTGGAGCAGGAGCCTCCTCAGGAGACCACCAGATCCTCTTCCCTGACGGCCTCACAATGGTGACCTATGGGCAGGCCTGCCAGCCAGTGTGTATTCCTCTCTCACATGTTGAGCTTGGCAAATCTGCCACAGATATTTTCAACAAAGGATTTGGTTTGGGGTGGTAAAACTGGATGTGAGAACAAAGTCATGCAGTGGCATGGAATTCTCAACATCTGCTTCAGTTAACACAGACACTGT
The DNA here is from genome assembly GCA_004363575.1 of Solenodon paradoxus. Taxonomy (NCBI): domain Eukaryota; kingdom Metazoa; phylum Chordata; class Mammalia; order Eulipotyphla; family Solenodontidae; genus Solenodon; species Solenodon paradoxus. The sequence goes on along the minus strand of RJWH01002442.1, from coordinate 39,759 downwards.
AAAGTCACTGGGACACTGGAGACCAAATGGTGAGTATGGTCTGATTTTCACAGAAAAACTCAACACCTGACAACACTCTGGGAACAGAAATCACAATTGAAGACTGATCAGATTTGTCAAGGTTTGAAACTGACACTTGATGCCACCTTTTCACCAAACGCAGGAAAGAAAAGTGGAAAAACCACATCTTATAAGAGGGAGTGAATGAACTGCAACTGTGATGTTAACTTTGATTCTGCTGGACCTGCAATCCATGGCTCAGCCTTCTCTGGTTGTGAGGGCTGGCTTGCTGGGCACCAGATGACCCCTGATGGTGGCAAATCAAAGCTGACATGGAGAATTTTGCAGTGGGCGACAGATCTGGGGACTTACAGCTACACACTGATGTCAAAGATGGGACAGAATTCAGAGTCACTTTATCAGACAGTATGTGAAGATCTTGACAGGTCAGGAAGCCTAGCTTGGATGTCAGGTACCAAGTACACTCACTTTGGCATTGCTGCTCATCATCAGTTGACTCCACTGCTTCCATTTCTGCAAAGTCAACAACTCCAGTCCAACACAGACTCTGAGGTCCGGCATGAAGCTTACACTGTCTGCTCTGGTAGACAAGAAGAGCATTGATGCTGGAGGCCACAAACCGGGGCTTGCTTTGGAGTTGGAGGCTGAATCCAGCTGAAAGAAACTCCTGGGGTGGGTATCTGAAGATTTGGCCTTAATATATTTCCTATGTGAGCAGCAGGAATCCCCCCCACCAAGAGGGTGATAAAAACAAAGGATGACCTAAACAAAAGCTGTGCTTAGAACGTTTAGAGTTACTCAGAAGCTGGTTTCTAGCTACCTGGTTATGTATCCTGCTGCCAATGCTGCAGTTGCGCAGTCATCGACACAGTATCTAAATGAATCTGACTGTTAAATGTGCTACCCACCAATGATGAAACAGACCTTTAGAAAATGGAAAAAAAAAAAACCCAAAACCTAAATGTTTCTAAAAGTGGATGCATGACCCCTCCCTCATCTCTACCCTGCCTGTCTACACCAACTCAGCTCCTAAATTTGACCTTTGGTTTTTAGAGGTATTTTGTTTATTTAGAAGTAATTATTTACTTTAATTATTCCCCCTAATCTCATGCTACAAATCTGGGTCCTTGGACAGTATGTGGACTGTGCCCCAGGCACAGGCTTAGCACTTGAGCCAACAAACAGATCCACTCTCTCAAACTCTCCAGCTGGCGACCTAGATTCACTTGTCATTCTTTATTGTCTTCTGCATCTGCCATCAGCCACTAAGCCACATCAATTATTTTGTGATTCAGCATTCCTCTAATATTATCACTTAATAGTTTGACTGTTGCTATAATGTATAATCAGAAGCCTTTGTCCCATCCAAATCATATTGTTCGTAGGGGTGGATTACCCTCTGTTCCAGAAAGCTCTCTGTGACTGCCCCCTTCTAGGATTTTAGTTCCCACACTTAAGTGTCAATGTGCTGAGCTTTCCCAGGAATTAAAAAATTTAAGCTTTAAGTGTAGTTTTAATGTTTACAGAAAAGGAAACATAGGTAAGTAACATACAAAGTAACAAAGCTAGTGAATAGCAGAATTAATACTTGAACTTGAGTCTGGCCAATTCCAATGTCAAACTTTCCCCCTGTATTCCATGAGGCCTCCCCAGAGTCAATGCCAATGGTTCCAAAACTTGAATATTCATTAAAATCACCTGGGACTGATTCTGAAGCCCCACACTAGAGCTATTGAAAAGACTCTCTGAAGGTTGGGCCCAAAAATCTACTGTGAAAAATCCCCTCTCTCTTCATTTGACAATATTTTTACTAATGTGTATGTTTAAAACACATGCTTAATTTCTTCAACTAAGCGAGGATAGATAGGAAAATACTGTCATATTCATCTCTATGACCCATTCAGTATCTTTATAGAGCAGGCACTCAAAAATACATGTTAGTTGTTTAAATGCTCCACATGAGGGACACTGAGCTATACTCTTAGGAGTCCAGAGTATAAGCAACAGTAGCACCTACCAAATCCTCGTTACACGGCAGGCTCTCACTAGTCTAAGAAATTTCTGTGTATTAACTTCTTAGGACTTTGGAACAATCCTGGGAGGCAAGATAAGGGCTGTCTAAACAATATTTAGAATCCCTTGTTCAAAAATTATTAATAATTTCAATATGGTGATAACAGAGCATTAAACCAAGTGAATGCTTAGCTCTGTGCATCTGTGTGATGGTACAGGTCTCACACCCATGAAGCCAACCCTGGCTCAGACTATTATCCCCATTTTACAGATGAGGAAACAGACACAGGGGCCCTGGTGGAGTAGTTAAGTCAATCGCCTCCAAAGAAGCCCAAGTCACAGAGCCCTGGGGTTCGATCTTGGGTCCAGGGGAAACCACTGGTGTGAAAAACTAAATAAAAATTAAAAAAAAATGCTTCTTCTTTTTCTCTCTTCCTACCTGCCTGCCTACTCACCTTCATTCCTGCCTGTACCTTTCCTTAAAAAAGAAAAAAAAAAAAAGCAGTCAATACAGAGATATCAATGCACACAATTTTAGTTGGAGAAGTCTTCAAGGCAATCTCTATTTTATTCTTCACAGAATCCAGATCAGATCCTCCCTAGTCTAGTAGGTGTTCTCATAACTAAGCCGGGGCAAAAAAGAAATCTCTCTCCCACCTCTGAAATGTTAACTCCATGACAACATTTAGTTTGTGCCTTTCCTGTGGCCTTTATCACATTCTCATGTTATACTTGAAATGCCCTCGGGGTGGGGGTGGAGACATCCAATAACTTAATGTAGTTGAACGAACAAATTAACAAGAGTACAATCTTGAAGACAGAAAAGGGACAAGGAAGAAATTCTAGGTCGGGGAGAGACCTAGGATGGTGATGAACACATCCGAGGACACAGTCAGATGGGCAGCCTGACTGGAAAGGAAGGCAAATTAAATTAGAAAGCACCAACGCACCCTAGCAGAGTAGTGGTTAAGTTCACTGCCTCTGGCCAAGAGCGCAGTTCACGGACATCCCAAGGACCCCAGGTATGCATCCCTTGTCTGGGGTGACAGCTAAGATGAGTAACTAAATAAAGTGCTTCTTCCTCCTCACTCTTCCTGCCTCTGTTCGCCTTCATTCCTGCCTGCACTTTTCCTTTAAAAAAGGAAAAAAAAAATTTAGAAAGCCCCTTTAACAAAGCTGGAGTCCCGGTTCATGGGCCATAAAGACATGCTGCTTTTTCGTTATGCATGCTTCAATCATGTAACGAACATGTCCACACCTACTAAGGACTAGTGGGGATGGGGATAGAAAACAAAAAAGAGAGAACTTCAGGCACTGAAAGGTGTTCTGCCGACAATCAAAGAGGGCTGTATCAAAGTATCTGCGAGAACTTTCTTAGGTAGAGTGCTTAGGAAAAGCTCTGAGCAAGTGCCATTTGAAGTGAGACAGGAATAACGGGAAGGAACAATTGGAGAGCAGTGTTCCAAGAGGAAGGAACAGCACATGCCAAGGTCCTGAGACTTACAAATCTGGTCTGTTTGAGGAATAGGAACAGCACTAGCGCCCAGTGAGCAAAGGGGAGGGAGGGATGAGAGAACTATTTTTATGGTAATAGTCTTTCTACTTCTGGGAGCTGAAGATGAAAGAGCAACATCTCAGGTGCTTTTCTGCAAACCTCTTTTTTCTAAGTTATCTGGAAAAGTGTCATTGTGGGGAAGTCATGGTGATGAGGCTTACCCCATTGTTAAGAAGGGGGCACTCTTATTCACCTCCATTCAGCAAGGGTCATCCTCTCTAGGTGAGTCAGCTTTGCTCAGGAGGAAAGGGCACCTCCACCTGCTGGCACCCAGTCATCTCACATACGCACTGTCAGCAAGGAGTGGGAGCGGTTGGGGAAACCGCATTCTTTCAATCCTTCGAAGTTCAACTCATTCTCGCTAGTCGACTAGGACTCATAACTAAGTCAGGAAAAAAAACAGAACAAAAAAACCTCTCTCCTCCTCTTCTGAAATTTTAGTTCCATGACAGCATTTAGTTTACAGAGTGGATTGGATCTCGTCCACTCATGAGTTCACCACTTAACAGACACCTGTGAGCATCTCTGGGCAGATGACCCCTGTGGCAAGTTTCAGAGTCTTCCGCTTGTTCTCAGACTACCCAGTGGCACCCATTTCACAGATCCCAAGAGCTAAGTGGTTAGGAACATACAGAGGGGAGTGGCAGAGTAAGACTGAAAATCGGTTTTTCTCTTTAATTTTAGGACTTATTCCTTTTCATGATGAAAAAGTTTTTATTCATTTTATTCATGACATTCAAATAGTTGAACAAACATGTCAAAAGCCACATATTCCACGCACAATTCAAGAAACACAACTTGAAGTCCTGCTGTGCCTCTCCCCATCCTACTGAACCAGCTGGCCTCCAATGCCTCCTCCTTGAAAAACAAGGCAAATGACATCACCGTTCATTTCCTAATGCAAGCCTACTGAATCTACAAGGCACCCTCTTTTTTCCAATCAACGACTAAGTTCAATTGATTTTGGCATCTATTTCTATTTCCACTGTTGCTTCTCTCCTTTCTGCAAGTATCATCTCTGATCTGGATTACTGCAAGTTTCCTAACTGGCCTCCAGTCTAAACTTCTTATCACCCACCTTCTTAGAACCTTTGAGTAGCTACTCTTTGCAATTCGACTACAGATAAAATCATTTGCATGACATGTAAGGTCTAATGTGGTCTTTCTTTAGCTTTATCTCAAGTCCTTGTTCCCTGTGTTTTGGGGGTACTGGCCTCCTTACTGTTCCTTGTAAACCCCAAGCTCCCTCCTGCCACAGCACCCGTGCACATCTTGTTGCTTCCTTCTTCACCTGGGTAATTCTCTTCCCTCTCTCAGGTAAGGCTTCCGAGTCCCAAGACTGGGTCATTCCTTAGCACCCACTGATAGTATGACTGATGTTGAAGAGAGGTGAAGGCTCAGCCAATAGAGGGCAGGAGAAAGTTGGTTTGGGGTGAGATAAAACAGTATCATTTGCAGTGTGGTAATCCATGTAAGGACAACTGATTTTCCTGAATGTCATCTTACTAAACTTTCATTGATTCCTAATAAAGTTACACATACAGGGTAGTTTTTCCTCAGTTAATAGATGAAGGAAAAGGCTGGGGTTAGGTCTAAGCCATAGTCTGTGCATGGGGTAAAGGAAGATGTCCCCACAGTTACAGTTTCAGAACTGAAAAATCATCTCTAGGAGAGAAAGACCTCTTCTTCCTCTTTTAAGGATCGAAGACAGCCAAGTTCTCCCAATTTTGGGGTGGAACCTCTCAGGAAGGCAGACTTCCCTCCTAGGTTTTTCCAGTATGGCTGGTGGATGGCAATTAATCATTCCACAAGCGCAAGCTATATGGTAAAGAGCCCTATAAGCTAGCTACAACCAATTACTCCTGATCAGCATGGCGAAAATGTCGTAATTCATGAAATTCTTCACCTGGAAACCATGTACTAAAGTCAGGTGAAGTTGAGAGATTGCACATTCTCTATGTACTTTTTGCTAAGGAAAGACTTTCATTAGTTTCTTTCAGGGGGTTTAGAACTTAAAAAGGTTAAGAATCATCATCCCTTATGCCTGTACAATACATTCTTCCTGACTCACAGTTGTGTCTTTATAGGGGCACCTCCAGAGGATGAAACATTTTCATTCCTTAAGTACCTGATAGCTGTGCTTGTGGGTTTAAGCAGCAGTTTAACGCCCACCCTATCTGAGTTCGACCTTGTAACAGCACAGGCCCTCAACCCGATAGATAGAAGGGGGACTGCATCAACAGTTACGTCTCTGGAGGGGGAAACTGCCCGCAGGGTCAACGGCGGACAGGAGCTCCCAGGTCCAGCCCTGACCAGGCCACTAATTGGCTGTGTAACCTTGGACACGTTGCATACCAGCTCTGGGCTTCAGTTTCCACATGTGCAAACTGGAAGTTGAACCGCATGGTCTTCAAAGTCATTCCCATTCGAGAACCTGGTGCCAAGTAGGCCTAGTCATTAGAGCAGCTTCCTGTGGGCGCGGCGCAGGTCCTTAACGGTCCCCCCTCCCCCGCTGGGGCCCGCGTAACCCTCCTGAACACGCCCCTCCGAGTGACGGCGCTCTAGCAACCGCAGCCCCGACGAGGCTCCGCCTCTCCTCGGGGGGCGTCCCATAGTGCCCTGCGCTGGGCTCCTAAATCGGCGGGGCGTCTCCCGCCTTTCCGCGGCCGGGACCCCGAACTCCTCTCCCCAGTTCTCCCGGGCGCCCTACCCTATCAACGTCTAGTATCCCAGCCAATCACGAGGGCCAGGAGTCTAGCTTTCGGTCCACCCTCCTCCCCGCGCTCAGCCGGTCTGAGCGCAAGGCCTTCACCAGACCACACCAATCAGCGCCCGGTTCTCCCCTGCCCCACCCCAAGCTCCCTCCCCTCAGCCAATCCACACTCCCTGTTCCGCTGCCCGCCCAGCCAACCCGGGTCTTGAAACTAGTGGACGAATGGGCGCAGGGCGGCCCTTCAACGCGGACCGACTGGCCAATTGAAGATTCCGCCTGGCCAATTGAAGATTCCGCGTGGCCACGGCGGCAGCCAATCGACGTGGAGCGCAGTGCCGCCGCCGAGAGTTCCGGCCCAAATATCCCTCCGCCTCCCCTTCCCTCACCCGCCCTCTAGCTCCCTCCCAGCGATCCGCCGTTCACTTACCTCCTCCCTTCCTTCTTTCTCCCTCCGCCACCCGAGCACCAGCCGCGCTCCGAGCTGCCCCCGGGGTCCCTCCCCCGCCGTCAGAGGAGCAGCTGCCGCCGCCGCCAGCAGCAAATTCAGAGGGAGGCAGGAAGGAAAGGAGAAAGGAAGCGGGGAGCCGGAGCGACTACCAAGAGGGAACCAGTGAATGGGCTTGTGGTGACCCCCGCCCCCCACCCCACCCTCCCTTCCCACCCGCCCCCCAACCCCCATCCCCAATTAAGAGTCGCAGCCCGAGAGTCCGGACCATCGTCTTAGGAGTCGCCGCCACCACCTCCGCCATGGAGCTGATTACCATCCTCGAGAAGACCGTGTCTCCTGGTAGGACGCGGGGGCCGGGGGTCGGGCTGAGGTGATTGGGTGGGGGGAGGGGGAGCCCTGGCCCCTCTGACCCTGTTCCCTTTCCCACTTTCCATGCCCCAGATCGGCTGGAACTGGAAGCGGCGCAGAAGTTCCTGGAGCGAGCGGCCGTGGAGAACCTGGTGCGTGCCACCCCGCGGTCCCCGTCCCGCCTCTCCCCATCCCCTGCGTGCGGGCCTTCCCGCCCTCCCGGAGGCCCAGGCCTCGGGAACCCACCCCGCCCCATCCGTCCCCCTCCCCCCCCACCCCTGTCCAACCTAACCCCGCCATCGGGAAGCCGGTGGGTGTGTCCCGCCCCTGGCCCCGGCTGCTGGCCAATGGCGCGGCGCGTCGGGGTGACTGCCGCCCAATCGCCGCGCGGCCTGAGGGCGGCGGTGCAGCAGGAGGGAGAAAGACGGAGGGAAGGGAAGTTAGGTTGCGCGGCGCTGCGTGTTCAGCAGGGGTGGGGGTGGGGGAGCGGGAGCCTGGCCTAGGGGCCATGTGGAAGCTCGGAGCTCAGCTGCCCGCCCTGTTCTGACTAGGGCCGACTTCTCCTTCCTGTCCCATGGCCCCTCCGATTCTCTCCACCTACCTCCCAGGGCTCTCTCCCACGGTCTGTGCTCATGGCCAGGCCTGACACCCGAATGCTACTTAACCCATTCGCCCTAATAACCTCTCCGTTTTATGCCTGGTTCTTACTCTCCTGGCGTTATTTTTATTTCTACTTGTGTGAGTAGAGACAGTCTGCACCCAGACAGCAGGCTGAGGTTCATCCTTCAGAATGGGGGCCTGTTTCCGCATGAAATCACAGAGGAAAGCTCCCTGTTCATATTTAAGGTGTTTTAAGGGGTAGAGCAAAAAAGGAAGCCACCGGAAACGACCTCTGAAAAATGTGGGATAGATCGTTTGAAACAGTCTGTGTGCCAGTGATGTTTCTGTTTGATGTCCCTCGTGTTGTCAGGGGGTTGGGTATCAGAGAAGTGTAGATGATCCTTGACGGCTTTTAAAGGTAATAAGTCTAACCAAGTGTGTTCCTTTCTATTATTTAGGCAAAATAATGTAAGCCACTTACACAAAGAAAAAAACAAGTCATTTTATGCAAACTGCATTTGGGTTTTTTTCTCTTCCCTTTATGCTAGTTTAACTACTAACCTTTGTATCCTTAACTTCCCATTGAAAAGATTTTTATCCGCTAGTATTGATTGATAATATTTCCATTTGGGATATATTCCTGTTTCTGCTTTTGCAAACTTTCAGGAAACCTTTTATCTTCCTAATATTCTTCAGTGATATGTGATTGATAAAACTACTAAGAATTAACTTTAGTGATTGCAGACCATGTCACTGGTCAAAAAACTGTGTTTTTGTTTTTTCCTATTTTGCATTTGGACAGAACTTTTTGTAAGGTATAGAGGTGTGTCTAAACTTTTAAATAAAGGAATAGTTTTGGGAAACTGCTTTGTGTTTGTTTTTAAGGAATCCACTGTTAAGCGGACAGATCAAGTCTAAGAATTGAACCTTTAGTGTGTTAACTGTTGACTATTAAATATAAAATTATTTTCCTTGATAAATATGCTGATATTTTAATCTTCAGTTTTCCCTTTTCTAAATATGTACCAATTTTTCCTTATAAGTCTGCTTTTTTTCATTGTTCTCTTGTTGAACACAAAGCTAAAGTAGAGTGGTCTAGTCTCCTAAATCTGTTTTAGGTATTATGGTAGTCTCTTATACAAGATTACCTGATTTTGTGAGATCAGAAGTCACCTGGAATATCATTATTTTTGGACTAAGGTTAAAAAAAATTTTAATTTAGAAAAATTTAGTCTGTCTTGCTATAACGTTCATTCATTCACACAACAAATATTTTTTGAGTACCAGCTACTGTTACAGGTACGCAGAAAATTCCTCTGTCAGATCATCAAAATTGCTTTAATTCTGGGGGATGTAATGTGGAGATTTGATTGATGTTGATAAAATCTGAAACTCCTTGTTAAATGCTGAAAAGCTGTGTGAAAAGATATATGACTTCCTTATATAGTGATAGTTATTTTTCAGGAATCTTGAACTAGATATTCTTGAGTTTTCTGAGATGTTATATGTCCTAAAAATTTAGCCCCAGTGTTTTGCTGCTCTATAGGCTATCCTAAATACCCTAAATTGGTGAAATTCCAAGAGATATTTTCATTCATAGATGCCTCTTCTCTTAACAGCCCACGTTCCTTGTGGAACTGTCCAGAGTGCTGGCAAATCCAGGAAACAGTCAGGTTGCCAGAGTTGCAGCTGGTCTACAAATCAAGAACTCCTTGACATCTAAAGATCCAGATATAAAGGCACAGTATCAGCAGAGGTGGCTTGCTATTGATGCTAATGCTCGAAGGGAAGTTAAGAATTATGTGAGTATTTTTCATCTTGTTTTGGTCATATAGTCTAGGGAAGAAAAAATAATTTTTATCAGTTCTTTTGTCATTTGCTTGAGATAGATCCGGCAGTGTCCTAGGATTCTGGGACCTAAACATAACTTGAAGATAAAAATTGTATTTGATTGAAATCTTCTCTCAGTTCAGTTGGTTTGTTCCCATTAATGGATTGGAATTCTTTTCAGACAACTGAGGGTAGACTGCAGCTATTTGGGAAACTAATTCTAAATGCCAGAATTTATAGTCTGGTGAAAGAGTAGTGTACAAATTGGTGATTCACAGACTTGGGTTATCAGAATTATTTAAGAAGTTTGTTAATAAGATGTATTTTTAAGGTTCCTTCAGAGATTTTGATTTTAGAGTATGAGGTTCAAGGATATTTTTTAAACTCCTCAGTCCAACTCAGCCAGCACCTTGTTGAATACCTGCTCTACATAATTCTTTCTGTATGGTGGTTTAGGCATGGCACTAAGTAGAGTAAGAAGGGGGCATTAAGTGATTTCTTGGGTCTTTCAAATCCATAGAGTTTTCAAAAAATTAGGACCTTAATAATCTATATAGCAAATTTTGAGGGACATCTGGCATTTTATCAAGGCATTTAGAGTGGACTGATGAATTTTGAGGAAAGTGGAGTATCCCTTTTGTTCTGCATCGTGGAGTTCGGTGACCTTGTTGAATTAAAAATCTTGTCATTCTAGCTGCAGCTAAAGATACAGAATATATGGGCAGATGTGCTTTTTTAAAATTATTTAATGGCCTGTCTTAACATGGATAAGGCACAAAATGGGGGAGTAAATCTAGCATCTGTGCAGTCATCAGTTGGGCTTTGATTTTGGGGGAGAAACTAGTCAGGTATTCCTCCATATATACTTGTGCAGATCATGGTTATGCTGTCATTTATTATTTTCAGATTCTAGATATCAGCATTGGGTAAATTGGAGTCTCTTTAGATAACATCTCTTCGTAGTTATGTGCCTCCTTTTCTCCACTCTTGCAGAGAGATACCTGATAGAGAAGTGGATTATGAGAACCATCTTATTTTGAAGTATCTTTGGTATATGTAAAGCTCTTTCTATCCACATTGGGTCTTATACAATAGCGTTTTAATCCCCATTCCCCCAGCAATTTGATATAAGTGAAGTTTTTTACATGAGTCACTCCAAATCTTCATGCTTACAGTGCCTATTTAATTTCTTATCTTCCTCAAATTAAACAGTAGTGAATGAGATAGGACCTGATTGGAACTATAATTGACTTACTACTTTTTGGCACATTGCTCTTAACACCAATAGTTTTATAACATTAGACTTTTTTTAAAAGGAAAGGTGAAGGCAGGAATGAAGGCAAGTAGGCAGGCAGGTAGGAAGAATGGAGGAAGAAGCATTTAAAAACTTTTTAGTTCACATTGATTTTTTTTTTTAGTTCACATTGATTATTCCCCCCGCACCCCAACCTGAGTCGTTGGGACATACGTGATTCAGAAGCAGCTAACCTAACTGATGCTCCACCAGGCTGTGCCTAGCTAAGAATCTGTGTAGGTATTGTTGAGCCTTTGGGCATGAAAGAAAAATTTAGCAGTTATCATGGTCTCTTTCCCTTTCATAGCTCCTCTAGTACTTAATACTTTATCAGTAGTGATGGTTATTTTTTTGAAATCTGCATCTTGGGCACAATTGAGATCTAGTTTCTTGTTATTTTATATAATTGAATATTATCATTGGGGACACCCTGAATTAAAAAAAAATAGCTTTCAGTAATTAGGAAATGGACATTTGTAGCCTCTAAATTATCTCAAGTGATAGTAAATTCTTATAGAAGCAACTTGAAGAAAAGAAAGATAGAACGGGATTAAATACTCCACACATGAACCATGAGATGGTGTAGCATGACATAAGGCACCCTGGACTGGAATTCTTAGCTTGGGTTAATACCTCCAGCTCCTGATTTTTTTTGGACAATTCATTTCATCATCTTCCCCATGTCTTTGACAATAGAGTTTTTGTTAAAGTCCATTCTAGCTCTGGTAGTCCTAGAGAGTGAATCCTTCATTTAGAATTAATCAGAACTGTTTGTATTTGGGGTGGAGCTATTAGGAATAGGGGGTAGGCAGGTATAATGATAGACCACATAAGGGGAAAGATGGGGAGTTCATTATTATTAGCTGCAAAGCAGGATACTAAGTGACCTGACCCAGTCAGCAGAGCCGGCATGAATATCTGGCAGCTATTCTTTGTTCTATGCCAGGAATAGTTAACTGTTTGCCTTTTGAGTGGACTGGTGATTCTTAGTGAGTTCATTGACTGAATTAGCTGATCATGGTAATGATTAACCCTGGGCCAATTGTGGCTTTATCCTTTATCTGTACCTGTTCCTTTACCCTTTACATAAATGCTTGTGTGATTACCATTTCAAATAAGACATTTAATTGGCATATCTAAATAGATCTTGGTGTCTGGATGGTGAAAAACAGTTCTTTTCTTTGATTATTGGATAAACAGAAGGAACGTTAAGTTTAGGTTTTAGAAGGTTTAAGTCACCCAGGTTGCTGAATTGTCACTGACCAGAAAAAGTTTCTTTCACATTTCATGAGTGAGAAAATCTTCCTTGAATTGGGTTAGACTGTGACCTAACATGAAACAGACCCACTTGAATGCCCCAGAGTTAAACCTCATTCTAAAACCCAACACTTCCTTCGACAAAACAAAGCTGTGAGCATCCTTTCATTTTACCACTACCAAGGTTAGCAGGTGGTTTTGTCAATATTTCATCCTCACCCCCACTTTTTAATGCTCCCTCTCTAATAGCTCTGACTTTCATGCCTTGTGTTGAACACTGAATTGAGGGGTCTGGTTTTGGAGAAGTTTGTTGGGAAGAAAAGGATGGTTGGTTTCATTTTTCTAAGTTGTGGAGCAGTGTCGATTGTGCTGATGCTTGTGCCGGGAACTGGCTTTTTGACAGCTTCTTGTCCTGGTCGCACAGAAAGTTTAGCGACTGCTCTAAGAGGTGTGCTGCTTCGGCTGCATGTACTCAAACAGCATTAGAAATTGATGTCTTACACCTTCATTTTTTTTTTTTTTGGCGTGTGTGCGTGTGTGTGTGTGTGTAAGCAGGTTTTACAGACTTTGGGCACAGAAACTTACCGGCCTAGTTCTGCCTCGCAATGTGTTGCTGGTATTGCTTGTGCTGAAATCCCAGTGAACCAGTGGCCAGAACTCATTCCTCAGCTGGTGGCGAATGTCACAAACCCCAACAGCACAGAACATATGAAAGAGTCAACATTGGAAGCTATCGGTTACATTTGCCAAGACATAGTAAGTGCCTCTGATTTCCTCTAGTTATGATGTGCATGGTATTCGGTTTAGTCCTTATACCGTGAAGAAAACCAAGTGAGTGCAGTGTTTTGAAAATGGGACTGTTTTCTCTGTTAACTTAGACCTCTGTATTTGGATAGTTAACTGACCTTTGAATTGCCAGTCACCCCCTGATGTAAAGTAACTTCTTGAGGGTCACAAATGCAAAATGGAAATTCATGTTTGGAGTGACTTAGCTTCTAAATTTTTTTTTTTTTAAGTATTCTCTTAACTTGGAGAACCCCTCACCTGATCTCTTTTCAAGGTCAATGTGTCCCGGATACTGTGTTAATTTTTTTGTTTACTATCTAACCTAAATACTTTGCCAACTTCTGTTATAGTTGATTTATCACTGGAATCACAACACAGCATGTAAAGTGCAGCCCTGCTAGGAATTGTTGATCCTAAGGTTGCCATTCTTGGTGTCCTTTTTGACAGAGATTTCATGGTACAAAGATACATGGACTCGAGACTACGTAGATGTCGTGTCCATGTGTGAATCCTTGGCCCTCAGATGTTCTGAAGCTTTACTTGCATTGATACACAGATGGCGTGGAAAAAACACCAGACTGCCATCTCCGTTTTGCACAGGACGGGGGGAAAAAAAGCCAGCATTGCCTCATGCCGAGTCATTATGCTAAAAAGTCAGGAATGAAGTTAATGGCTTTAACTTGTTTCCGTTCAGTTTTGGACCACTAATACCCTGGGATCTGTTTTGCAGGTAGTTTGTCCCCAAATAGAAATGTGTAGAAAAAGATCAGTCATGAGTCTCATTCCATAGAATTTTACAGTTAAAAGAACTGCTGGTTTTCTCGCTAATACAGTCACTGCCCTTCTCTACTTGTTTCAGGACCCAGAGCAGCTACAGGATAAATCCAATGAAATTCTGACTGCCATAATCCAGGGGATGAGGAAAGAAGAGCCTAGTAATAATGTAAAGCTAGCGGCTACGAATGCACTCCTGAACTCATTAGAGTTCACCAAAGCAAACTTTGACAAAGAGGTAAGTTTCTTTTGACAAAGAGGGTGAGAGATGAAAGTTAATTAAAAGTGTATTTTTTGGTTATGATTTAGAAGTTCCATCTTGTTTAGAAGCATTCATTTCCATTCTAGTTAAGTTGTGTGTCTGGGTGGCTCAGGCAGTTAAGTCTTTGACTTCAGAGGCATAGTCCATGGAAAGCTTAAAGGACAGGGCGAAGGGAGGGAGCAACAGCCAAGATGAATGGGTGGATGAATGAACGACGAATCAACAAACAAATGCTTCTTCCTCCTCTCTCTTCCTGCCTGTCACCCTACTTGCCATCATTTTTGCCTGCACCTTTCCTTAAAAAATAAAATAAAACTGTTATGGAGACAGGACCATGGAGTAGTTGTTTGCCATTTTTCATCAGGTTTTTTGCTGAAGTACTTGTAAGCTTAGGTTTATTTCCTTTTGCAGTCCAAAGTGTAGAGATGCCTTAGAATCTAAAAAATTGTAGAAATTAGGCTCTCGCTCTCTGTTTTGTTTTGTTTTGTTTTTTAAGAGAGGAAGGAAGGGAGAGGAAGGAGCAGCATTTTATTTTGGTCTCTCATCCTGACCCTGGGTTGAGAATCTGGGTCTCTGGACTTTACATAGTTTGCACACTAGCATCTGAGCCACAAGGGAGCACCCAAACTGGACTGTTTCATTACTCCTTGGGAGGGTACTTCTGAAAATATCTAAACAAAGTTTATTTTGTAAGAAAGTATTTCCTCCTACTTATTTTTAGTTGTGTTAAAATGTAACAAAATTCGCCATCTTAATTTTTATTTTTTTGAACGAAAGGTTCAGGTAGGAATGAAAGTGAGTAGGCAGGCAGGAAGAGAGAGGAGCCTCAGCATTTTATTTTATTATTATTTAGTTGTTCACAGTGGTTGTTTCCTTCCTCCCACCCAGGACTCATACCCAGGGTGTGTGACCTCTGCTCCTTTGGAGGCGATTGACCTAAACGTTACTCCACCCAAGTCTGCCATCTTGACTTTTTATATGTCTGCCACTCCCACTCATTAGTGTTAACTATATTCTCATTTTGCAGTCAATCTTCAGAACATTTTCATCTTGTTAAATTGACATTAGAAAATTAAGCAACTTCGCATTTTCCCCTACTAATCCCTGGCAACCACCTTTATATATTCTGTCCTTACGAAGTTTACTATTCTAGATGCCTTATAAAAATGGAGTCACAAGTTTGTTTTTTTTTGTTTTTTTTTTTAAGTTGTAGGTGTGCCCTGGTGGCTTAATGGTTAAATCCTCTAGACGTAATCCACATAGCATCCCATGGTGCTGGGTTTGAGACCTGGGACAGGGACCAGCAACCAAGATGAACAACTAAATAAAAGAAATAAAGTGCTTCTTCCTGACTCTGCTAACTTTCATTCCTGCTTGCCCCTTTCCTTTAAAAAATAAAGTATAAGCAGGATGAAGGTGAGCAGAGGCAGGAAGGAAGAAAGAGGAGGAAGAAGCACTTTATTTAGTTCATTTTTTGGTGGTTGTCCCTAGCCCTGGAATGAAAACCTGAGTCCTTGATGGAGAGCATGGTGTGTTCAAATATATCTAAAAATGGGGAACCTCTACATAGGAAGTTACTCTGGTGTGCAGAGTGATTACTACAAAAAGAAAGGAAACCTGGGTCCTTGGGGTGTATGTGGACTCTGCCAAACATCTGCTCTACCAGGGCTCTACCAGGGCGTGCCCTTACGGCACTTTTTGTGATTGGTTTATTTCATTAGAATAATGTACGAGGTTTGTGCACATTGTGGCAAGTAACAGTTTCCTTAAGGGTGAGTAATAGTCTACTGCATGTATTTACCACATTTTGATTGTCCATTGGTCTTGTCAGTGAACACAGGTTGCTTTCTTCCACCTTCTGGCTATTGTGAATAATGCTCCTAGACCATACTTTCATTTCTTTTAGCTGTATACCTAGAAGTGGACTTGTGGATTGTATATTCTAAAAGTATTTTTGTTTATGTATGTTGACACTTGAGCTGTTTTTGTTTTTTCTTGACTTTGCTGTGGAAATTGGGGAGGTCTAAGAAGTTTCCTTTGGGAAATGCAGTTCTCATAGCTTAGGAAACAGGCTTTTTCCTTTTAGGTTTCAGAAAACTTGGAAGGATAGCAAAATTGATTGTTCTGTTCTCCCATCTTATCACATTTGATTGTGATATGCTATCGCAAAAAACAAATTATGTCTGAAAGCAGACATCTTTTACTTTCTAATATTTTAAATATAAGGGAATTGATACTCCTACTGTAGGGTTGATTTGTTTTTTTCCTTAACCATCTTTATTTAACCTTATGACCTACAATTTCCTATCTTCTTTCTCCCTGAAGTCATTATTAGTGAAGGTCATTTTGGGGATTAAAAGATTAGGGACCCACCTCCTTAGAGGGAAGTCATGCAGTAGATCCTGGGAACGCTCTCTATACCCTTCAAGCTGCCATTACTGTTGGAAAGGAAAGTGACTTGATTGGTCGAGGGTAATGTGGGGCCCTGAGGGTGAGAGGTTTTCCTTAAAGGAATAGTTTAGCGATATTTATAAGTTTGGCTTTGCTCCTCTAATTCTCTTTATTTTTATTCTTCCTACAGTCGGAAAGGCACTTTATTATGCAGGTGGTCTGTGAAGCCACACAGTGCCCAGATACAAGGGTAAGTGTGAGGTCATATGAAAAGTCTGCCTTCCATTTTTCCTTGGAAATGCTGACTCTAGCATAGTAATTTGAAATATTGGGAATTAACCGACTTCAGATTAGATTTGACACATTGTTATAACATGAGTTTTTCAGCAGCATTGAAGAAGCAGAAAGAGCAGTATTGGGACAGGTAACCTAATGGAGTTGCCATCCAAGTGGCATTAGTGAGTTTAATCTTCCTGTGCATCTCACAGGTACCTTTAAAGTGTTTTTTTTAAAAAAAGTAAAGAAAAATAAATTGGAAGGGATAATGAAAAATTGAGGGAAGAGACTGATTTTGAGGATATGATATTCATGTACTTCTATTCACCATTTACATCGTTGATATATTTGAAGTAGATAACTCAATTTTTTCAGATTGCGTTGTATTTTAAACTATACAATTTACTCTTTGTAAAGGTCCGAGTGGCTGCCTTACAGAATCTGGTGAAGATAATGTCTTTGTATTATCAGTACATGGAGACATATATGGGTCCCGCTCTTTTTGCAGTAAGTGTTTCTTCATGTGATTTAAACTTGTGGTTAATTGCAAAGCCAATCCCTCTTGTTATTTTGTCAGGTTTGTATGAAATCAGGTAAGTTCCTTGAGTGTTAATGTTTAAGCTCCTCAGTCATGTGCCAAGAAAACTTGTGCTGGTAAAATCTTTCTAACTTTCATACATCTATGTTTTTGAAGACCTGAATATTATTCTGGTTAGGAAGGAGGGTCCTGTTTTTGAACAACCAAGGAACTTGAGGTGTTATGTTTTCCTCTTAAGATCACAATTGAAGCAATGAAAAGTGACATTGATGAGGTGGCTCTACAAGGGATAGAATTCTGGTCCAATGTTTGTGATGAGGAAATGGATTTGGCCATTGAGGCATCAGAGGTAAGCCTGGGGAGAGAGGGGTAGTTTGGGAGGAGAATTGTTACTCTGACTGGACTTTGGGACATGTCTCCTTTGTGGACATTATTCTCTGGGAAATCTTTTGTTCTGACTGAACTAGGTGATATCTTCATTTGTAGAGATTTTGATTTTTCTGCTAGTCAAAGCCCCTCACGAGGGAAGACCAGTAAATATTATGTTATTACCAGTCAGGCATACTTACTATAAATACTAAAATATACTGTGAACACAAGAGGGCAGCAGGCAGTCACAGTTTAATGAGGTGACATCTGATGCCAAATTACTTCCTTTGGGAAGTCTTAATGCACACATGAGATGTATAATTGATAGTTGACTAATTCTAGTGAAGGAATTGATTAAATAGGGATAAAGGGGCTAATTCTGTACTTCCAATCTTTGAATTCAAGCATTTCCAACCTTGATCGTCTTTATGCACTTAAAAAAATACATTTTTATTTTTGGCATCCTTATGTAAACTTAGTACATGTTTGTTGTTTTTTTTTTTTCCTAAAGAGGAAAGGAAGCAGGCAAGAATGAAGGCAGGCAAGCAGGAAGAGAAGTGAGGAAGAAGCATTTATTTTCTTCGTTCATTTTTTTGGTCCCTCTCCCCATCTTGGGCCCCGGGTCTAGAACTCTCTGGGGACGCTCCTTGGGTTTTTTTTTCACATGGACTATACCAGAGCTGCAGACTAACGCCATACCACCAATCTGTACTAGAGATGTGCGCCTGGTACATCCCTTGATCCATAATTACTTTAATAATAGCTTGTTAATATGAATTGGATGTGAAAAAATAGTGTGATTTTTAAAGTTGCTTGGTCTTTTAAGGTAGATTATATGATTGGCCTAAAAGAATCTCATTGAAGTGGACTAAAAAATGGACATCCCAAAGAGCACAGCAAACATTAACATTTGTTCCACTTACTTCTGTACAGACACCTGGGGAGCTCTCATTGTATGCTTTTAGTGCCATAGCTTGTCTGCTGCCATCCAGAATTCTCTTTGTGTTTCTCTTCAGGCAGCAGAACAAGGACAGCCCCCTGAGCATACCAGCAAGTTTTATGCCAAGGGAGCACTGCAGTACCTGGTTCCAATCCTCACACAGACACTAACTAAACAGGTGAGTTACCTTCCAAATCTTGCCAGGTAATTTGTGAAGCTTTGTTAAGGGTTGATACGCTGTGGGACAGTTTGCATGGAAAAACTTGACAGTTCTGTTGCTGATGTTCGAGATGACTTGGTAACAACTAAACTGGATCTTTAAGAATTTCTAGCGTCTGAACTCTTTGTGAAGGAGAATTGGGTCTGAACATTTCAGTCTTGATTAGGAACAAGTCACACAAACTGCTCTTGATTTCTTGAGAGCTACATTGTCCAAACTAACATGAAGGATAGGCAGTATAAAAGTTGACAGTAAAGAAAGGTTGGGAACAGAAATGTACTAGTTTTAAGCCACATGAATATCTTAATATCTGGTATATTTTCAGGAGTTCATGATGTAAATGTATAGCTACTGACAAGGCAGAATGTGTGTTATTCAGATCCTAATGAAGGACTCCAACCCATCAGGTTAACTTCTATTGATCCTTCATGATTATTAAAATCTGATTAATAAGATTCAGGAAAAAATAACAGATTTCTTGAAGATAAGGGTCTAAATGAATAAATTTAATTCTTTTGTAAGAAGTGTTAACCCGGGTTGCCATTTTGACTTCAGTTTTTCTTGAAACATTGTTTGTAAAGGTTCTGACACCTCATCTCTTCTAGTTCATGTCAGTGTTACCAGAGAGCAGGCAGTGCTCTGAAGTAACAGTGCTGTAACTCTAAGCGCTATGGAAATGCTCTGTACATAGCAGTATAATTTGCTTTTGGAGAAGTACATGACTTTTTCAATATGGGATCCTCAAAAGACAAGTAGAGATGTATTTGATTTGAAATGGACTGAATGTTCTCTTAATTTTTGTCTCATCTTTCACTTTGCAGTTGCTTTTAACCTTAGAATCTTTGCTTTTGTACATTTTTGTTGTGTTGTTATCATTTGGGAGCCGTTCTCTAAGTGTGATTTTTTGACACTGCTTAGGCAACACGCCTTGGATTATGTCATACAAATGGCCGTGATAAGGAAAATATACTTGGAATTCTGATGTAGAGGGAGAGCTGGATGAAATCTGTTTTAACTTTTTGTTAAAATAGAACAGTTACTAGCAAAGTAGAAGCCCCCTGTCTTCTTAGTCTTTAACTCCCTCACCTTTAATTCCATAGATTAATTTTGACCGATTTTGAACTTTCATAGCTGGAATCAATAGCATGTACTTTTTTGTTGTGCTGTTCACATTAGTTTGATATTCATCCTTGTTGCATGTAGTTGAAGTTTGTCTTATGTAGGACTAAGTGGGATCTTCCTTCCATCTGCACTGTGTTTCTTTACTAAAGGTTGACTGGTGAATCTTTGTGGAAGAGATAGGATTATAAAGGTTTTGTTTTTCAACCTCCCCAGAGCTTAACTTCTAGTGATATTGGGAGTAGTCAGCAGACCTTTGGGTTAAAATGATTTTTTGAACAAAACCTTAACTAGTGTCACATTCTTCTACCAGGACGAAAATGATGATGATGATGACTGGAACCCCTGCAAAGCAGCAGGGGTTTGCCTCATGCTTCTGGCCACGTGCTGTGAAGACGACATCGTCCCGCATGTCCTTCCCTTTATTAAAGAACACATCAAGAACCCTGATTGGCGATACCGGGATGCGGCAGTGATGGCTTTTGGCTCTATTTTGGAAGGACCGGAGCCCAATCAACTCAAACCACTAGTTATACAGGTGAAGCTGAGGGAGTTTTGGGGGTGGAAACTGAGATATTTATTAAACTTTGCTATGTCCTTGTGTGTGTGTGTGTGTGTGTGTGTGTGTGTGTGTGTGTGTGTGCGTGTTGTTTTGTTTTGTTTTGTTTTCCTTGAAAGGTGCAGGAAGAGCAGAGGCAGGCAGAAAGAAAGAGGAGGAAGAAGCTCTCAGTTTAATCCCGAGCCCCCACAGCATGCCAATGTGCCTTAATTTTAAAAACAAACAGCTCCATCAAAAAAGTTATTTCTGGATCTGTGTCAGTGACTTAAAACTTTTGTTACAAAAATCATTTTTAAAAAATGCAGAAAATTTCACTTTGAATTCCATTGCCCAGGGATAGCTTTTTTTTTTTTTTTTTTTTTAAGGAACGATTTAGGCAGGAATGAAGGTTAATAGGCCGGCAGGCAGGAAGAGATAGGAGGAGGAAGCATCTTTATTTTCATTTAGTTGTTCACACTGTTTGTTTCCCCCTGGGCCCAAGACTCGAACCCCGGGGTATGTGGCCTGCTCCTTTGGAGGCGATTGACCTCACCACTGCTCCACCAGTGTGCATCAATTTTAAAGGAAAGGTGCATGCAGGAGTGAAGGCAGGCAGGAAGAGAGCAAAGGAAGAAGCTTATTACTTCATTCATCTTGATTGTTCCTGCCAGCCCCAAGGCATGAACCTGGGATTTTGAGATGTATATGGATTATGCCCAGCTACAGGTGGCAGACCCAGGTGCTACTCCACTGAGGCCACTTACAGTTTTAATAAGACTACATGGGATTGGTGAAGAGGATTTTTCCCACTTTTCACTTTACCTTTTTGGGTTTTGCCTAACCTGGGTCCTTGGGTTTTACGTGGTCTGCACCTTTAGCTGCCTGAGTCTTGAGGGTGTGTGACTTTGCTTTCATATTGTTGGTTATTTCACAAGCATGTCTTTTATAATGGCAAAACCATCTTGATGTTTTGTGTTAAAGCTGGACTATCAGTATTTCTTCTTGAGATATCAGTCAACATGAATTTTAATCTTTATTTTGCTGTGCTAATAACTATTGTATTTTCAGGCTATGCCCACCCTAATAGAATTAATGAAAGATCCCAGTGTAGTTGTTCGAGATACAGCAGCATGGACTGTGGGCAGAATTTGTGAACTGCTCCCTGAAGCTGCCATCAATGATGTCTACTTGACTCCCCTGCTGCAATGTCTGATTGAAGGCCTCAGTGCTGAACCCAGAGTGGCCTCAAATGTGTGCTGGGTAAGGGATTATCTTCTTGATGAAATAAGAACTTGGCCTAGCCATTGGCAAAGATGTAGGAGGCATGGAAGAGAAATGCATCTACCTCACCAGTAGGCTTTTTCTGAATACCATATCCTTTCTAATTCTTTCATTTAAAATGTGGGGGAGATGCTAACCGCAGGAGCCAGTGGGAGCTGTTGACTCATGGTGACTGGTTCCATTTAGAACAGTCATGCTAACCCAGTGGGAAAACTATCTGGACCCATTTTTCCTTCAGTTGTTTGGGGACAAGAGATTTGGATTAAGGGTAGAGTGTGATTGGCTACAAAAAGTACTGTTGCTGAGAAGGGCGCAATAGGGAAAGAAGGTAGGTGGCCTAAATGCTGAGTCAGTATAGGCAGAATGTTATTCTTTAGGGACTTTTGAGAATGTGGGGGAGGGAGTTCAAATAAGGCAGCAGTGGAACTTGAAAACATTTCTGTGAATGAAGAGTTCATGGTAGGTGAAAATACTCTGCTGCTTAGACAGTTCCTGGGCAACACAAATCAAGTAAGTAATTAAGTAAACTCATAGGGACACCTGTAAAATACTACCTTGACAGAAATCTGAGGATTCCCTAGCATTGATTTGTTCTTAGATTAGTTGGAAAGGAGCACTGCCTAATGTCTCTAAGGAGAAAGGTGGTAATCTTGGGGTAAACTTCTCTTTAGGACTAATATTAACTCTGTCTGGGTTTAAGGCTTTCTCCAGTTTGTCTGAAGCTGCTTATGAAGCTGCAGACGTAGCTGATGATCAAGAAGAACCAGCTACCTATTGCTTATCTTCTTCTTTTGAACTCATAGTACAAAAGCTCCTGGAGACCACAGACAGGTAACTGATACTATAAAGAAATGGGTGGTGTTTTGGGCTCCAATTCCATCTGCCTTCTGGTTGTGGACTGTCTAAACTGTAATCTAGAAACATTGCCAATAAGAGGAATTTTAAGAAATCTAAACTGTTCAAATGTGAAAGAAGAAAGAAATTTAGGCCTTGTCTACTTTCAAATTACTCTAAAGGCATTCCTCTATGGAGAATAATCTGTAGAGTTCCCTTCATTTTGCAGTGTCAGTAATTAACGAGGAGTATTTGATTATGGTGTAAGAAATAGTAGCTTTTATGAATTTTTATTCACATATCTCTAAAGGAAAGGTGCAGGAAGGAATGAAGGTGAGTAGGCAGGCAGGCTGAAAACGAGAAGAAGCAGCATTTTTGTTTATTTTATTTGGTTGTTCATCATGGTTTTTCCCCTTGGCCCCTAGAGGTTACGGGCCTGGATCCTCGGGATGTATGTGGATTGTATCCACTGGAGGCGGCAAACTTAATCCATGAGAGCACTGGGGCATGCCAGTTCGTACTAATTTAATTGCCATGTTTATCTAAGATTTTTAACAAATGCTTAGGATATTGAATAAAGAACTTGGTGTTAAATACACTTTCATTATTTTCTTTGAAATATAATTGATTTGTTATTTTTATCTTTGTAAAGGAAAGGTACAGGCAGGAATGAAGATAGGCAGGGAGAGAAAGGAGGAAAAAAACACTTACTTTATTTAGTTTATCTTGTTCCTCCATCCTCCCCCCAACTCAGTCCTTGGCATCTATATATGGACTATGCTTGTCCAGAGGCAGCAGACTTAACCAGTACTTCATCTCTTTTGGTGACACTGTATCTACATTATAACAACTCTTGTCTTTTCTCAGTTGAGTGTTTGTCTTCCTTACAGACCTGATGGACACCAGAACAACCTGAGGAGTTCTGCATATGAATCCCTGATGGAAATTGTGAAAAACAGTGCCAAGGATTGTTACCCTGCAGTCCAGAAAACTACTCTAGTCATCATGGAACGGCTGCAGCAGGTGCTTCAGATGGAGGTGAGATTCAGGCCCTCCTGGGTTTTGGTGGAAAGGATATAGTGCTTGTAATACTTAGCTCTGTTTTCATGGATGGCTGTTCCCTTTGGTGTTTAAATATTTTCTCAGAGAGGTATAAGGCTTATGCCAAAAAAGATGTTACTTATTAAAATTTTTAATGCCTGTCACAGTTTACTGATACGTAGCGTTATTCTATGATACAGTTTTTATTTCCTACATTAACATTAGTAAGGGTTATTTTAATGGTTCTGGCAAAGTCAAGAAAAAAGGAAGCATTGAGTAAATTTAAAATGCTTTTAAATGGTGTTTGTTTAGAACATGATGATCTTCTTTTTCTTATAGTCACACATCCAGAGCACATCGGATAGGATCCAGTTCAATGACCTTCAGTCTCTGCTCTGTGCAACTCTTCAGGTATGATATTATTACTGAATGACTTCAGGAAAAATAATCAGTATCCGGATAATAAGTTCCAGTCCACACAGAATTCTGAAATGATGTAGATGATGCCGATTAGAAGCTGTTTCCAAAGACCTTGGATGTGACTGATGGAGTAATTTTCACTTTCCTTTTGTCTGTCTGTAAAGGCACAATTTACCTTTTCCATAGTGTAGAGAAGGAGGAAACTACTTAGTACGCAATGGTCCTCCCAGCTCTACAGTTATTTTGTGGTGGTGACTTTTAGTCTGGTTTTCATTGAGTGTCCAAGTCTTAGCCCAGTCAGAACTGGTTTCCACGTGTGGTTCATGCCGCTCAGATATATAGACTCTGGTTTCTACCACCACCTTTTGAAACAACATTTGCTGTTGGAGGCTTTATTATAACATCGTAGTAACAGACTACTAGAGTAGACTCTTTCTGAGGAAGGACTGGGAAAACCACAGTATCACTCAGTCACGGAGTAGTTGAGGAGTTAGTCCCTTTTTTAAAGAGCAGGAAAACCCTGGAGCTTATCTGGGGCTTAGATTCAAGTACTGAGTGATGTAAGCTAGGTCATCTTACCAGTGTACTTCCTTTTTTTTTTTTTTACTTCAAACTTCCTTTTTTAAAACGTTGACTGGTAAGAGGTCTTTCCTTTCAGACAACACGGGAATAATTCAGTAACATTAGTCTAACAGATTAAGATTAAGATGGGAGGGAAGTTTAAGAAATTATGAATTGGGAGAAATCAGGTTTCACTTCATTTTTTGAAGACTATTTCTTGACCATCACCTGTAAGTGGATTAGGATAGAGAAAGGGTTCCATTTTAGCATTATAAAAACTCTTAAAAACTGATGTAATTTAACTGCCATTCCAGTAAGACTGAAACATGGAGGGTACCAACAGGTATTTATCAGATCTAAGACAAGTGAAATGCAGAGGAAATGACTTTCTGTTCCATGGAAGATGCCCTCATGTTCTGAATTTGGAAACAAAAAGTGTATTAAAATTCATGTGTGCCTTGGTGGTGTGGGGGTTTGTTTAAACCACAGCCTCCTGCTCACTGCAGTCCAGGTCCATCGTAGGGAAAAATAGTTGAGATGAACGGCTAAATCAAATTAATGAAGGTCCTTCCTCCTCCTCTTCCTGCCTGACTTCCCTTTATGACTGCTGTCACCTTTTCTTTAAATTAAAAAAGAATGCTTTGTTGCAGATAATTTGAAGTCTGATTTCAAAATTCAATTTTTGAGCATAAAAAGCATATTTGACTTCTAAAAAAAAATTTTCATGAGGACTTGATTGATTTTTTTTTTTTTTTTTTAATGGAAAATGCAGGCAGGAATGGAGGCAAGTAGACATGCAAGCAGGAAGAAAGGAGGAAGAGGCATTTATTTAATTTTATTTAGGTATTTGTCTTGGTTGTCTCCCCTGCCCTAAGTCAGGAACCTCTGTCCCTGGGATATATGTGGTCTGTGGCAGGCAGAGGCCACAGAATTAACCGGCACCACGTAGTGTCATTGGTTTATTTACTTATTTTTATAAAGTATAGTGTTCTGGTTGGTAGGTCAGAATTTGATCATACAACACATCCTGAACTCTTTACTCATTTCACAGAATGTTCTCCGGAAAGTGCAACATCAAGATGCTTTGCAGATCTCTGATGTGGTCATGGCCTCCCTGTTAAGGATGTTCCAAAGCACAGCTGGGTCTGGAGGAGTACAGGAGGATGCCCTGATGGCAGTTAGCACACTGGTGGAAGGTCAGTGAGTTGTTATCAGGTAGAGAATCTATTTAGAATCTTCTCAATTACTGGAGCATGACTCACTTCAAAGTTAGATGCATTTGTGTGTAACTGCCTTGAAGTAAATGGGATCCAGTTTGCAACTTGGATGGCTTCCTTTTGTTTTCAGGAAATTGTTATCATCTACCTCATGTTTGCCAGGTTCTTTCTTTCTGTAAAATTGTTATTGAGGTTTGATTCCTACCAAGGATGAAAGAAGCGAAGGTTTCTGTTTTTCCTCCTGGCACTTGGTACCTCCTGGTTTGGGTCATAATGCTTTCTTTGGCCTTAGGTTGACACATCATAGTGCCTGATATGGGATGAAATGAAATGGAGTGAATTCTAAGAATTACTTGGTCTTCTGGTTGTTACATGTCTGTGTAGAATTTGCTTTGGGGGAGCCATATCTGACTTCAAAGTCTTGGAAGGGCCATTAAAAACACATTAAATAGGATTTTAGTAACAAAATTCTTCAGGGTGGCCTGTAAGGCATGTTACTATGGCCATTACCTAGGACTGCTCCCCTGAGGACTAGGCCTATTTCTAGCATAAAGAGCAAGTGTCCAGCTAGCCTGGCACCAGGTGACAGAAGTTCATGGTAGCCCCTGGAGTGACTGGTTTGGATATGACGTTCATGCTGCTGCTTCTGATGCCTTGTTAAGTAAATTTTGATGGAATTGCCTAGGGGGCCATGTTTTGAAGCTGGCTTCCAGAGAGGATATTGTAGTCACATCAAGAGATGGACAAGAGTTACTATTGCTGGCTTAGCCAATTCAAAATTAACCTTGACATGAATTGAGGTCCATATCACTTGGTTGTTTCAGCCAGAGTAATATCCCACTTTGGCAGACAGTCTTAATGCAGAACAATAATTAATATTCTACCCAACCTGTTGAGTGAATACTTAATGGGAGAGCGCGAATGGTTATTTTTTTTTGTCATGTCTGATAATCCTGTGTGCTAACAGTGTGTTTCTTTACAGTGTTGGGTGGTGAATTCCTAAAGTACATGGAGGCCTTTAAACCCTTTCTGGGCATTGGATTGAAAAATTATGCTGAGTACCAGGTAGGTTGTGTTGTGTTGTTTTGTTTTTTTAACTAGGAAGCAGGAATGAAAGCAAGTAGTCAAGAACAAAGGAAGAGAATGGACCAAGAAGCTTTTTACAATTTTTTAATTCATTTTGGTTGTTCCCCCAAGGACTGGGTCACAGACTGGTCCTAAGCAGAGCTGCAGACTCAAAGCCTGAGCCACCAGGGCGCTCCATGTTGTGCTTTTGAAGAATAATGTTTAGGAAATGTAAAAGAAAAAGAAAAGCAAAAAATAAATATTTGCCATTTAGATCTGATAATAATACAAAGTTTGGTTTCATAGTGAAAAATACTGTTTTTGTTTTCAAACCCATCCACCTGTCACCACCATCTCTGGGGTGATACTGTCTTTTTGTTATAGTGGTGGTTTTTTCAAGGAAAGATGCAGGCGGTAAGGCAGGCTGGAAGAGAAAGGAAGAAGCAGCCTATTTATTTTTATTTAGTTGTTGATTCTGGCTGTTTCCCACCCAGAAAGAAAGAAGCATTTAATTTACTTATTTGTTCATTTTGGTTGTCCATCACATCTCCACCCCAGGTCTCAAACTCTCAGGTCCTTGCTTGCACTTTACTTGGTCTATGCTCGAGCTGCAGACTTAATGCCTGAGCCACCAGGTTGCACCAGAATGGTCTTTTTTTTTTTGAGAGAGAGAGAGAGAGAGAAAGAGAGACAGACAGACAGACAGACAAAGACAGAGACAGAGAGAGAGAGCACGCGCGCGCTCTTGGTTGTTTCCTCAGTTGTGAACCCGGGTGCTTGGGATGTATATGAATTGCTCAGTGAACTAAACTGCTAGACCACCAAGCTGTGTCAGAATATTGTCTTTTAATATCTTTATAATTCTAGTTTCTCCTTACTAGATTGGTTGTTAAAGTAAACTGATTTCAGAGAGGGCGAATGTCTTCTTTTTCGACTCTTGGTTTAAACTGAGAATGGATCACCAGCTAGGCACAAATCATGCTTTACGGCTGGCATTTTCTGTTTGAGGGGTCATTTCCTTCATTCTTTGCAGGTCTGTTTAGCAGCTGTGGGCTTGGTGGGAGACCTGTGCCGGGCCCTGCAGTCCAACATCTTACCTTTCTGTGATGAGGTGATGCAGCTGTTACTGGAGAATTTAGGGGTGAGTATTTACATACACACTCTAATTTGCCGGTATTTGATGAAATAAATCATGGTTGGAAATATGGTGGTTAAACATCAGGATCTGTGATAGGGAGCTATTCTCAGAATGTTGGCTCTGAGCTTATAAAGAAGGGTATTGTTCATTTTCATAAGGTGATTCTAAAGTAAGGTTGTAAAGTTAAAGGACTGAATGCTTAACGTTTGGCTCTGGTTGGCCAGGAGCCAGTAAAGTACAAGGGGAAATAAATGTATAATCCCTGTATCTGCAGTTAATTTTTGTGTATGTCTTTAAAGTGTATACCAACATAAAAAAGTAGTTGCTTAAGAAAGGTCTTACATTTTTGACAGAACAGATTTTAACTATGATTCATTTCCTTTTCCTTTTTTTCCTTGTCAGAATGAGAATGTCCACAGGTCTGTGAAACCACAGATTCTGTCAGTATTTGGTGATATTGCCCTTGCTATTGGTGGAGAGTTTAAAAAATATCTAGAGGTTGTATTGAATACTCTTCAGCAGGCTTCTCAAGCCCAGGTGGACAAGGTAAGCTTAAAACTCTTTAAGTCCAGCCCTAATCAGAGGAATGAGACTTTTGACAAACATACAACTAAAGATATATCAGTCTGAGATTCTGTTCTGTCTCCTACAGTCAGACTATGACATGGTGGATTATCTGAATGAGCTAAGGGAAGGCTGCTTGGAAGCCTATACCGGAATCATCCAGGGACTAAAGGGAGACCAGGAGAACGTACATCGTTGAGTATACAACCTCATTCATGCAGTTCAATATGCACTGAGCCATGATACCGTGTCTTTCATTCTGTAGCTCACTTGTTAATAATTAGTACCTGTTGCTTAATGAAAGGGAAGGAGGAGGAGCAGTGCATAATGAAGAGAGTAGTTTTGGGGGAGGGTATAGACTTTTATGATTTTTACTTCTCACGTTGCAAGGAATGGGATCTAGCAAAACTGTTGGGAAAACTGTGGCAGAATTGCTGGTGCATCTGCACCAACCATGAGTGGCAGCTGTTGAGCCACCCCACCCCCACCCCCATCAGAGCAACTGAATTTTGAAGGGTTGGGAAGGGGATCTGATTCCCTCTATCACCTGATGTTTCTATTTTATAGATTGGGGAAATATTTATACTTTATTCATTTGGTATCACAGACTTGGAGAAAAGGTTCCTTTTTTTTTTTTTTTTTTTTTTCCTATAGTATATCTGCTTATAGAAAGAGGTCTATCTATCTGCCTCTTCTGGTAATGTGAAAAATGACATCTAAACTGAGGAATAATAATTTGATACAACTGCAACTAGTTCTTCACCTTGAACCTGCTTGATGGGGGTAGAATATTTGGAAATTTTGAAATGAGTGTAGTCTGGCCAGATGGGGGACAACTTCATCAGACTTTCTCTCTTTTTCTTTTAATAGCGGATGTGATGCTGGTACAGCCCAGAGTAGAATTTATTCTGTCTTTCATTGACCACATTGCTGGAGATGAGGATCATACAGATGGAGTGCTAGCTTGTGCTGTTGGGCTGATAGGGTAGGTACTCTGCTTCCAGTAGCGGAAGAGAACATCTCATGGGAAGTGAGGAAACCTGGAGTAAAGAATTTGAGAGTAGTCTGAATGACATTACCCACTTTGGCAGAGAGCTGATTTTATTCTTGTGACTAGAACCCATGGTGTCCTGCTTGAGTTCTTACAAATGATAAATCATTAAAGGCTTTTTAGAACTAGCCTTATTATACTCCCTGTACATTTCTAATTTCTTCCCACTAAGCACCTTATTATGAAGACTTTCAAAGATAGAAGCATATATTCATGCCATATTCTGATCTTGGTCACTAAATTACCTTTGGTTACCTCCTCTGCTGAGGGCTTCTGAAGTATCATTAGAAGAAAAAAGACTGGTCTTGAGAGCTCAGCGACCTGGATTTGAGTTGTGATTTTATCATGAATTAACTGGAACTTTGGATACATCTCATTCTATCTCTTAAGACCTCATTTTTCTCCTCTGTTGTAGGCAGGTATTAGACCTACTTCTAAAATTTGTTTCAGCTTTAAAAAGTAGATGAGCACAGAGAAACCCATAGCTAGATTAGCATTGCTTTGGAAGGCTCAAAACATCGTCTAGCGCCTGGAGTTTATTTTCAGGTGTGTTTATTTTGCACAGGGACTTATGTACAGCATTTGGGAAGGATGTACTGAAATTAGTAGAAGCTAGGCCAATGATCCATGAACTGTTAACTGAAGGACGGAGATCGAAGACTAACAAAGCAAAAACCCTTGCTACATGGGCAACAAAAGAACTGAGGAAACTGAAGAACCAGGCTTGGTAAGAGCTTGCTTCCACTCTTCATTTTCTTTACACTGATCTGACTATGGTGCTTTCCTTTGAGTATTTTGTTTTGTACTTGTTCCCGTATACATGCTGCTGAGCCGGGCCTTGGTCCCTCAGCTTTATACTAGTGGAAAGTCAGGCAACCTCAGTCTTACCTTCAACCAAATATTTGATTCCTCCGGGTGATGAAGAACAGAACTTTTATCTATAATTCACTGAAATCCCAAAATCTTTTGGGCCCTAATAAAGTCTTCAATAATTCTCTATTCCACTCTCTAGGCCCTTCCTTATGTTCTTTCTTTATCGCAGTGTTTTTAGACATTGGTTAGTTCCACAGAAAAATCCAGAATCCAGATGTCTGACCTCTGCTTTGAAATGTAGTTGTTTTCCTCTGACAGTACTCAGTTGTCTTATTTCACAGATCTCAGTAAAATTGGCTGTTTTGAGTTTTTATCTTTTTAGTTTCCCTCCCGCCCTTTGATGTAGGTGCTAATGAGAGCAGGTAGGTGACACACAAGATTGACCTTCTTTCCATCTGTTTTTAGATCTGTTACCATTGGGATGATAACCTGAGACCCCCACTGGAAATCTCCAATCTTTTGAAAAACCCGGAAGTGAGGAGTGTGTACGGATGCTGAATGTTTGGGAATGAGAGGATGAGTGAGTGAGGCTTGAAAACACACCACATTGAAAATCCTGCCACAGCAGCAGCCGCAGCCGCCAACAGCAGCGCTGTTAGTGAGCTAATAAGTAAGCGCTGACTTCGTAGAAAACCATAACGTCGGCCGTCTTGGAAAAGAGAAAATGATGGATTTACTTGCTAGAGAGAGAGAGAGAGGGAACGCTATCTCTTCCCAGGAGAGGCTAGAACTAGCTTTCCTATCTTTTGGCTGGAGCCAAATGAGTGGAATGACTGGTTTGGGAGAGGAGGAGGGACTGGGTTCAGCTGTGGTGCTTTGTTGTAAAAGGCAGCCTGGCCTTTGCTACTGATAAGAAAGATGGAGCCTGGGTCTCCAGCCCACCTTTGATGTACCTTTGCCACACGGTGCTGTGTGCTTGCCGGCTAAAAGGAGGGTGAGGGATTCTTTACAGTCTGAGAATGAGTGTGTATGAGTGAGGCGGTATCCACATTCTCAACTTCAAGTCATTGCAGTTTCTTTTTCCCAGAAAAAAAGGGGTTAGACGTTGCATTTCATAAAACTAACTGAAGTTCTGTCTACTGATGCGCAGCACAAGAGATATAAAAAAAAAAAAAAATCAGAAAAACCCCAGGAAAGACGCTTTTTAGGTTTTGTTTTTTGTTTTGATTTTTAATTCTAGGGAAAACACTGACGAATGTTCAGAGCTCCCACCCTGGTCTTTTCATCAAAGCGCCTTTCCTATAACATGGTTCAACTGTGAATGTAGAAGCGGGCGGGGGGTGGGGGGAGGAAACTGGAGTTAGGGGATATAGAGAAAATAAAAATACAGTTGTTTCACAGAGAATGCAAACTTTAAAACAAAGCCACAATCCAAACAAACCCAAATTTAAATGCTCAGAATTGGCAGCACAAAAGAAAAATTCTCTCCTAACATAGATCGTGGCAGTCTGAACGCCCCCAGAACATTGTGCCAAAGAGTTTAGAAAACAAACATACAATAAAAGTAAATATACACACTCACAAATATCAAACTTCAGGTAACTATTTTGGATTGCAAACAAAGATAAATGTTCAAGAAATGTGATAAAATAACCATTTGGAAACTGCTTGGCCTTCTGTTCTCTTTTATTTGATTGACTACAATGCGGTAAATGGTCTCTTGCTGCACTTCAGAAGCAGCTAGCAACAAAATATATATATATATAATATAAGTATATATATATACTAACTAGAACTCTTGTGATGAAAATGGCACTTGAAAAGGTTATATTTTTCCACTGAAGTTGATAAAGGTGTCAAACATTCCCCTGGTCACACGCTTTAATATTTTTTTAAAGTGTGATGTGCTGTGATTACCATAAATCAGGCTTCATTATTTTCCCTTATACAAGGGAACAGGGCACCCTGAATTTTGGTTTTAGACTCGTTCAGCAATAAGGAGGGATGTTGGTGAGCTTACCCCGCCCCCCTTTTGGTTTTACAGTTACTAGGAGTTTTTGCTGGCATTTTCAATATGCTGCTTTCAAAAACACCAAGGAAGATTTTTAATTGCTTCCTGGTATTTGGAGGATTAGAAAACAAGACCTTGAAATCCCACTTTCATTTCCATTCTAGAAAAAAAAAAAAAAGTGCTTGTTTTTCTCTGTCATTTCCCTCTCCCTGTCCAAGCTTTCCATTCATAAGTGGGATTGACTCGGTTTTGCCCATCCATATGGCGGCATCTCTAATAGCTCTTGTACAGGGTATCAGATATTGTGCCTTTTGGTGCCAGGTTCAAAGTCAAGTGCCGATCTATGAACCAGTGTACAAAAAAAAAAAAAAAAAAAAAATCCAGGTGTTTGAAGGAGAGACACTCCATTGTGAATAAAGAGCTTCTACCAGCTCCGAAGCCCTATTAAAGAGGCTTGGCCCTCTATGCCTTGTTTAAATTTTAGTTCCTTGAGGGAAGAGGATGATAAATACTAACCATTCCTGATAGACAGGGGTTGGTTAGGGCTTAGGGAGGGGGCAGGAATATTGGGGAGAAAAAAATCTGATCATTCCTCAGTGCTACCCATTTCTGTCCTGTGTGGGCTGCTTAGCTAGACAGCAGGAGAATAAAGTACACCAAGAACCATAATGAAAACAAAACCTTTCATGTGTTTTGTCATGTTTTGTTCCAGGGAAGCAGTTGACAAGTGCTGTTATTAAATGCTTTCTCCCAGATCCATTCAGTGATGGAGAGGAGGAAAATGGGCTGCTTGGTGTGTGGTCTTGGTGCCTCACAGTTCTCTGTACTGGTTATGCATTTAATCCTCTTCTAGTTACCTTTGGTTAGCGGGTTTACCCGTAGTCTTATCCTTAATTGATTGTACCACCTAAGGCAACTGGATGCAAATTCGTTCTGTCCACTCACTGTCTGGGCCTTCCCCACCCTAGTCTTGGCACATTCCTGCAAGAATGTAGTTACCGTCTGCTTGGGAAGATGTCAGTGCAAATGTGAAGAAAATGGGCATCAGACTAGGCTTTGGTTTGCCACAAGTGGCAGCTGCCTATATCGATTACAGTTACATTTATTAATTTTGCTTTTCATTTTCCCAGCTCTCCCCTCTGTTGAAATGTTGAATTTGACTGTTAGAGGCAACTGTAATATTGCCTTAGGGACTTGTGGAGAAAGGGAGGGGAATCGCTCAGTGTAGTGTTTTCACTTTTAGAACCAAGTAATCTAGTCACTCTTACTATTTAAGAAGTGTGTTTAGTCCGACTTTAAGAGAAATCCAAACTCCAATTTTCGATAGCATCTTGGTTTTTGAGACAATTTCAATCTGTAATTGGCATTCAGAATGCCCTTGGCATGCCAGTCTGTGATGGCATTAAAGACCTGTTAAAACACTTGAGCCCAACTTTATTAACCAAAACTGATACCACCACCTTTATCTTCTAAATAAAGTCCGCTTTATTTTTATTTTCAATATTTTGCTGCTTCATTTTTGATTCCAGATGGTGTCACCCTTGGAGGTGAAATGAATGGTTTTGAAAGAAGCTGGAGTGTGTGGTGGTGATAGATGTGTATGTGAACTGGGGAGAAAACACATCTGGCTGTGAAATTGCCTCTGCTTCACCTGGGGTAATAGGAAATAAATGAAAACCATTTTCTATCAATGAGGTAGTGAAAAAAAGTACATGGAACAGTTTCCTGTTTGGAGAGTGATTCTGGAATTCCTGGAGACTGTCCTGTCTAGTGCATATTTTTCAGGCTAATGAATTGGTTGGTCTGTTTAATGGCATCCAAAGGTGAGCTTTTAGTTTGCAACATGTATTTAATTTGATTTCCCAGAAACAAAGAAGCATACTAACTTGGTATTTAAGAAAATGGGTCCTTTTTTTTCACGTTGCTGCTTGTCAGCAGAGTGTGGAACCTGCAGGCTTTATGGAAATAAGCACTTAGTTCACATTGGGCAAGTAAGTGTGAGGGTGGACCTTAATTTCCCTACCTTAGCCTCCATGTGGCCTTTCACCTTTTCTGATTGCACACCCTGTCAAAAAGGAACTTTTGATCATGCATATACTCCCATGCGTTGATAAATTATATACTTGTACTACTGTACCCATATATTGTGTAACTCTAAAACTCAAAAATAGATATTAAAAAGCAATTATATGAAAAATATAAGTAGGAGTTCTAATATTTTATTTCTATGCCCAATTTTAGGGATAACTGGGTTCTAGAGGGTAACATAATTATCACAAAGCTTTGTTAAATCCTGAGTGATGGCAATCGACCAGAAATATTTCTACATTGAAGGTGCACTTAGAGGAAAATATGATAGCAGTTAATTATCGAGTGGCAGTGAGGGAATGCTGCTCCCAAGAAACATTTTCTTTTTAGCGGTTCTCCAAATAACACCCCTTTCCTGTACATATTCTCCTTGGCCCATACTTAGAACATTGTTAAGTTCCATTATATCTTAATTCTCTCACAACATTAACATCACACTCATTTTACTGGTGAGGAAGGAGGGACAGAAAAGACTTGAATCCTCAGACTAGGACCCATTGAATTCAAAATTGGGGGTGATAGCAAACCCCAAATTTTTCTCATATTTGCCCTCAGTAGTTGCTCTAAGTTTCTCAGTGATAGGAAACAAAGCTCCATGTACATATTTATATGCTATCAATTTTCTTCATAGCCTTAAAGGCCTATTTTAAATTTATTACTGATTTTTCCCATTACGTTAGCTCTAATGTGACTGTGACCAGTCTTACCATTGTATCCCCAGCCTAGAGTAGTGCTTGACACACAAGTAGACCTTCTATATTTATGGGATATATAGAATTAATGTTGAACTAATGAATTGTCAGTATAGTTCAGGAAGTTTCTGTAGTGGCAACACAGCCATTGAGGGGCAGGGCCTTAAGGAGACTGGCTCCTGGTTCTTCCCCACCTCATTTGCTAGGTGACCAGGCTAGCCTCTTAATCTTGGGTTAACTGGAGAAATGGGCACAGATTTAGCCAATGGTTAGTCATTTTGTGCACTTAGCAGATGATAGACTTGTAATAAACAGTGATAAAAATTAACCATCAATACTAACAAAGTTACCATTTTAGTCCCCGTGTACAGATGAAGAAACAAGCAGAGGGGCTAAGAACCTTGTCCAGAGTTTTGTGGTCGCAAAAGGAGTGTTGAGCACACGGGTTGTGCTCACCCCGCTGGGCAGTTGCATCCCGATGTGGTATGTAGGTTAGAGGACGAGCGGAGGCGCCTCTGCCCAGCAAACTTAATGGTTAAGCCCTTGGGTTTAAAAAAATTTTTTTAATCGCGTTAACTTTTATTTTACACATTAAAATACTCGCGTATAGGTTCCCCATTCCTCAGATGTATGTCAGCACACCCAGCTGTCCACCAAATCACTGAGTGTTCACCATTGTCCAGTGGAGCCCTTAGATTGTGGAATTAAATAGCAAAGCCATTTTGTCTCAATTCTATAATGAGGTCTATTGTTGATCTTTAGCAACTGTCAAACAAATCGGAGTGTGTGCATGTGTGTGGTATGTGAGATATTTTTCCCCTAATCTCAATTTTCCTCCCAGTTGGAATTTGAACCTTTCTGCTCTCCCGTTCTGTTTTCCCTGTGAGCAGGAACCAGGGCTGCAGGGTCGATGTTGGTGCCTGGTGGCCAGAAAGGCCACAGGGCTGCTGAGTAAGCTCCACATTTGAATTACCCTGGTCGGCACGGTCAGTTAATCCTGGGCGGCACAAGACCAGCCCAGGCCTGCGAAGCCTGAACTGTTCCTCACCCAGATGCTCCTCAACCATAAGTTCCTTGTCTGAAAGGACAAGCACATCTCAGTTTTTGCACCCGGCTGAGTTCTAGATGCAGAGGGGTAGCCTGTCGCCATCCTGATGGAAAGAATTAGGAAATGGCTCCGTGTAAATAAGCACTCCATAGTAGTGAGCAGTACCCTTCAAATACTGTACTCGAGTATAGCCTTGAGCAAATTCCTCCAACTTTTTTGATCTTCTGGGTCCTTATCTGTAAAATGGGAGTCCTAGCGAAATAATGCATATAAAGTTCTTAGTGCACAAGTCTCACACCTCCGTCAATGTGCTAATTGTTTGCTATGCACTGTTCAAGGTGCTGGCAACAGAACAGTGAATGAGGTAAATAAAATCTTCCTGTGGAGCTCACATTCTGATCATGTTCAGAATATTAAAAAATTCAATAGAATAATTAAAAAAAAAAATTGGGAGCAGAAATGAGCATGGTTGTGGAGAAATGAAAGTTACTAGAACAAAGTATTTCCGCCCACACCTCACTAATTTGATTAAAGGATGTATATTCTACAAGAATTTGTGGATTTGGGGAAAGAAGGAATCAGTCCACCGTTACCCCAGCCTTGGAAGTGAGGAAAGACCAAGAGCTGGCAGTTGAGGTCACCAGATGGCTCCCCAGCGCACCCTCATTTTCTAAGGTCTCGAGCAGGAGGGCTAGAGTGGCACCCAGATCCTGCATTGTTCTGTGTGTCTAATAAGTTTTCCTGCCCGCCAGGTTCTATTTGAGTCATCTGGGTTTTATTTTGATTCAGTCTTTGCCAGCTGCCTATGCCACCACCTCTTTTCAGACAAGAATGGGACAGAAAAGACAAAGTCTTCTCCAGTGAGTGAGTCCTGGGAGTGGAAGTGTCTTTCCCTGATGGTTTCTAAGGAGAAAAGGGGGACTTGGACCCTGTTATGCAGTCTCTCCTACCAGTAACTGGAGGCCAGTGCTCTGCACCTGAATGTTTTACAACTCATGCCTGACACCATAGTCCCCACATAGCTGTCGTCCGCAGTCCTCGTGCTTCCTGTTTCACCATGCCCCCGGTTTTCACCCTCCCTGTCTGATACCATGAGTTCTCAGAAGGAATTCCAAACAATCTCCAGCTTTCTCAAATGAGGAAACAGGCCTAGAGAGCTGAAGTAACTAATCCAATGTCACACTGCTTCATTTATTCAGCAAAGAACACTTGTTACCTTTTTCTTTAAATGAACAGGGCAGGCAGACAGGAAGAAAGGATGAAGAAGCATTCTTTGTTTTATTTTTATTTATTCACATTGTTTCCCCCAGACCTGGGATGTCAACCTGGGTCCTTGGGATGTATGTCAACCACATCCAGTGTGGCCTTATCTGCTAGGCCACTAGGACATGCCTCCTCCTTAAGCTTTAAGATTCAGGTTAATTCACTTCAGCTGTGCCCCAGTGGCTCAAGCATTTAAGTTAGTGTCTGGGGTGTAGACCATGTAAAGCCCAAGGACCTGGGTTTGCTACCTGTGGGGCGGGGAACACACAGCCAGAAATGTACAACAAAATGCTTCTTCCTCTTCTCCCTTCCTGTCTCCCTGCCATTCTCTTAAAAAAAAAAGAAAAAAATGATAATAAACCATTCTTCCTCTAAAGCAGATCCCATCCTTCCCATTCCTCTCTATTGCTGTCCCTGGTTTCTTTTTTTTTTACTCCTTTATCATAATTTGCAATTGTTAATTTTGTGGTCTGATTCTTCTAGTAGAATATACGCTCCTTTAAGGCACTGATTGTCCTTTAGAGACATGCTCATGATATTCTCAGCATCCAGCATATAATAAGTATTCAGAAAATCTTTGCTGAATAAATGCATGGTGAATAGGCACTATCAGGACAACTGGGGATATAAAAACAGATGGGATATAGCTCCTACTCTCAGAACTGACAGAAGCAACAAAACTAGAAATGGAGAATTTGGTGACACCTGGTCCAGATTCAGGGGCTGAGGCAGTGTTTGGAGACACCTGAAGCAGGCCTGATCTGAACTTTTCCCACCAACTGCCTAGCACCCAGGATAAATCAATGGGCTGTGCCCTGCCAGGTGACTCACGCTGTACTGAGTAGCGCAGCAGCAGGGACTGACAACTCCGCCTACACATATGTACTCAGAGGGCACCTGAACCCCTTATCTTCCCCAGTGAGGGGAGGCTTACCAGTGCCACAGGTCTAGTCAGTAGCCAAGTCCATGCTCACCGAGACCCCAGAGGCAACCTCACACCTTCAAGCCTGGCCTCCATTCTTTTGCCTGATCTGCCTTGGGAGAGGACCTGCACAACACCAAGAAATGCAACACTTGTCCATTCTTTGGGATTTATGGGGGTGACGTGTTTCAGCTGGACAGCGTTGGTATCTAGGAGGCAGGGGAGTTGCTCCACATGACTTGGAGGAAGCTAGTCTCCTGCACTATAAAAGGAGTGGGTACAGGAAGACTGGAAGGGACCCCAGCAGGAGGCAGCGGCGGGAGGAGGCCAAAGGGATCCCCTTCTTTACAGCTCAGAGTCCAGGCTGATTGGGGGGAGAAAGCTCATCCCTCAGTCCAATCTTCTCCCTACAGTGTAGCAACCTCGCAGCTGTTGCTGCTGCCTCTGCCTCTCAACGCTCATCTTAAGTAAGAAACCCTTTCTTCTCCTCACCCCAGAAGCCAGAAAGGTGGGCTCTCTCCAGATGGGAGACATCACAGTGAAACGCTGGGTTTACAAAAGCCTCTCCTTGGCCTTAGGCCCTGCTCTCAGGGCTGGCTTGTCAAGGGTTAGCCAGAGCTCTTTTCTCTGATGACTCCCTACCATCTGCCAGGCTGCCCATGCCTCTGCCCAGGTTTTGAGTCCATCGGGATAATCAAGATCGCTCACTAACATCTAAGGATCAGCAAAAGCACCTTTAGTTCTGGAATTAGCCCCAACTAAACTCAGAGAGGTTCGGTAACTTGCTCAAGGTCACACAGCGGGAAAGTGGCAAAAAACAAGCGTCTCCTACCCAACAGTTTGGCAGGTAGTCAAACATTCTTTGTGGAAAGGGTGAAATATGTGGTTTCTTCATTTCACTGGCTCATGGGTGCTTCTGTGCCGGGGGAGGAGAGTGTGTGTGTGTAAGCTGTATCCCTCCTTAGTTCACTCTCACTTCTGAAGAAGTTACTGGTTTTAACTAATCTCTCCGACTGGACCCTCTGGTCGCTCTATTTATTATCACAGAGCAGTGTCCCCTCCCCCAAGAGCGATGAAGAATAAGGTCTAATATTTCCCTTCTTAAAAGAGCAGACCCTCAAAAATCCAAATAGCCTCACTTTCCGCCAAAATAAACAGCTCCAAACCCAAAACCAAAGCACCACCTGAGCCGTCGCTGGCCCGTCCGCAGACGCCCCCTGACACGCCAGCCCTCACCACGCCACACTGCGTTAGGGAGGAGTCGGGGAGGGGGCGCGGAAAGCCGGCCCCGCGCGCCGCGGGGAGCGGGTGGGCGCCGGGCGCGCTGCCAGGCCCGCGCCGCACCGCGGGGGCCCGCCGCCCCTCTCCACGTGGTCGGGGCAGCGGCGGGGTCCGGGGCGGGGTCCCGGGCGCCTTCCCGGCCGGAGAAAGCCGGAGCAGCCGGGGAGGAGGAGGCGG